>JAGFZM010002309.1:43891-55972 GCA_017657215.1 Limnothrissa miodon
CCTTTTTTTATATCTTAAATGGTAGGTGCCGTTTGTGTGTGCGTGTTATTTTCAAAATAACAACAAAAAAAAACACATAATTTCCAAAACGGTTTACATGATTACAGTGTGTGTGTATATATGTGTGTTTTCTGACCCGTTTCACTGGTGGGTCTCACAGCGATTGGCTCTGCCAGCTCGGTCTTGCCCGACCTGGTTACCCAGGCAACCTGTAGCAGACACAACAAACACACGCACACACAGTAAGAAAGGAAAGAAACCACACAGCTCTCCCCTACACACACACACACACACACTTCCACTTATCTCTTCCCTGCATCTCCAAGCTATTTCATTTGAGGCCCAGTTCCCACAAAGCAGCCAAATTATAGGTGATCTCCTTTAAAGTTGAACCTCACCCCTCTACAACACCACATTTTCTTTTCCTCTCTCTTTCTCTCCCTCTCTACCCCTCTTCATCCCCTTCTCTTTCCTCCTCTCCCATCTGTCCATCCTCCTAAGCCTCATGTCTCCAGCCTTTTTCTCCCTCCTCCTCCCTCATCTGTCCATCCCTCTCTCTTCCTCCCTTCTTTTATCTCTCTTTCTCAATCAAAACACAGCCATCATTGCTATCCTACTTTTCTAGCCTCCGCTTCAAGGACTCTCTGGCAAAGACTCATAGATGTCCATCTTCACAGACCTCCTTCTCTGCACAACATCAGGACACTGGGAAAGGGTTGAGGGCACGTGTTGGGATTTCTCTCTCGTTCCTGATCAATTCTCACCCCCCTCCTCTCTCTCTCTCTTGCAAAGGTTTCTTGTAATAATGGATGAGTGGTTCCTAAGGAATTCTCTGACTTCACTTGAGATGTAACGTGCGATTCTCAATTGTGATGTACTAGTGGTGCACGTTGTCTAGGTTGTAACACTGCTAAACTGAATGAATAGAGGAGTGTTAAGTCTCTCTCCCTCACCTCCGGGGCAAAGTCGGCGATGTGGGACTTCTCCTTCTCGAGGGCGGCCTGAGACACAAACATGGGGAAGTAGCAGTTCTCCACGCCCAGCTTCTTGATCTCGCTGTCAAAGAAGTCCTTGATTGACTCCCAGATGGAGAAGGCCCAGGGACGCAGCACATAGCAGCCACTCACGTCATAGTACTCAATCATCTCAGCCTTAGTGATCACCTGCAACGGCAGAGGCATGCGCACGCGCGCAGAGAGGAGAGGAAGACAGAATTATAAAAAGAAATAGAAGGAGAGAGAGGGGAAAGAGAGAAAAAAGAGAGATAAGCAGTCAACTCTATGCAGCAGCACATCAACATCTTGAGTATGTTAGTGTTTTAACATGCCAGTTCAGTCAAGTGGCATATTACAGCAATGCGTAATAAACTGGTTCATAATCCGCTATAATCCCAGGAGAGCTCTGAGACCCGGGATAATCCCACGTACCTGTGAATACCAGTCGGCCAGGTTCTCCTCCTTCTTAGCCTCCAGACCCAGCCTGAGATCAGATTATAACGCCAGTCATTAGCTATGATATTATTTTTAAAGAAATGAAAAACCTGTTATAAATACTGCACTATATATATATTATATATATATATACACACACACACACTTTAAATAAATATATATATATATACACACACTTTAAATATATCATAAAAATATTTTGCTTAGGATGACACAAGATATAGGATAAGATCAGTAATCAGTACCGACAGATATGCCAAACCCTTGCAGTCTCCTCCTCCTCCTCCTCCTCTTCCCCTTCCTCACCTTGTGATTTTTTTGGGCCCCTCTCCTCCTCCAGCTCCCGCTGCTCCTGCACCTCCTCCCTCCTTGTTTCCCTGTGGTTTCTCTCCACCCTTCTTCTTCCCTCCTCCTTCTCCTCCCTGTCTCTCGGACTTGTTCTCTCGCTCCTTGCGGTTCTTGTCCTCCCGGTTGCTGCCACCGGGGGCACCGGGAGTGGTGACTGGTTTATACTCCTCGCCAGTCAGGGCCTTATACTGGCCCTTTAGCTCCAGGAGCACCTTCACCGCTGGCTCCACCTGGTCCTGAACACACACACACCAGAAACACACATCAGATACATACACACACACACACACACACTTCTGACAACCTTTGCATACACTTTACATGCCTTTACATACCGTTTTTTTTTTTTACATACCATTTACATTACCGTACAGTTTTCACTATTCTTTCTCCTCCTCTCTTTTCCTGTCCACTTACTTCTCTCTCTTCACTTAGCCAACATCTGTATATGGTTTCACATGCAATAGAACTCACATTCTCTGAAATCTGATGGAGACTGTTCTAACTCATCTCCTCTCTGATTTTCCATGCCATTACCACCCTGCCGTGAGTCATCACTGCCTTCCACTGCCTGCGCCTGCACCTCCTGGGTTCTCCTGGGACCTTCTTCCAACGTGATCCGGCGGCACTCCTGAATGGTCCTCAACCCACTCCACTGTCCATGCCACTGCCTCCCTGCTGAGGGTCACCCCTGCCTTCCACTGCCTGATCCTGCATCTCTGGCTTCCTAGGCAGTCTGCCTTCAGCTTCACAGATGACCCTGACATGATCGATACAGCCTCTAGCTTGCCCCTGGCTTGACTGCGCCTAATGACATGGGACTATATCCTGGGATTCTAATGGGACTCCTATATTACTTTATTTACCAAAATTTTCTTATAATGTGTATCTAATGGAATAATAGTGGACTAACCACCATCTGAGAGACTGAAAACCTGCCCTAGGCAGTTGGGTTAGCCCCTTGAGCCGTCGGAACTGCCCAAGGTTTCTTCCTCTACCATAACAAGTAAAAACAAAAAACGCTGCTAGGGAGTTTTTCCTTGCCCCTGTTGCTCATTGGGCCTCTTGTGTTAAGCGCTTTGTGACATGCCTTTTGTAAAAATGCGCTATATAAATAAAATTGAATTGAATTGAATACACTCTTAAACGAGAGAGAGAGAGAGAGAGAGAGAGAGAGAGAGAGAGAGAGAGAGAGAGAGAGAGAGAGAGAGCAAAAGAGAGAGAGAAAGAGATACACAGAGAAAGAGGGAGAGTGTAAGAGAGAACGACAGCTCGACAGAGAGAGGGCCTCCACTTGCCTTAGGGGCCTTATCAGCCTTGAGTTTCCTCACTAACTCCCCCTGCTGGGCGATTTGTGCATAGAGTGTCTGTGCCTGGGGGGAGGTGGGCTGCCCGGGGCTGGGCACAGGGGCTGGGGCAGATGTCTGGGCAGCAGTGGTGGTGGGCACCGGGGCCGTGCCAGGCTTGTAGTCCTGCCCAGTCTTCTGCTTATACTCCACCTTCAGAGCCAGCAGCTGCTTCACAGCCACATCCAACTGATCCTGGGGAGTACATACACACATGTACACAGACGGATTACACGCGCAACCAAGGCAACCCACAGAGCCAAGAGGGACAAGTATGACATAAGTGACTAAAGTGTGTGTGTGTGTGTGTGTGTGTATGTATGTATGTGTGTATGTATGTATGTATATGACAGTACCATATCGCTGTATGGCCTCTAACCTTTGGTGCCTTCTCGGCTTTGAGCTTCCTCACAACCTCTCCCTGCTGTGCCACCTTTTCATAGAGAGCATTGGCATCGCCCGTTGCCATGGCAGCAGGGGCCGGGGCCGGGGCCGGGGCCGGGGCCGTAGCACTGGGCATTGCCATGCCAGGCTTGTAGTCCTGGCCAGTGAGTTGCTTGAACACAGTCTTCAGAGACAGCAGTTGCTTCACTGCAGCCTCCACCTGATCCTGCAGGGGGCGACAGATGAGCATTTACACAGTGGAAGGAACTCAAACTTGTTCAACTATTCCGCTACAAGCAACAGCTGTTGATTTATTGGATTGATTGTTAAATTTACTGGCATTTTAGCATTTATGGCTATATATGGACAAAGCGGTTAGAAATACACATTACATATCAATAAGATAGCAGAAACTGTTGAGATAAAGAGACAGAGATACTACATTACTTAGCCCAATAGTAGTAAGATTCCACCATCATGTTAACGCAAGCTTTGTTTGTTTGCATTTACCTTAGGAGCCTTCTCAGCCTTCAGCTTTCTGACCACCTCTCCCTGATCTGCCACTCGTCCGTACAGGACGGCAAAGGACTCTGCGGGAGGGGCGGAGCCTGCCGTGGGGGCAGGGGCAGGGGCAGGGGGTGGGGCTGCAGTGGGAGGAGCCATGCCAGGCTTGTAATCCAGCCCTGTGATCTGCTTAAACTCCGCCTTCCTAGCGAGGAGCTCCTTCACAGCAGCATCAATCTGGTCCTAAGAGGGGGGTGGGGTTCGGGGCGCAGAGAGGAAGGTATTTAAAATAAAACGATTTATTGGGCCCTTTAGTTTCACATGCGCACACACACACACCCCATCTTCTATCCTTCCAAAAAGTTCAAAGTTCAAGGATTATACAGGGTGTCTTCACATGACATTTTAAGACTTCAAGGAACATATAAAAAAAAAAAAAAGAAAAGAAATCAACTATCCTTAAAGGAGAAGTTTGGTGTGATTTTGACCTGGGCTGTACTGAAAGATGTTACGGAGTACAAACATATATCCAATACCGACCTCCGGTCACCCCCAGCATTCCGCATTTTACACCGTTTTAGCCAAAGCTTTCATTAGCCTTACACTGCTACACTGGAGGCATTGCATAGCCTATGCATTTACATTACATTTATGCATTTAGCAGATGCTTTTATCCAAAGCGACTTACAAAAAGAGGATAACAATCAAGTTACATAGCAGAAACCTTAAAGAGCATAGTGCTCTTTAATAGAGCTTCAGTTCAATTTAGTGCTAGTATACAAGATGTTCTCTGAATAGCTGGGTCTTTAAGAGCTTTTTGAAGGCCTCCAGAGATGGCCCTGTTCTGATTGTTTTTGGTAGGTCATTCCACCAGCGTGGGACGACACATGAGAAGAGTCTAGATTGCCTTGGGCAAGGTGCCGGGACTGCCAGTCGACAGTCATTGGAGGACCGGCGTTGTCGGGGGGTAGCCTGAGCCTTTATGAGAGCGCTTAGATAAAAAGGGGTAAATCCTCTAAGCACTCTATGCAGCTAAATTTCTATTTTTACACCATTAACAAGGTTCAGAGTAACTCCACATTTTATTGGTAGACTTCTGAGAGCCCTGACATTTAAAACGAGATAATGAGAATTTTGAAAGTGTACAGGTACTTTATTAAAGGTGCTCTAAGCGATGTGACACGTTTTTAGGACTAAAACATGTGTTGTTACATACCGCAAACATCTCCTCACAATCTGCTAGCTGCCTGTCCCCTGAACACACTGTAAAAAAACGCGGTCTCTGTAGACAGCCCTGGCTCCACAAACGGCAACAAAACACAGTGGGCAAACCTAGCATAACAAACGAAAACGAAACATAACAGTGTTCCAGCCAATAAACGACAAGGTTCACGAGTCTTTCAGGAGGCATGGGAGGGAGGGGGAGGAGTGAGCTATAACTTATAACGCTTGAACCCTCTCTGGAGCTATCCTCCGTTTTGTTTGACAATACTTCGAACGTCAACAAGAAGTGACGTGAAACAGCATCGCTTAGAGCGCCTTTAAAAAGACAGTTTATAAAGACAGTACCTTCTCAGAATTTCCTGGTCACCGCCATCTTGAAATGAAATCACGATAAGTCGATTGACGAACAGATAGGACAGGGGAACAGATTGATTTGAACCTTAATGGTGTAAAAAAGTGATTTATCTTCATAGACTCAGCTGTGCCCCTATAGCTAGCAGTGTATGGTTAATGAAAGCTTTGGCTAAAAACAGTTTAATGCGGAATGCTGGGGGTGAACGGAGGTGGGCATTGGATATATGTTTGTACTCGATAACATCTTCCAGTACAGTCTAGGTCCAAGTCACATCGGATTTGGACAAGCCTGCAGCGCGTAGCTGTGAGAGTGACACCACTCTGCTCAACAACCTGAACAGCTTCTTTGCACGATTTGAAGCACAGAACACACGCCCACAGAAAACACCACCACCTCCACACGACCAGCCTCTGTGCCTGTCTGCTGCCAGCTTGAAGAGGACAATCTCCGCCATCAATGCCCGGAAAGCAGTGGGTCCAGACAACATCCCTGGTAGTGTGCTGAAAGACTGCGCAGAGGAGCTGAACACCTCCCTGAGGCAAGCCACTGTCCCATCATGTTTCAAGACTGCCACTGCCATCATACCTGTGCCAAAGAAATCATCCCCAGCCTGCTTCAATGACTACCGCCCTGTGGCACTGACACCCATCATCATGAAGTGCTTTGAACGACTAGTCATGTCACACATCAAATCCACCCTGCCACCTTGCTGAACTCTCTCCCCTCCCGGCTCCCAGCCAGCGGAACCACCAGACTGGCAGGAGAATAGGAAGACAGATTGGACTCTACCCACCCCCCAACCCACACACACTCCCCAACAAGGAAACAAACACTCTGAACTAAGAACTAAAAACAACACTCTTGACTAATAACAACTACCTCTGCATTGCAAATTGCACACACCTGCTGCTATATATTTTAGTATTCTTTTTTACCACTATTTATATTACTACTACTGCTGCTACAATCGTGTTGCCCTAAAAACAAACAAAAAAAACCCTTACCAACCACAATCTGGGACTACCTCAAGTAGACGAGTATACTACTTACCAGTGTACACTGTTTGAACACTTACTATATGTTATGTCTTGTTATATCCTGTATGTTACCTAAGTTTAATGCCCTAAGCCTACTTGTTTTTACTTAACATTACCTTATTGTTTAGAACCGTTTTTGTTGTGCATCTGCACTTCATTGTTGTCAACGTCTACGCATGGGACAAGTGTGAAACGTAATTCAGGGGTTAAAGTAAAAAAAAAAAATCCTGAGCCTGAACTTTTTGAGTTCTCTCCCCCCGCCGCCCCCCCAGTCTGAAAATGACACTGGAGTAGAACTCCGGACCTCTTGATAGGGGTGCTACTGTCAGTTGAGGTGTTTAACTTGGATCATTCATTTATACTTAGGCCTACTATTGTAATACAGGAGTGCTTCTGTTTTGCTGGGTGTCACATTTGTTGGTTACAAATTTGTGAATTATTTTTATTTTCTGTCCTTTTATTCTTTTAACCTTTTTTTTTTTTACTTTTTACTCTTTGTATATTATTAATTATACCCTTGGTGTAACTGTTAATCTTATTTGTTTCTTTTCTTACTTCATTTTATCCACTGTTTTTATCTTTGTAAAGCACATTGAACTCCCTACTTTGTGTATGAAATGCGCTATAAAAATCAACTTATAGGCCTAACTAAACTATAAAAAAAAACCTTAGTTTTATTAAAAAAAAGTATGCTGCATTCTTTTAAATGTAGACTGTATGCTGAAAGAATAGCCTATAACCAGTCTGCTGCATCTTTTGAGGCAATATAGTTAACTATATTACAGTATTAAGTAGCCTATATTAAAGATAATTTTAACCATTTTTAAGTTTAGGCCTACACCAAAATTGTATAGGCCTACCAAGTCATGGAGCAAAGTAAATCCTTTAGAGAGAACACTTGGGCTAACCTGCTAATGTGAATATTTAAGTACTGCTGCTAATGTTGTCATGTTCATTCTCGGCGGTGAACAATTTCAGAAATGTCGGCTTCTGCTCATAGGGACGCCTGCTTTCGCTTCATTTTACGCTTTCTTTCCGTAACGTTAAGTCTCACTTTCCAAGTCAGCCTCCCGGCCTCGACACCAGAAGTGATAACTTTTGTGGCAGTTCGTTATTTTTAGGTTTTAGGTAATTAGGTGACGTTGATTTCTTAATGGGTGATTTAATGCTTTCAAAAGTTGTTTACACTAATTTGCCTATGGGCTAGGAGAACATACAACCATTCAGTTACGTTTGTTGAGTGATTTGATTGTTTCAGAATTTTTTTTGATAGGCACCGTATCTTTGCCCAAGTTTTATTGGTTATTCGCAAACCCAATATCTTTTAAGATGGTTATACCGCGTATCATGTAGACTAGGCTTCAGCACTGGTGTCTAACATACCGTACTGCAAGGACCCGCCCTTCTCTGCTTCTTATAGATTTGTAACGTTAGTTAAAGCTATGTTTCTCTCATATGATTGGTAGGTGAAATAAATTGGCTCGAAAATATTAAACTGCATGCGCAGGCTCTAAAACATTTTTCCCCCCTCACGGCCGCACGCCGGAGATCCGGCATGGTGCCGGGATACTTTAAGCCCTGGTAATTTGATTCCTTTGTATGTCAAGTATATGTGAAGAAATTGACAAATAAAACTGACTTTGACTTTGATTTCTCCTTTAAGGTTCGGGTAATAGTTAGAGGATGTGTACTCCTCATTCTGACCGTCATTCAGTTTGGCCATATTCAACAGCACTCTTGACCTACATGCTAATGGACTATTTATCTACTCTCTACAGACACCCATACCCACCTTAGGAGCTTTCTCAGCCTTCAACGCCCTAACTACCTCCCCCTGTTGGGCCACTTGTGCAAACGGGCAGGAGCCGGCGACAGGAGTCGTGCTGGGAGGAGCCTGTGCAGGGGCGGGGCTCGGAGCAGGTGTGGGCGTGGGTGGGGCCATACCAGGCTTGTAGTCCTGTCCAGTGAGCTGCTTAAACTCAGCCTTGAGAGCCAGTAGCTGCTTGACAGCGGCCTCCACCTGCTCCTTAGGCGCTTTGTCTGTCTTGAGCTGCCGTACGGTCTCACCCTGGGCAACCACACGGTTGAAGACGGCCACAGCGTCACTGGAAGTGCCCACGGGGGAGGGGGAGGGGCCTGCATTGGGGGGAGGGGCCTGTTTGCCCTTTCCTTTGGCCAGGGAGCTTGGCTCAGCTTTGACCTAATCAAATAAAACACAAATAATCAAAAATCACAAACAATAAGGATTAAAAGTCTCAGCATACAAATGGAAAGAGGTTTTGGATTAATCGCAGGTGAGCAAGGACTGCCAGGAAGATCATACGTTTTAAAGTCTTAAATTGTCTTGAAAAGGAGGTAGAATATTTAAGACAGAGACCATTCTGAAAGTCCTACAAAAATGGATGCTAAACCAGTGAGGATGCTAAACTGATGAGTGTGCTAAGCAGGTGAAGCTGCTAAACAGGTTAGGGTGCTACATCAGTGAAGATTAAGTGGGCAGCCTGCCTGAGTTTTATTGTGAAGTTTTTGTGTGACATTGCATGTCTGGAGTGGGGTGTCTGTGTGTGTGTGTGTGTGTGTGTGTGTTCTGGTTTTACTCACGGCTTTGCTCTTGTCCCTGGAGCCGGCAGTGGGCATCTCTTTGGTGTGTCCATCGGGGATGTAGAGAAGCACACACGGGCTCTCCTTACAGCTGTGGGGGCTGCCAACACAACCAACAAACAAATAAACAAAAACACAAACAAACACAAACAAAACAAAAACTACAATTCAGGGTCACCATCTCCAAACAATTCCCACTAGTGGCAATAGCCATGCGAGTCAGGATGCTACTGGACAAATAGTGAGGCAAATAGTAAAATCATCTTAGTGACAATACTGAAAACTGGATACATATCTACCCATAAAGCCCCAATTCAATGTGAAGTCTGAGATGCTCAACAAAAAAAATACTTGCCTGATTGGCTCGTAGGGCTGATCACAGATGTAGAAACCCCGCCTCTGGAGCTGGATGATGTCACCTTTCTTGAGTTCCTTCAGGCAGGGGTCTCCCAGCATCTTCTCCTCAAGCTGGACAACATGGACGGGACACAACATGGACAGGTAAGGACACAACAACATTGGCACTCTAGTTCCCCAAAGCATAGTTGCTAACTATATAGCACCACCCTAAACTAAAGTGGATTCTAAATGAAGAATACCCCTCAAACTCTGCAAACAGCACCAAAGACTGAAACCCTCCCAGGCCTTAATCTGAGACAAGCCCTTGTTTATTAATGATCTTCCATAGATTAGCCATTGAGCTTGTATGTACCTGTGACAAGATAGCCACAGCAGTGGAGAAGACGGAGGAGACCAAGTATAGTTGAACAAAATAAATTGTGTTTATTTATTTATTTTTTCTCTCTTTTTCTTTTTTTCTGAAAGTGCAAATATTTACAAGTGCAACTATTTACACCGGCAAGATGTATACTAAATGTGCAAAACAAAACTGTACAAAAGAAAACAAAAACAGGCACAAGTAGCCAGGCTAAGTACTCAGATGAGAAAACACATAAAACACAGACACATAGAATAACTGACATGCACAAAAATAACTCAATAAACAGTGGAACAATCCCTCTGGTTCTACAGCAATACACGGAAGTAAGTGGAGTTTTGTTTACCGCTGAGTTGAATTGATTACGGACTTCTTATTACAAATGTTTTGACCAATAAATAAAGTTTTAAACATCCAGTGTGCATTATTTAACTTGATGAAACCAGACAAAGATTATACAGATGCATAATGAACATGACAATGTAATTTCAACAATCATTGCACTTAACTCACGGAAACTCAAACATAACAGTATAGACATACAGGTAGGCCTTTCCCTGCATTCTTAAATGCTACACTAAGTTAACAGTGGCAGATCGTGGTTAGTGACAATATGAACAATATAAACAGTACATATGGTGGTGACAAGTGTGAGTGTAGCGTAAGGCAGGACAGCAGGGTTTTAAAAATGCCGTCAAATGACGGTCCACGCATTACGCTATGTGAGCGTCATGGCTCAGCCCATGACAGTACCAAACACCACTCCTGTTGATGTAGTTCACATGTATGTGCTAACCTTGCAGTTACTGTTACTGTACATGTATGTATGCATGTTTGAATGTATGTCCCAACCAACCCCCTCTGCCCGGTGCTAACCTTGCTGTTCTTGTTGATGTAGTCCTTGAAGTCATCATCCTTCCCCAGCACGGGTTTGCTGATGAGGTGCTGGTAGTTGATACAGACAGTGGGCACAAACGGAGCTTTGGGCGTGGACGCCAGCCACGTGATCTTGGTGGTCTTCTTGTAGTCCGTGTTCTCCAGGTTAAGCCGGCCCTCCAGTGACGACACCACACCGCTGGCGTCTCTATGGCAACCAGAGATCAGGCAGAAGTGCTAGTCAGTACTTACATAATGATTTGGTGATATGCTATATGATATGGTCTTACCGTTAGCGCTAAAGGGTGTAACCGGCAAAATTTGATGCTGGTTTTAGGTTCATTTAACAGCTTTGAAGTTGCTACGAAGCTTAAATCAATAATCATGCCCCAATGTCAAAAATCTTAAACTGAACAAAATCAAAAACGTGTATATTGTTCTGAAAATGTGTGTGTGTGTGTGTGTGTGTGTGTGTGTGTGTGTGTGTCTTAAAGGCCCATTAAGCAACATTTTACAGTTAATTAATCCATATTAATCCAATTCATACTCTTTAGGATGCTAACATGAGTCATTACACGGCAAACGAACGGTGTAGAATGCGCCACTGTGGCCTACAACGGTAGATACAGCATTTGCAATGTTCAACAGCAGCGGTCCGCCTCCAATAGAATGCAGTGCAATACAATGCAATACAGCGGTCTTTAGAGGGAGCTTGTGAGAGAAAAAAAACAGAATGTTGCTTAGCCCTGCTTTAACTAACCTATGGATCTTGGTGATGATGATGTTGCCCCAGTTGATGAAGGTGACGGTCTCTCCCTCGCTGAAGGTCTCGGCGTCAGCTCCCTCCACGTAGACCGTAGGCCCGTACCATACCGGCTTCATGCCCACCTCAGCATTCTATAACACGCATCTTCAAACATTACTGGTATGCCATTATATATTAACCCCTTTTAATATCACAGATTACGACCATATATTACAGATTAACATAACATAATATTATAGATTACTATTGTGATTAGAAAGTTATTGACTTGACACTGACAAGCACTTATTTGGTAAATAAAAGATTTTTCACAATAATGACACCAGTAACAGGAGATGGATGCCATGCACATTGTTGGACTGCAATTGCTAGGATTATTAGCCGTTCTTGGGGTGTGTGTGCTGAGATTATAAAAGCTCTGTGCTGAGATTCTAAGGACTGACCTTGGGCTGTGTGCTGAGATTCTAAGGA
>JAGFZM010002309.1:55982-94613 GCA_017657215.1 Limnothrissa miodon
GGACTGACCTTGGGCTGTGTGTTGAGATTCTAAGGACTGACCTTGGGGTGTTTGGCTGCCTCCTTCATCTCTTCCTTGGCGTCTGGGATCCTGATGGGAACGACCTGAGACTCAGACAGCGCCGTGAACCTGGGAGCTACGGGGTCGATCACCTACACACACACACACACACACACACACACACACACACACACACACACACACACACAGACCACATTACAGGTCATCTACCACAGCTCTACTGCTTGGATATCTAGAGCTCTGAAAAAAAGCAAAATACAAGCTGGAAGAATATTAATAATCATAATTCCAGCACATCTCTGGGCATTGGACGGGTCCCCTAAGAATTGTTGGAGATGTAGTGCTCAAAGGCAGTAATAGGGAGGCAGGCAGGACAAACATTAAGCATCAAGCAGCAGCAGCCTCACATAGCATTGCAAAGCAGCATCAGCAGCAGAATCACCAGCATCAGCCCAAACACTGCAAGCAAGCAGCATCAACCCCAGCTCCTGCACTGCAGTACAGCCTGGCCATGCACTCCTGCTGCCCTCAGCACACCACATGACTAACAGACTGGAGTCATTCCAAATGAATGCGTCACATGAACCTGCCAGTATGCGAGTGGGTATAGCCGTGGAGACACAGCGATGTAGTACGTATGACTGGGTATGAACGTGGAGATACAGCGATTTAGTACGTATGACTGGGTATGCGAGTGGGTATGAACGTGGAGACACAGCGATGTAGTAAGTATGACTGGGTATGTACGTGGAGACAGCGATGTAGTAAGTATGACTGGGTATGAACGTGGAGACAGCGATGTAGTAAGTATGACTGGGTATGCGAGTGGGTATGGACGTGGAGACACAGAGATCCGTGATGACAAACACAAGCTGCTGCGGTGGGAATGGGTGCAGCTGATATTGATGATGGTGCACCGAGTCAAGTTTATAGGCGGTGTGACATAAATGCAAAGTGGTTTTGCTGTAAGATCAGATCTACTTAATTGTCCCCTTTATTTATGCATTAAAATGAGATATAGGATACTGTATGCTTTATGTAAGATTTACTTTATTGTCCACACTTTATTCAAGATGAAATACTTCCTTTTACAGAAACTGTATTTTGCTACGATACTTGGGTTGGAACATCAGCAAGCGCCACTAATCACTCCATGAGTAGGACTTTTTTTAAAACCAGTGTTTTAAGGATAGAAACAACACATGCCCATTGCAAGCCAATTTAAAGGCAGGCGGAGGCGATTCTATATTTCCCAAATAGCCGAGACAGGAGCAATCATCAAGATTTTGGTGTCAACCACTTTATTTCATTTTAGACAACCTGTGAAAGGGGCTCACTGTGTAAAAAACCGAACTATCCCTTTAAACATACTTTATTGACCCCTAAGAGAATGTGTCTTTGACTTCAATGGTTCAAAGACTAGCAGACACTAGCAGACCAAAGCAATTACATTTGTGTTTAAAGCATTCTAGCTAGAGCTGACTTTGTCCCAGTCCACCCTAAATGAGACCTGAATGAACCTTGTTGTGATAGACACAGCCATAAATCTTTATTTAAGGAGTATTTAGGTATGCTACAACTAGACCTATAGTAGATGTTCATCCTGAGGACTGCCTACTTTTGGCCTTACGGCTCTATAAGATTCTGCATTTTTGCACAATTTTAGTTTTTACAATCTCAAATTGTATGCATCTACCCTTGATCGGCTTGTTTTTGCCCCCTGAATATATTGTGGAAAAAAAAAACGCTTTTGAAAGACAATACAGGGATTGTAAGGATAAAGTTCCTCAATTGGTATTGTATGGACATTGATGGAGTCGGAACAAGAGGAGCAATATGTCAGAGAGAGAGAGAGAGAGAGAGAGAGAGAGAGAGAGAGAAAGACAGAGGGAGAAAGCAAAAGAGAGAGAGAGAAAGAGATCCACAGAGAAAGAGGGAGAGAGAAATACAAAAGGATGTACAGGCAGAAGGAAGAAAGGAAGGAGTACCTTTTTACAGCTAACTGGCAGCTTGGAAACAGAAGACCGAGATGCTGTTTTAAATGTCACACGCAATGGACAAGACTTAGAGATCAAAGGTCAAACACACACACACACACACAGAATGGAACATCCCCAACCCTGCCTCCCGCTGAAGTTGTAAAGCACCCACTACAAACAAACACTCAGAGGCGGGCCGGAGACGACCCCATCACAGCCAGGAGCCAGAGAATGAGCAAAGCAGTGCCAGGGAATAATGCTCCATGTGCAATGGGAATACTGTCTGGAACCCACCTGGCTACAAGGACATAGGGCTACTGACACCCACTGGGATATCGGGCCACAGGCTCACCCCTGTCCCCCATGCATTCAACCCATAAAGGAGAGAGTGCAACCAATCACTCAGTGTGTTTACCTGAACTAAGAGGAAATCGAATTAATGCCCTAGCACCACTGAAATCAAACTTTTAAAGTGCCCATAGAATGTCAAACCACATTTATCTTATTGTTGATTGTAGTTTTTGTTGAATTTAGGTAGCTTACGGTATCCAATGGACCATAGAAACTTCAACCGCCGTCTTCCACCTCGTTCTACATGTAAATTTCAAGCTAGAAATGGCCGGGCTGAAAAAGGCCAATCTGAAAAGAGGTGGCTCTTGATGTCGGCAGCACTAAGATACACCTCCTATATTTGCATGGTCCAACCAAAGATCGTTTGGAAACGTTTCTGGTCCAATCCCCTGTTGCTTCATGAATTTGCCAGGGGAGGCGGGAATTACGAATATTTTCGTTCTAAGCCTAAGCTATTTTTGTCCTTGCCCCTGTTGCTCATTGGTCCTCTTTGTGTCAAGCGCTTTGAGACATGCCTTTTGTAAAAATGCGCTATATAAATAAAATTGAAAAAAAAAAAATGTGTTCTATGGGCGCTTTAAAATGCATGTACACGCCTTAGCCAAGCTGAAATGGAACTGAACTAGATAATGTGATTGGACTTGCTCTCAGCAGGCAGTCAGACAGCAAAGATACCACCACCTTCAGAAATGACTAAGGTCATGGAGGTCAGCTGCCTGCTGGGAAAAACTGCTAATGGAGGAGCTCTGTTCTAGAGGATAAGGCTGAGACGGCCAATAGGAGAGCTGTATTCTAGAGGACGGGCTGAAGCAGCCAATAGGATAACTCTATTCTACAGAAGGGGGCTGAGGGGACGTTTTGGACAATGGACAATGACAGGAAAACAGAAAGAGTTCCTAATGATGATCACAAACACAAATACATTACAGACCTTAAAGTGATGGACACACAGATGCAAAGAAAGGATCGGATAGACAGGCTTGCAGGCAGGAACACGAACATTAACACACACACATAGGTTGAGAGAGGATGTGGAATAGGAAAGCTGAGACATGGGTGACTCATAACATGCAACAGGCAGCAGAGCAGACAGGCACCATTGCAGCATTCATGCAGCACTTATTTGAAGCCAGAGGGGGGGCGAAGCCATACACACACACAAACATTCACACACACACTCCGATATGGAAGCCCTAACATGGGCCAAAGGCTAGCTGTTAGCTAGGGTTCATGCAACATGCAACTAACTGAACACAAACTAAAAACACTAGCTGTGTGTGTGCAGGAACAGATGAAAGATTTCCCTCATTTCACACACTGATCTCACTCATTTCCACCGATTAACCATAACATTTCACTGAATAAACAGTTGGATAGCGGTTGCTACTTTTAATACTGTACTGCATGTTCGGCAACTGTCAACAAACACAGTCAGCTCGGTGGGGTACTTAAATAATCCATTGGTGATAGCATGGAATAGCATACTAAATGCCAATGTACCTTCTTTAATTGGTTTACTATTTTTTTACCCCTCATTTGAGTAAATGGGACCTCAACTATATGACGTTTCCCCCCAGGAAACACTCCTTGCCGGCCTGTCTGCCAGTGTTCAGACAGACCTGCTGTCATCAGACAAATCCACCTATTTCAAATCTGTGTGTGTGTGTGTGTGTGTGTGTCCTCCATTACCTTCTTGTTAAAGGCCCAGATCTTGTCCCACTCCATGTTCACCACCGACCTGGATCCTCCCTGCAGAATCCCACACAGAGAACCGTGGTCAAAGGTCAGGAGAACCCAACACAGAGAACAGAAAACCCAACACACAGACACACTTCTAATCTACAAACTTAAATAACTGTCTTCTAAGCACCACAGGGTTTCACAGAAGTTTCACAAGTGTTAACATTTCATTTTAACTTTACAAAAAATAAAAAGCATACTAGCACACACACACACACACATACACACACACCTACCTGAGCAGCGATGAACTGTTTGAGGCCTTCTACGGTCATCCCCCTGCGGAGGACTCCTCTAACAGTGGGGAATCGGGGGTCATCCCTGCAAACACACACACACAAAATTCAATAAGCCATCTTCCATACAGTAGATCCAACAACCTCTACATTTCCAATATTTTCCATTTTTCCTTTCCAGAAGGTTATGTTTGCCCATGAAAATGAAATCCCACAGTGATAAATCAAAACAAACAAATGCGCAACAAGTCAAACAAACAAACAAATAGACAAATGGGCAATAAATCAAACCAAACAAATGGGCGATAAATTACAACAAACATTCCTGTGGGGGAAAAAAAAGAAAAAAAATTATATATATATAAAACATATGGTGAGAGAACTAGCAGACTGACCAGCCATCGACGTAGCCCTCATTGACGAACCAGGTGAGTTTCCTCTTGGAGAGGACAGTGTTGTTGAGGTTGAGGCGGGCGTACTCCCAGATGTGCGGCTTCCTAAGGCGCATGGCTTCGATCAGCCAATAGTATTGCTCGTCTCTGTCGTGGTACTCCGTGGTACGCAGTGCATGCGTCACCCCCTCAACACTGTCCACGATGGGGCAGGCGAAGTCATATGTGGGGTAGACCCTGTCCAGAACAACCAGAGACACAAGGAATTAGGTGTGTGTGAGTGTGTGTGTGTGTGTGTGTGTGTGTTACACCTGTATGCGATGCCTGTGTGTGGGGGTCTGTTGATTCTTGCAGTGGTAGAGAGTGTGTGTGTGTGTGTTACCTGTATGCTGTACCAGTGCGTGGGTGCGGTTGATTCTTGCAGCGGTAGAGTGTGGGGTCTCGCATGCAGCCGTTGTTGGAGCTCATGTCCATTTTGGCACGCATGCAGCACGTCTGGCCGTACTCCGTTCCCGCCTTCATCTCTTCCCACATCTTCATGTTCTGCTCCACAGCTGCATGGCACACACACACACACACAGAATGTTTACAAACTAGAGTCTTTTAACCAGAAACATTTCTGAAGACTCTCATACTTCAGGTCATGGTATTCAAATTGTTGTTATAGGCAACCAGAAGAAATCCAATTGCCTACAACTGAACTTAAATCTAAACAAAAACATTTTCACATGAGAACAAATATAAAGATGGATGCATGATGTTCGAAACATTTACACAACACAACATTTACTTCAAGTTACTACGAGTTCTTTTGCATTAAACTTTAAATCCTGTCAGTCTTTTTTCCAAGTGTGTGGCAGGTGTGTGTATGTCCTACGTACTGTTGGTGCGGTTTTTGGACTCCACCCTCTGCTCTCGTTCCTGCTTCATCTGTTCAGGGGGCGTGTCGTCGATGTAGGCCCTTCCCTCCGTCAGCATCTGCTCCGCCAGCCGCTGGATGTTGGGGAAGTGGTCGCTGGTGTAGGTGAACTGGTCCGGTTTGATCTGCAGCATCGCCACATCCTCCAGGATCACCTGAGGGGTGGGACACACACACACACACACCAGGAAGAAGACAGAGTTTTTTTTTTTATAACATGACACATGACTGGGCAGCCCTGCACAAGGATGACAAAACAGGTTTGTACACCTTGCTGGCTCATCCTGAGCATGCACATGCGCACGCGCACACGCACACACACACACAAACCCTCACCGCCTCATCCTGAGCACACACAAACACGCACGCACAAACCCTCAACCTCCTCATCCTGAGCACACACACACACACACCTTCATCCGCTCATCCCATCTTTCTGAGCACACGTACACATCTGAGCATACAGACATAGTCATCCCCTCATTATATTTTCCTGAGCATATAAACACACACACACACACACACACACACACACACACTTATTCTGAGCATACACACACCTTCTCAAAATCCTCTTTCTCTTTCTCAGGATTGGTGTCGTCAAAGCGCATGATGAGTTTGCCTTTGAAGGAGACCTGGTAGTGCTGGTTCAGAAGAGCTGCTTTAGCATGGCCAATGTGCAAATACCTGGAGACAACAACACAAACACGGCTTTAGCATGGCCAAAAAAAAAAACGTAACTCAGATCAGAGATTGCCACAAACTTCAAGGAAGGAGCAAAGGAATAATGCAATTATTTTTCTATAGTGTTGTGGAGTTCTTTTTCAAAGAACTGCTTTGAAAACCTGCTTTTTCAAAATGAATTTGACTTTGACCTTGTGGGAATATAAAACCTAAAGCATCTAATGCCAGTTTAGTCTCTGAGGAATCAGGGTCTAAGGTTTAGGGTTAGTGTGGTGACACTAGGATTCAGCCTGATCAGCTGGTGACTCACCCGCTGGCCTCAGGGGGGAAGCGGACCACCACCTTCCCCATCTCGGCCCCAGGCAGCTCCACAAACTTGCCCACATCAGCCTTCTTCTCCTTCTCCTCAGTCTACGCGGCCAATCACAGGAGACCGCCGTCAGCACCACAGATACACACACACACACACACACACACAAACAGGGTTCTTGCAGGTTTCAGTTAGTTAAATTTAAGACCTTTTTAAGACCTTTTTAGACCATTATGTTAGAAAATTAAGACCGACACAACACATTGATCGAAACATTCATATGATCCCAGATATTCCCAAAACATTTCATTTTTACTGATGAACAAGCTGGCAAGCTGGTGTTTATCAGCTTTGGCATGGGACTCCAGTGCCTTTACGCCCAATGTCGCTAACTGTAGATTTTTCTTACATATTTTGCAGCGAGCTTCATGTTTATTGCCGGGGACAGCTTGTAACCAGCTGCAAAACTCGCTGTTATCGAGCCAGGTCTCGTTAAATATACACGTGCCCATGGTCTTATTAACTGTCTCTAAAAACTCTGATTTTTTCAGCGAACAATGCTTAAATGAACGGAGGAAATAATTTTAAGACTTGGGTCAATTAAATTTAAGACCTAGACTTGCGTTTTCTAGACTTTTTTAAGGCCTTAAATTTCACTTTTTGAATTTTAGACATTTTAAGACCCCGCTGGAACCCTGATAAAGAAACGCATTTTGTGAAATGTGGCCTATTTGACTGTTCTTAAGGAGATGAGCAACACATCTAGCCATACGTACCGATTTGCTGGTAGCCATATTGGCGGTAGCCCACTTTTTGCCCACAGAGGCAAAGGGACCTTGGGAGCTCAGGAAGGAGAACCAGCGCCAGACGTGGGGGAAAGATCCGCCCTTGGACATGATGGCCTGCCATTCGCCACTTCCTGAATCAGGACAGGTAGACACACACTTGATGAACACAGATGGCATAACTTGGTTTATGGCCTGCAAAAGGCTCCTTGCCCCTGTGCTCTTGGATGCTCCTTGTTAGTGTGCAAGAGTATAGGTTAATGTGCAGGAGTATTGTTTATGTGCTGGAGTAGTGTTAACTGACCCCCCGCCGATCTCGCTTTTCCCCCCCGTTTCTGCCCCCCCCCCCCCCCCCCCCCAACACACACACACACACAGCACAGGGTTTTTCCCAGTCCATATACTGACCCTTAAGGGCGGCCCAGACACAGAGGTCGGCCAGCGTGAGGTTGTGGCCCACCAGGAATGTTCGGAGCGCCAGGGCCTTGTCCAGCTCCGTCAGGGCTGAGGTCAGGTCAGACTGACCACATACGCGCCGGGCACCAAACTCCAGCCAGTGGTCCACCTGAGAGACCACACACAGGTAAAGAGAAGACATAACCCATCATATGGGTCCATCACACACACACACAGAACAGACACCTTTCCAAAAATGAAACATAAAGAGACAAATGAAACAGAAACCTCACCTACAGAGTGAGTATGTACTCACAAGAAGAGATTACATCATAAGAAACACAAAACAAAAACACAATAAAAATAATAAGTTGATTCTCTTCTTGTTGATCTTATGTGCTACTGGACTGGGCAACTAATTGCCAAGTTCACCTGTTTTAATATTTTTGGGGGCTTTTAAACCTGAGTCTCTGGGTTTATAGCGTCCTAGCCAACTGAGCCACGACCTCATACAAAGGCCTGGGGAAGTTGTGACTGAGCATGTGCTCACAAGAAGAGATTACACAATAATAAAAAACAAAACAAAAACAGAATAAAAAGAAAACACAGTGATTGTGTTTTTGTTTACTGGTTCACCTTTACTTCCCTCAGCACCCACACACAAAAGTGTCTGGAGGTTGTGTTAGTGTGTGACCCACCTCTGTCTGCTCCAGCATGTTGGAGCCATACAGGCCCAGACCGGGGGCCACCCTAGCCAGGTAACGGGTGATGGAGTTCACGTCACTGAACTGAACATCACTGGAGAAAGACAAAGAGTCAAGTTACAGTATTCAATAGAGCCATGCCAAAGTCATCCTCACATGCAGGACTCAATTTTATTACTAGTGCATTTGTGTGGCTGTCTAGTACTCACTCAGAAACATGCAGCTTGTTGTCTTTGCCCTCCTCCACAGACACCCGGACAGTGTCCTTCACATGCTCAGCAGCCAACAATGCCCCTGACAACGGGAAATTGGATGACCATCAACCACACCTGTCTACACTCGCCACACATTCCTGACATTCAGCTGCAACCTGCTTGAATCTTTGTTGTTAAAACAGACTGTGCATGACAAAATGACCAGCGTGATATTTGCTCCTCATCTGAATTTTTGGGATTATTCAGAGATAAAACAGACATTGGAGCGTGTTTACTATATACGGAGTAAACCAAATCAGTAATAAAACAACTGAAACTGATGTAGGTTTTCCGCCAGTGCAAATTTAAATTCAAAAGTTGTTGCACAAAATGATAATAGTCACTGGTCTCTGATCCCAACCCCCACCTCATTTTATGTGGGAAACACTGATGTGATTGGTGTATCTCTCTTCCACTGTCAATTCCAGGAACACCTTGAGCAAGTTTTAGACATATAAAAGGAAATGTGGTGTGGTAGCTTATACCTCGTGTGCGAAATGTCACTCTGTCTACTGGTGTCTCTAGGCCAGAATACCATTCGCATCTTTGAAAGTGAACAGCAGTTTCATTTGGCTTGCATCAGCTTGTGGTTATACATTTATCCACTTGATGGCGCCACCAATTATAGAAAAGACAACAAACAGCAACTTTGCAGCATCTATTTTGTGAATGAACCTCTTATAGAATGACTCTTAATCATTCTTTTAATAAATCAGTGTGCACAAACGGACAACACTACATTATTGGGATAGCATTAGCTTGCGAATTGCAAGGCGCTTTGTATACACTAACAGCGTTAAATTATTAGGCTACGATGACATCATTACCTTATCAAGACAACGTTTTAGTAAGATGAACACCCAGTCATTTAGAGGAGTGCAGTTATTTGAATAATAAAATAGAGATAAGTAAAAGCGTGTGGCAGCACGACTTGCTGCCTGCCACTGAGGTGAATGACAGTCGGCTAAGTTGGCTAGCTAAGTCAGCCAACATGCATGGCTCGCTCGTTCAACAAAATTGCACCATCAAAGTCAAAGTAAAGATTTCACACATACAAAAGGCATACCTAAAGGTGGATTACTGGGGTTGATGGTTAGGTTCAACGCCATTTTCAGGAAAGCCGGTTCGTGACTGTTCTTATTCCACACCTCAGCCTACTCTTTTCTCCAAACCACCACCGCGCACGGTCGGCCACGCATAGACTGTACAAGAAGCCACGCAGAGAGTTGTTGTGTCACATTTATAAACAACCCTGGTCATTTGAACTCACATAAAAAGGTTCCTTTAAGGATACTGACTGCATCTTGCACACATTCTGTGAATGACAACCATACGACAGATAGTTATACGAACTGTTTGGAACATGAACAGGTCTGATTCGTCTTTACGATATTTAAAAAATTATGCCTCGTTTGGCTTTATTTTAAGGTATTATTGTGAATGGTTTATTATTATAAATAATGATGTATTTATACAGGGTAAATGGTGCGAACTGCGAAGGACTGAATGGATTCTGAATGATGACATCTACAGAGGCCGATCTGACACATTTAACGTTATTGTATCCAGCTTCGAAGTTACATTAGGTCCCCACCTACAGTTCCCACGCTCTA
Source organism: Limnothrissa miodon (assembly GCA_017657215.1). Taxonomy (NCBI): domain Eukaryota; kingdom Metazoa; phylum Chordata; class Actinopteri; order Clupeiformes; family Clupeidae; genus Limnothrissa; species Limnothrissa miodon. The sequence continues at coordinate 66,367 of JAGFZM010002309.1, forward strand.
GGGTCCTCCATCCTATCACTGTCTGTCTGTCAGTTACTGTCAACATGCGGATGCTATGTCGACTTGAATTAGTTTGATACGGTAGTTGAATGTATACTTTAGGTTTTCTGTGAAATGTTGCCACTTTATTTTGTTCAACCAAGGTAAACTTTTACACACGTGTGGTAGCTTCTGGGTGCTCCGCGCATGCATGGAATGTTTTCGTCTTAGAATTCTGGCTACCGTTTGCAGCAGCTTCGCTCAACTTTGTCGACAAAGTTAATATCATAATTTGGCCTGTGGCTAAGGTTTTCTTGGTAATGTGTATTAGTACTCGGTTAGTTAGACATCGTTTTATCGGCAACCCTTGACATTTGAGTCATTAGCAGATCACATCGACTAATATTACACTGAGGATAAATTCTAGGAGAATTAGCCGGAACGGAATTTACCACAACACCGGCAAGCTAGGTCACGCTATCAGAATAAAGGAGTCTCAATTTTCTCCTGGCGGCAGGCCGAAGTTTTAGTCATGAGAAAGCGAAGCCAAAGATGGAGTACAACACCTCCATCAGTGACTGTGCGCATTAACCCCTCCACTATACACAGTCTTCAACTGAAAAGAGGTCTTCGGATGAAGCGACCAAATATCCAAGAGGTTCAAGGACCACCTGAGAAGAGCCATAACGCCCGGGGCCATGACGACGCACCTTACAGATGTCTCCCGTTAGGTCCAACATTTGTGATTCAGCGCCAGGAGATGGCAGCTTTCTTCAGATTATTTGGTGACAAGATTACAGACAATTCTTTTTACTTGTATATTGTATCTATTTATCTTTTTTTCTAATTAAAGTGTTGTGCCCTGTGTTTTAGATGATAATCTTATACAGGATTTCCTATGGATGGATTGTTGCTGTAAAATAACAGACAAGGTAAAAAAAAAAAATAATAATAATAACTGAAGCACTATCCCCTAGCACTATGCTCCTTAAGGTTTCTGCTATGTAGCTTGATTGTTATCCTCGATGAATATGAACTGAAGCACTATCCCCTAGCACTATGCTCCTTAAGGTTTCTGCTATGTAGCTTGATTGTTATCCTCGTTTTGTAAGTCGCTTTGGATAAAAGCGTCTGCTAAATGCATAAATGTAAATGTAAATGTAATAAAAATAATGTCCTTGACTTGAAATTAAAAAGGTCTTATCTTATCAATTTACGTAATACATGTGATAATTATTCCCTTAACTTCTAGAGACATGACAGACACTAGCATCAGTTCTTATTTATGAAGTCTCACACCAACAGAAATTAGCTCAGCTCTGAGGCTAATTGTGTCTTTTCTTCAAAAGAGGTTTGCAGAGAAACAAGTCAAGAATTCTGTAAGCTTGACAGGAAGAAAGTAGCCAACTTTGTACACAGTAGTGTTATTTTATAGATAATTTTATGTTATGGATGTTTTTTCTGGATTTAGTATTTGCTGGCAATGACATTCATCTACTTCAAAAGGGCTCACTTAAGCATCCATGAACACAACAGAACTAACTTCTTCAGCGCACTGTAAGTACAGATGTTGTTCTACTAAATTTGAGTGTGTGTGTTTGTGTAACTGAGATCAGTTGTTTATAGATTCAGGTTAGGTATTGAAATAGTTATTTCCATCTTATAATAAAACATCAGGAAGATAAGTGAATGACTTGGCCCTAGTTGTTAGACCACTCTAATGCTACTGGTCCTAGTGCCAACTAGCAGTCTATAAATTTCGCTCTGCAGCTACCTGGCCAACACCATGGAGGAGGATGACGAGGAGAGCAAGTATGAGATTTTCCCCTGGGCTTTGGGGAAGAGTTGGAGGAAGCAGTTCCCAGGCTTCTTGAAGCAGAGGGACAAACTCTGGGCTCGCATCGAGTACCGGGCCGCCGTCAGCCGTCGCTGCTGTGAGGAGGTAACAAGGCCTGTAGCTCATCCACCCATTCGTTGTGCACTGGTGAATAAGGCTGGAGAATTAGTTGTGTTAGCTGTTTATTTGTGCTTTCACTTGCTTTGGTTTTATATCTGGCCAGTATCGAAGGCAGAGGTTCTTGCTTTAAGGGTATTTGATTAGGTTGTGTGTGTACTGTGTCTTGTGTATCTTTGTATGTCTGTATGTAGTAGTAGTATTCTTATGAGCACTTATGTATGTTTGTGTGTGTGTGTGTGTGTGTGTGTCCGTCCTTCCACAGGTAATGGGCATTGTGCCAACTCACTTCATCTGGCAGCGGGCGCGTGCGGAGCACCACAGCGGGGCGCATCGCCAGTACCGCGACCGGGATATGGTGCACCTTCCCCGTGGGCCCTCAGCAGGCTCCCCCGAACCCTGCGCACTGTGTGCCAAAAACGCTGCATTCAACTCCTCTTCCTCCTCCTCCTCCTCTTCCCCTTGTGACTCCTGCCACCACAACTCATTGGCCGCTAACACCCACAACTCTACTGTCCTCTCCCCTTCATCCTCCTCCTCACCACTCCCCTTCTGTCTGTCATTCTACTTGGAGGCCACACCTCCCCCTCCACCTCCTCCTCTGGCCCGAGGCAGAGCCTCCACCACATCCAGCCGGAAGAAGAGACAAAGCAGCTCCTGCCTCTGCTGCTCTCAGCACCCAGCAGGTAGAGCAGCTTTTGAGATGATCGTGTGCAGATCGTGTACAGATTGATCCCACTCACACACACACACTTGCAGACACACTGGCAGGCTACCAGAAGCCTTAACTGTCGGCTTTAGCAAGTAAGCTAGCCTGATGCATCAGCTGCTTTTTACATAGTTTAAATTTGTGCAAAGCGTCAGAAACCAAGTCATAAGCATTTGTTCGCTCCACGGGGCAAGATGACTTTTTGCTTTAACCAGTTGCTACTATTTGGTTGTAAGGTACATTATGCGCTGGGAAGCATAGTTAGAATTAATTCCTTCCCCTGTTCCTAGAAGTTTTACACCTGTTTACACCTATTCAGTTAAAAAATTATTTGGGGCGCCCTAACTTTTGCTAAACATTGTACATGCATTTCAGTAGAGCACTGCTAGAATCTTTCTCCTGGTGTTGCTGTGCCCTGAAAACTGGACCAAAGGACTAAAAGTAGTGATGGAAAGATGAGGCTTTGTTGAAGCTTTCAGGAAATGTTTTGCAAAATGATTCATTTTTCGAAGCCTAATATAAGCTTCAAATGCTCACTAAGGCCATCTAGTAGTGAACAAATATAAATATTAAACAGTAAAAAATCTTAGTCTACATGTCTAAACACCTTAGCACACTCTTAATTTCACAATGCTTAAGTGAGGTAGTCACAGATGGTTTACCAACTGTGGTATCCTACATCTCTCTGAATACTGGAAATAGGAAAATTTAGGAAGATGTTCCCATCACCGAAAGTGACATAATGGCAGTGCATTTCATGGAGACACTGGGAGTGAAATTGTGATGAATTTACAATGTGATGAAGTGCTTTTGTAACTGTTTCTCATTTTGATAAACAGGTAGCAGTGAAGAGATGCTTTTGTAACTGGAGAGATTAAAGCAGCTCTAAAGACTTTTTAAAACCTTAAAATAATATTTTGTGCGATTTCCAAAACTCCTTGGTGCCGCTTTAAGTGATAAAAGTTAAAGTGGGCAGTGTCAGGATGTTAAAGCTAACATGAGATCACATTATGCTACTGATATTAATATCCTTAGATGTAAATTAGTAACACTTTTAAACTATTGCATATTGTAGTCCACCTTATTGGGGGCTTCGGCTAATATCATGTGACATGCTCGATACACAATTTGAAGCTTCAATACAATCTGACCATTACTAACAAAAGCTTTTTTTCTCTTGCCTCTCTGCTTTACAGTGGGAAACCAGGCGTGTGAGTCGGACCATGATCCTGCAATAGACTGGATCTGTGAAGAGTAATTTGAAATACGCTTGTAATATTTGGGTATACATCTACATTAATATGTAGTTATATGTAAACATTGATCCACAAAAAGGGGACCAGGATTTGCCAGTTCATGTATGTGTATTTGTCAGACAACATGACTATTTGGTAAGCTTATTAAACAGGGCTTCTGGCCTGACACCTGTCTGCGTTTTTCAACCAGGTTACAGGAAAACTTTATGTTTGAGTCCAAGTAATTAAAATCCAGAAATGCAATTATCATTAGTTTCAATTCATTGTAAATTGGTTGATTGAAATACCCATGCTTCTGAGGCATAAGGTTAAGGTCTGGATAAAGTGTCCCAGCTCAGTTTTTTGATGTTTTCCCCATCTGTTCTGGCAGTTACGTACCTGTGGTCGACACCAGGGGCCTATTGCACAAAACTAGGATAAGGGATTAAGCCGGGATATCTTGGCTACACTGACAAATGATTGGTTAATTCAGACAGGATAACCAAGATATCCCGGCTTAATCCTTTATCCTAGTTTTGTGCAATAGGCCCCAGGTGTGAAAATGTTGGCAGTGACACTAAATGCAACCTCATTGGGAGCATCTGGGGAGCTCCATTGTAATGAACAGATTAGAAGGCTAATGGCAATGCAAAGCTACTTCATTAGGAGCTCCTTAGTGATTAACTGATTGGAAGTTTAATGGAATGCAGTTGCATGCATGTCATTTGATTGCCTTTTGTTTGAACTCTAAACCTGCAGTGTGACAATAAACACAGAACATAATTAACAAACAGTGTTTTTGTGAAGTGTTTGAGAATTACTGTATTTTAATAATGGGAAAGAATACTAGTTTAGTAGCCTAAGGGTCTGAGTTGGCTATTTAAATGAGATTTTTCATTAGTTAATAATTCTTCTAAACATTTTTCAATGTTAGCTTTAATATACAGTATATTACCATCGGTACTATCTATCTATATATATATATATTCTGATGTGTGTATATATATCCATTGTGTAATTAATTATCAGTTTGTCAGAAAAAAAATGAACACACTTATGGGCCATTAATTTAATGAAAAACAAATACAGAGAAAACATATTGTGCAGTCATCCACACAATGCTCTTGCCTTCAAGTAGACTTTGGACGTATTAGGACACTACTTCAGAATCTTCCGTAGTTTTACCAGGAACGCTGAAATAAAATGAAACAGCCACCCATTAGTTTATTTATACTTTTATGATGCTACACCACTTACTACACTTTTTTCTTTTTAAGTTTTGTACACCTTAAATACCGGGGGCCTTGTTTATAAAGCCCTTTACGCAAGAAAATGTTACGTGAAGCAGGATGAAATTTGCGCTCACAAAAGCTGCGATCGCTACGGTCTCACGTTTTCTGAATAGTGATTTTTTTTTCCTTCACATTTTCCGTGTCATGATTAAAAGTTGGCATATTCATTGAGTGACATTGACCTTAATGGGTAAAATACGGGACAGCCTTGAGAGGAGCGTTAGGCTCGTGCACAACGTAACGTCTGTAACCTGGGACTCAGCTATGTTACCTGAGACACACCTGTGTAACCTGAAACACACTTGTGTAACCTGAGACACACCTATGTAACCTGAGACACACCTATGTTATGTGAGACTGACCTGTGTGTCCAGCCTGCTCTGGGTGTGGTCTTGCAATATATGGAACACTGCCGAAGGTTCTGGTGACTGGACTGCTGGCTTGCTCTGAAAAAGGGCAATGCATGCACCATCAGAATGTGTGTAAGATCCATACATGCACCATCAGAATGTGTGTAAGATCCATACATGCACCATTAGAATGTGTGTAAGATCACTGCATGCATCATTAGAATGTGCGTAAGGCCAATAATAGTGTAGAGACAACAAAAAAAGAGAGAGCTATTTTTCCTTGTAAAGAGCCATACTGCGCGGAACTCTTGAGAAAGGAACTTGTCTCCAACTTGTTCCAGGTATGCTCCACATGCAATTATATGAATTACTTAGAAATAGGCATCAGATAAATTCATCATTAAGAAAAAACCTGACAACCTGACAAACCTTTTTCTTCACCATTGGAATCACCATCCTCTTCCTCGTCCTCCTCAGGACCCTCCTCTGTTGGTGCTCTCCTGCTGTTAAAGCTGCCATCCTTCTTGAATGATGGGGCCACAAGCCAATCACGGTACTGCACTTCGATGATGCGCTCACAAAGCAGAGGCAGTCCAGAGCAGCGGATTCCCTCCAGCAAATCAACAACCTGCGTCACACTGTCCACGTCACAGGAGCACATAGCAAACAGCATGAAACACAGAGCATCACAGCACAGGAACACAGAGGATCACAGCACATCACAGCAAAGGATCACAATACAGAATCACAGAGGATCACAGCACAGGAACACAAAACATCCCAGCACAGGATCACAAAGCATCACAGCATAGGAAAAGCCAATAGTGTTCTAGATTAAGTCATTTAAAAATCTGAAGTGTAATTCAATGTATAAAGTGCACGAAACCAACAGTGATTAGTTGAATATGTTTCAATATCACTAGTGGCATGGGTGTAACGCACTTTGCCAAATACACAGCACACACGGCCCCCTGGTGCAGGTGAGGAAAAATGACAGGCAGAACTAGATGAGGGTTCACCATGTCCAGAGCAATCTGAGATCAGGGAAAAAAAAAAAAACGTCACATCCACGTGGCATCACGCCAAAACACCACCAACAGAAAACAGAATTTGCAAATGCATTCAATAATCTATATTCGGTAAACTACATGTATTAGAATTCAGCAATGCATAGGATATATACAGTATACACATACTGTGCATACTGTGATTCATACAGAGCCACTAGACAGAGCACAGATGACAAGTGGAGACTCATTTGCACCGGCTTTATCAGGTGTGATGCTGCACTCACAGAGTTGAACCCCCAACCTGTCAGGAGAGGCCCTGCAGTCTGCAGATCTGCCCTAACAAACTGCACATTGTCTGGCCACTCCTGGCCTCTCCGCAGGCTCCAAGATGTCCTCCAGCGCTTGTAGTTGAGGGCGGCTCGTCTGTGATGGTCGTCCCTCACCTCAAGGCTCAATACCTTCCCCTTGGAGCCCACTGCAGGGCAAGACAGACACACATACAGGAAGGTCTGTGAGGTTCACAGCATAACATCTAGACTGGGGTCAGACAATCTTAATAATAGTGGGGCATTAATACCAACAGAACAGAGAGGGAAGAGACAGACAGACAAAAGCAAAAGAGAGTGTGAGAGAGAGAGACAGAAAGAGAAGAAGAGAGAGGGAGACAGAGAGCAAAAACTTGTCTAGTCAGATTCACCTGCTCGGGACAGGAAGAGACTCATTGACCCAGAACCAGAGCCTGACTCCAGCACACAGTCTCCCTCGTGTACATCCATCATGCTTAGCATAGCGACACAATCCTGCAGCAAACACAGACACACCACATCACAGAGGGATACAGAGGGAAAACACACCTGGCAAATAAATAGATCTTAAATGTTCACTTTGTGTTGGCACACTATGCTGGGATAGCAAACAAATACTGTACTGTATGTGTTAAGAGAAGCTCTAGCCGTTTACAAAAATGATCTACAAATAACTGCCCTCCATCTGAGTTAGGTTCTGTGGGCCACACCTGCAATATCACAATGATGATGTCATAACAGCTGATACTTTAGGGTAGCCGTTTAATACCTTAACTGATACCTTAGGGTAGCTGATGGCTGGACCTCTCTTCATGAACAGGGTGAACTCCTCCAGGCTAGGCCGGCGCAGAAGCAGAGGAATGCCCAGAGAAGTACGGAGAAGGGATCCGGAGGGGCGCTCTGCGATGGAGCTGTGGGCAATCCAACCCCAGGTGCTGTGGAGCTTCCCGCTCTCTTCCAATGGGAACATCTTACGAAACTCAATCCGTTTCTTCCGCCGTCGCTCGGCAATGACAACTTCTCCGTAAGACAACGGCCGCTCACCTGGGAGGCAGGTGAAGACGTCACGATCAGCGTCTGTGCTATCAGGGGATGTCAATGAGTCTACAGAGGTGAATTTTTCATCACCTGGATCCACTTCAGCTTTTCTTTTGTCGATTTGGCATCGTTCTACCTCCTGATGTGTGTGAACAACTCCAATAAGAGACTCACTAAGTAATCTTTCACCACTTTCTTCTAGCTTTTCGTTGCCATCTTCTTTTTTGACCTCCCTCAGCTGCCATACTTCCGGGCTCAGTCTTTCTTGAGGCAGCAGACTACTGACCCTCTCCAAGGGTGACAGAGATCTCCGTCTGCCAAACAGAGGTCTGACAGGTACCCGTGGAGGTTCGGAGACAGGACTCTCTGAGCTGCTACTGTCGTCCTCACCAGACCTTCTTTGAGTTGTTCCAAAACCTCTCGTAACGTTACAAAAACTTACATTTGGCCTGAAGCAGGTGTGACAATTCCCCCTCTGTGCCACACTAAGTCGAAGTAGTCTGTGTGTCACAAGGACAGTTTGCCTTATCTCCAAACCTAATGCCATAACAGCAGCTGAATGGAAGGATAATCTGAAGTCAAATGTATCAACATGGCAGTGTTTACGTTGTCATGATCTCCCAGTTCAGGTTAATAGCATACACACAGTAGTCACATTTAAACTGGACGGAGGAGTAGCTCAATGTTAACTTCAACTTCCAACATCTCTAGGCTTTAACAAAAGTGATACAGAAACATGACTTGCTCAGGGCAGCGCCATTTTTGTTAAACACGTGTGTTTGGCGTCACAGTATGCGACTCACACTTTAATCAATAGAGGGCGTTATTAAGCCCAGAAAGCCTCGGCAAACTGCAGGATGAAGGTACATAGGGATTGTAACGTTACTTCTTTGCACTATTACTGTATGCCTTCAGCAGAGTATTTGAGCATCGATCAAAACACGGTTGTGTAGTGACAGTATTAAAAGTCAATATGGCACTATGACAGTAAACTTGTGCAAGCAAGCATGACAAATGATTGGTGGACTAGACAGGGGTAGCGATACAATGTAACACCCACTTCCGTTTCCAGTAATTTCTATGCTGAAAATCAGAGGGGTGAGGAGTATTCTGGAAAACGTGCCTCGAACGGTGATACATCACTTGGCGGGGAAGAACTTGTTTCATTTCTACTGTATTTATTTATAAACAAAGCAATCATGGCGAAATGGGGAGAAGGAGACCCTCGCTGGATTGTGGAGGAAAGAGCAGATGCAACAAACGTTAACAATTGGCACTGGTAAGATTGAAATTGAGCACCGGCGTTAAACCGAGTCCATTCAAACCGGTGAACGTTAGCAGTAATGTTACAATAGCGGTACAGTGTAAATGATGGCAGTTGCTAGTCTTGGATAACATCGTGTTGTTTTGATTCTTTTGGCATTCCCCCCTTTGGATGATTTCTCGTAGCAGTTGTTATTTATTTTTTATTTTTTTTTAACCCAGAATGAGTTTTGGCGAAGTGTCTCTTTAAACCTTTCGTTTGCTAATGATGGCTACATTTCTGTAGCTGTCAGGCTTAAAGCTAGCTAAGACAACTTTGTAAGTGGTTTCTAGCTTGCACAGTTCGACAACCAGACAGACAGCCTAGTCAACACCGCTTTAATCGGCGCACTGGTACATGTTTTTTGATTAGCATTAACTCCTCGTGTTAACGACGCTTTGCTCACCCAAAGTACAACCAAATGAACGTTAGCCACACCTGCTTGAACTGAGCTTGTCACCGGTACACGAATGAATGAATAAATGAAAGATCTCTCCTTCATACTGGTCTGTGTAGGCGAGTAATGGCATAACATTACCCGTTTTCTTGTATTACATTATCCGCGGCTTAGTTGTTTTGAAAGAAAGTTGATGGAAAATTGGAACGAAATTGCTGATCATAATTCTGCATAATGACCCAGTAGTGCAAGAATGGTAACGGGGTTCTGAATTAGGTGTACACATGCATAGTCCATAATTGTTTTGATAAAAACATATAACAAATAACTCTCATACTGTGTGAGAACATATTTTTTTAAATTTTGATGTATTTGTAAATGATGTCAACACTCAGGCTTGTTCAGATTCTTGGTTCAGAGTTTCCCCTCAGTTTAGTCGACCAGGACAGCCACTACTAGGCTGATACGTTAAATGAACTTCTTGTGCTTGCGTACTGTTACCCACAAAGGCTTTAAGCTTTTCACAAGTCTATAGGGTGGACTGAAAGAGAGCTTGTATCCTGCAGTAATGTGTAGAGCGAGTGTAATTAAACAGCCATAGTCTTTGCTGGTCATTGTGATAATCTGATCTGTTTGGAGCGTCATGCAGATTGCTGTTTTTCATTGTAATGTCTTGGAATACAGTGAAATTTAATAAATACTTTTCAATTGAGCATGTCTTAGATGGGGGCGTCAAGTTTTAAGGATACTTTTTTTTTGTTGCTGTGATGGTCCATTATATTTAGCTTGCTTGTTTTTTGTTGCAATGATGGTCCATTTTATTGATCTTGTTTCCTTGCTTGGCTTTTTCTCTGGGTGTGTCAGGACGGAGCGCAACGCCACCAACTGGTCGTCGGAGAAACTGAAAGAGCTGCTGCTGGCCATCCGGGTGGAGAACGAGCTGGGCTCATGTGAGGTGACGGAGGTGAGCAAGGTGGAGGGAGAGGCCTCCATCAACAACCGCAAAGGCAAACTCATCTTCTTCTACGAATGGAACCTGAAAGCCAAGTGGAAAGGTGAGACACAAGCACACAGCATTATACACACACACACACACACACAAGAAGCATATAGTATTGAATAGACAGACACACACACACACACACACACATGGTTTGGTGCCCTCTAGTTTGGTGCTTTCTTCTAAACTTTGTTGTGTATGATGCCATGTATTATATGCAATGGCAAATAAAATTTCTATTTTATTCTAGATGGGTGAATAAGTCATGCATTTTGTGTTGCAGCGATTCCAGTACAGTGTCACTTGTCTAATTGTACCAATTTCATAACTCACACTGTGTCCCATCTGTAATGTAGGGTTCCTTATTTGCTGACAGTCTGCCTTTTTCCCTGTGCAGGGCTAACAAAAGCAGGAGTCAAATACAAAGGTCATATAGAGGTTCCAAACCTCTCAGATGAAAATGACATGGATGACCTTGATGTAAGTTTGTTGTGAAAATTCCTTTCCTGTTTATCTTTGTCCTTCTATCCTGCTTGTTGGTGATATTTTGGTCTGTGTGTGTGTGTGTGTCTTTGTGTGTTTCCGGGGGGACACAGATTAGTGTGACACTGAGCAAAGACCAGCCAGACACTCAGCTTCTGGCCGTCATGAGGAAGGAGGGAGCGGAGAAGGTGCGCACAGCCCTGGGCGACTATGTCAGCCTCCTCAAGACAGGTTTGTCTCCGATACACAAACACACACACTTTTTATGTTTGTGTGTGTGTGTTTTAATGAGACATTATGATGGTTCTGTAATAAGACATGATGATTACGCAGCAAAGTGTTTTTGTTTTGTTTTTTTTAATTCACAGTGAGAGATTCTTTCATAAATATGCAGAATGCAAACTATGGCAAATGTCCTGCAGAACTGCTGATGACTGTGGATTTTAAAGAACAAACATAAAGCTGAGGTTGTGACAATGCACTTTAATCAGCAAATGAGAAAGGCACCCGGACACACACACACTCAACTTACTGCAGTTTAACAGAAACACATATACTCGGTGCATTATAGTGTAACATGTGTACACACACACACACACTCATACACATCCATTTTATTAAATATAAAGTAAGGGAGAGAAATGGCCTGATATTTCATGCCACTGTATGCTAGATGATATACATGTCATGAGTCTCTAGCTCTAACCCTGTGTGTGTGTTTATAGAGTTTACCCAGGGCATGATCCTTCCCACAGCCAACGGCCTCTCCAAACCCCAGCAGCTTCCATCCCAGTCCAAAGCCAAGCAGGACAAAACTGTGGTGGGTAGCAGCACTTATCACACACAGTAGAGCATGGATATGGGAAGCTGTGTCTCAAAAGACAACACAGAGGCTGCAACCCTTAAACAAACACTAGAGGCACAGGCTGTGCATTAGTGATGCGCGGGTCAGGCTTTTTTAAAACCCACCCCAACCCGACCCATCAGGAGATCCGAACCGCCCCGCCCGACCCGCCAAATTAATGGTCGAACCGTGACCCAAATCCGACCCGACCCGATGAAAAAAAAAAAAGAAAAAAAGAAAAAAAAACGCCAGTGTGTCTACTGTCGCGGAACCTAGCTACCAGTTAAGCGGAGAGGACTGATTTGGAACAATGGTATCCAAATGACAACGATTTGCGCCTTAAAGATGATGACACAACTTCATGAAGGATTAATTAGTCTATGCATGAAACAACGCCAAAAAAAACTAACGATCGATTTGTCGTTTTTATTAAAGGATTGCCAAAAATGAAACACATTTTTCCTGTAGGCCTACAAGACACAAGTTGTTCCAAGCTGTAACATAATCATGGCATAACAAAGCCAACACAAGTTGTTCCAAGCTGTAACATTATCATGGCATAACAAAGCCAACAAAGCCGTGACATTTCAACAATCTAAGCTACCAAATTGAAAATATTGGCCGACTTTATTTATGACATCTGTTTGGAAGCAGTGTGAAGGACAGCAATAGAATCCACTGTGCCAGGGTTTAGCCTATTTCGACGCACTTCCAGCACGCCACCTGCTGAACTGAACGCGCGTGTGCTCGAAGCGCTGGATGCAGGATGCAACACCGCTCTTGCCAGCATTGAGAGGAGAGGGAAATCATGACAATGAGCCTTCCAAAAGCCGTAGAAAGTCTCTAATGCTATATGCCTAATTCATTGCGTTTTTACTTTTTTTTGACCCGACCCGGACCCACCCGCACCGACAATACTTCTACCCGTAACCGCCAGACCCGCGGATATCCGCGGGTTATGGGTTGACCCGCGCAACACTACTGTGCATCAAGACAAAACAAACGCACAAAAATCCTGCTGAATCTCATAGGGTACCTTTTAAGTGCATTTGCTTGATTTTGACATAAGAGAACTGCTGTCTGTCTAATATTCCACTGGTCCATTCTATGAACACTTTAATGCTCCAGATAGGTTCCAACTGCTCGGCTCCCGCCCCCACCAACGCCGGTGTTAAGATCCCCACTTGCAAGTTCAGCATTAAGGACACCTTCATGACATCTCCCGAGGAGCTGTTTAGAGTCTTCGTCACTCAGGAGGTACACAAACTCACAAACACACACACACAGGCCACACAACTTTAAAGACTATTTAAACATGAGTGCATCTGTTGTGTAAAAATTAAGGACTCTGTTAAAGTCTTCAGGCAGAGTTGATGATCAGAAAGAATTCTCAGAGAGCTTACTCGCAATATATGGGACTTCCATCAAGTTGCTAAAATGAGTAGTCCGAAGTGACAATGCAAGAACATAACTTTTTTTGCCAATTACCTCACCATATTGATAATGTCTACATAAGGCCATCTCCTCTAACGACCAACTCTGTGTTGCCTTACCAACACCCCTGAAGAGATACCAACGTCTTGGAAAACAAATTTATCAAGGCCCTGGTAGTCAAGTCACCACGGGTTTCCCAAAACGCCTTGAAAAGGCATGCCTCACAAGTCAGTCGTGAATCATCATCTGTGCTACAATCTAGTGTGCTTCTATAAATAACTTGCTTACACAAACAGCAAACGCCAAGCACACACATTCTTTGTATTGACACATTTTCACAAATAATTATTAACAATTAAATGAATTATTAATTTACAATTAACATTTCAGTGATCAAAGGACTGTGGCATCTATTACATACATACATACATCACACAGACACACACACACTTTAACCTTTAAATGATCAGAATACAGTTTCTACACAGTCGCTCCTGACCTTCTGATTGGACAATCAAACTGTTTTTGCCGTCGGAGCACAGGTGTGTTAACCTCACCAGTAACAACACCCCTTCTTCCAGACTTTACACGGATTCCATGCTAATGTGCTAGCCTGATAATGTACCACTGGGCTATCTTTAAGGCAGTTAGCATCAGCAATGTGACAAGCCTTAACAAATGGTGCGCAGGTGTCAAACTCAGGCCAACGCACTGCTAACCCGTTCCCTCAGGGGGGCAGTGTGACGCTCTTAATACATTATGCGGATATTCAAACCTGTTACCATGGTCACAGGAAGTCATAAACATGACTTTTCACTATGTGTTCACAGCCATGGTTATAGGGCGAGAGATAAGATTAAATATTTACGGTAGATTAGGATTATTGGAAATGGTAGTAGAGATTATAGCGAAGGTAAATTCATCAACAATCTCGGATTTGAATAGAAGATTATAATAAACCTCAGGTGTAAAGAAGCTACATGTAAGTAAAACTTGCTCTTAGGTTAAAACAGCCCAGAATGTCCCTGCTACAGCAGAAAGAAACAGAAGATACAGATCGACATTTTATCAAAAATACTCAAACCCTGCAATTAGATTAGGTTTACAGATTTGTGTGTGTGTGTGTGTGTGGTTGCATAAAGTTGGTTCAGGCCTTCACACATGCGTCTGCTGTGGTGGAACCTGCAAAAGGCGGGAAGTTCCGCATGATGGACGGCAATGTGATGGGAGAGTTCCAGGAGCTGGTGAGGTCACTTGCTGCTCATACACACATGAAAATCTGAACATAAATGAGCCTAGACTCACTGATATTATGAAATTTACATTGGTTTCATTTTGTTCATCAGATTCCTGAGCAAAAGATTGTCATGAAATGGAGGTACAATTCCTGGCCCAGTGGTAAGATATTAACTAAGTTTTCATCAGTAGCACATTACTCACTGCAGTCAGATTGTTTGTTCTAATAGAATTCACACTGTCTATATCCATTGCTAGAGGCACCAAAACATCCATAAAACATCTTTGAATCCCCACACAAATGTCCATACTCTGCAAACAGTAGAATGCTTTGCTAGAAAGTTCTTCCCTGGTCTTATCTGTTTACAAGACAAGAAAAATATACCTGGCTTTTCGGTCTCTCATATGAACATTACATCATTCTACTTTTCACAGAACATGAAATGCAGGTCTTCAGAGAAGACAGGGTTGGAAAGTAATGATTAGGAAGCATAACAATTTGATTTTTGTCAACTTTTTTTAAAGGGCTTGCAACCAAATTTGAAGTTGTCAATGTTTTTGTGATACTCCAATGCACTTAAGGCGGAATTCTCCGATAAGCGCGTAAGTCTGTTTTTACGCGATTTCATTTAAGCGCCTTTGTACTGCGCGTATTCTCCACTTTAGGTGCTTGCTCCTCCTACAGCGCTTAACTCGAATTCCAGGCAGGTTTAGGAACAGGGGCGTTACTAACCCAAAATGAAGGCAGTCTCTGTGCCAAGGTGGCTATCAGGAAAACATGGAATAAGGACTTTCGGATTAACCATGAAAAAGCAGTTGTAGTCGACAGAAAGTACAAACCATGACTTTAAATTGGAATGGCATATCACATGACAAGATTAAACGTCTGTGCCTGTAAGCTAAGCTATCAAAGTCAAAGTAAGACCACAAATCAATTAACACATTGACATAATATTTCATTCACCGCAAAACGTTTGCGAATACAATTGAACAATACAATTCCATTGAATTCATAAACTGTACGCAATGACAAAAATAAGAAATAATTAATTAATGTTTTTTTTTTTTTTTTTAAATAAAAAAACATTTAAAATGTGCTCCTTCTACCTTAGCCTGTTTGTTCCATGGAGGACAGGGAGCAAAAATAAAGATAAGATTGTTTTTTGTGTGTGACTACAATCTCATTGAAAGTGATGTCATTTCGAAATTGTGCACTTCTCAAACTACTACGAAATCCGTTGTGTGATTTCAGATTATGCAGTAGAACTCCCTGGAACAACCGAGATCCCAGAATCGGTTGTGACCTTGATGACCACCGACCGGTTGAGTGGATCATTGCGGCGGCAGCATAGCTGATTTTCTGCAAAGGCCTCACGTTCCAAACTAAGCGCAGAGTGGGGTGTCTGTGAGTGTGAGTCATACTCACCGATAAATGTGTGGCTGTCTGCATGCTTCTCTCGTTCCCACTCAAGCAAGGCAGTGCAGGACTAGCATTTTGGTTTTAATTTTTGAGAACATGGTAGAAATATCGTTGTACTCTCTTATTTTAATTGAACAATATTTAAAACAGGAGACAGACGAGGATTATAAAAAAACAGTAACAGAGTTGATGATTTTGTTTGATAATTTCTTGTGGTTGTGTTAAATGTAGTGTAGAAAGTGTAGAAATGTAATATACAATGTCTCGAACATTGGCATGTTAAAAATCGTCCGTGACCAACATCAAATGCAATATACTATTTCACCATATAGTGGCGCTTGACCTTAATACAGCCCTCAAAGGTGCGTAACAGTAAAAAGACTTAAGTCAGGAGGAGAATACGCCTCAGGAAACTTTCCATGAGGAACGCCCTGGTTTCAGGGTTGCTCCGCCTAGAGCGCGCAACAGGGCTTTTGGCACGCAAGTGACTGATTTGAACCTTTTTTTTGACTTAAGCACCCCGGAGAATTCTACCCTTAGGGCAGAATTCTCCGGGGTGCTTAAGTCAAAAAAAGCGCGTAGCAACCCTTAAATCGGGGCGTATCTAATGAAAAGGTTCCTTGGTGGGTGGGTATTTTCCTCCTGACTTAAGTGTTTTTACTGTTACGCACCTTTTTTAGGGCTGTATTAAGGTCAAGCGCCACTATATGGTAAAATAGTATATTGTGTTTGATGTCTGTCATAGCCGAATTTGAACATGCCAATGTTCGAGACATTCTATATTACATTGTTCATTATTTCTAAACTACATTTATCACAACCACAAGAAATTATCAGACAAAACCATCAACTCTGTTCCTGTTTTTCATAATCCTCGTCTGTCTCCTGTTCTAAATATTGTTCAATTAAAATACGAGAGGAAATGGTAAATAGACTGCATTTATATAGCACTTTTCTACTCCTACGAGCACTCAAAGCGCTTTACAATGTATGCCTCACATTCACCCATTCACACACATGCATTCACACACCAGTGAGTGAGGCTGCCATACAAGGTAGCAAGGGAGCAATTCAAAGAGTAAAGCCCTATTTCTATAATGTTCTCAAAAATTTAAACCAAAATGCCAGTCCTGCACTTCCTTGCTTGAGTATCAATGAGAGGAGCACGCAGACAGACTCGTATGACAGCGAGTATGACTCACAGACACCCCACTCTGCGCTTAGTTTGGACCGTGAGGCCTTTGCAGAAAATCAGCTATTCCCAGCGATTCTGGGATCTCGGTTGTTCCAGGGAGTTCCATTGCATAATCTTAAATCACACAGCGGATTTCGTAGTAGTTTGAGAAGTGCACAATTTCGAAATTACATCACTTTCACCGAGATCGTTTTTGTGTGTGACCACAATCTTATCTTTATTTTTACTCCCTGTCCTCCATGGAACAAACAGGTTAAGGTAGAAGGAGCACATTTTAAATGTTTTTCGCTGGTTAAGAAGTGCTAAGTTATTTATTTATTTTGTCATTGCGTACAGTTTATGAATTCAATGAAATTGTATTGTTCAATTGTATTCGCAAACGTTTTGCAGTTGTTGAAATATTGTGTGAATGTGTTCATTGATTTGTGGTCTTACTTTGACTTTAAGCGTCTGTGCCTATCGGCTAAGCTATCAATATTGTCATGTGATATGTCTATTCCAATTTAAAGTCATGGTTTGCACTTTCTGTCGACTACAACTGCTTTTTCATGGTTATTCCGAAAGTCCTTATTCCATGTTTTCCTGATAACCACCTTGGCACAGAGACTGCCTTCATTTTGGCTTAGTAACGCCCGCCTGGAATTAGAGTTAAGCGCGGTAGGAGGAGCAAGCACCAAAAGTGGAGAATACGCGCAGTACAAAGGCACGTAAATGAAATCGCGTAAAAACAGACTTGCACGCTTATCGGAGAATTCTGCCCATAATGTACAGTAAACATGTATACAATTAGTATTGCTATCATTTTGAACCTTTGGCCATGAGTATACACCGTCTCTACATGCATAGCTATACTTACTTTGCCTCTACAAACAGTGGGCCATTCATGTAATTAGACCACTTAGAGTAAAATCCTGCTGAGCTTAGAAGTGGAGAGGTATTGTCTTAGGGGTGCAGTGCCTAGTTTAACCGAAGTCAACTGAAAAGGTTGTCTTTATTGTCAATTTCTTCACATGTACTGGACATACAAAGGAATTTAAATTATGCTTCTTACTGTCCATTGTGTACATTGGTCAGACAGGATAGGACAGTGCACAACCACTAACAGCAAACCACTGTGCACCTTGCCTCTGCAGAGCACTACGCCACCATCACGCTAACATTCACGGACCGGGGCGGAGACACAGGATTGACCGTGGACTGTCGGGGCGTCCCGGAGAGCGAAGAGGAGAGGACGAAGGAGGGTTGGCACCGGTACTACTTGCAGGGCATCAAACAGACCTTCGGTTACGGAGCACGACTCTACTGAACAGCTCAGACCTCTCCTTTCTGTCTTTTTTTTTTTCTCTCTCTCTCTCTCTCTGTCGTTTTGGTTGCGTACAGAACATAAACTTGACATCAGAAAGCCACTCTGCTGAAGAGACCACTTCATACCAGTTGGTTTTAATGTTTATTTGTCTTTTTTTATCCCCTTTTCCTTTTTTCCATTTTTGTTGATGCCGTTGTACAGAAAGAACCGGTAAAAACGGAACACTAGAACTTTCAAGGACAAGACTAGGCTGATCGTGGAGAGTTGTGTTCTATGTTCATAAATTGTGTGTGTGTGTGTGTGTGTGTGTGTGTGTGTGTGTGTGTGCATGAAAATGATATAACTTAAGTTTTAATTGAGGCAAGGTCTAGTAGTTTTCTGGTCCCTTTGTGTACTAGACTGGACTGTGCCTTCATAGATTGAAGAGTTCAAAGATGTCGCCCACGGCCTGTCTCTGTTCAAAAGTGTGTCACCATAAGAAAAAGAGAATGACAACGGAGAATGAGTACAAGTAAACAGAGAACTGTGCAACCATTGAAAACGTGTTTCATTCTGATGGTCTTTTAAAAAGCTAAGGGCATGAAAACCGTTCTCAGTATCCTTGTCCTTTTCTCTCATCACCTGTTTTACATATTGAATCATGTAACTTACACCCAGTGTATGCTGCTGTTTCTAAACGTGCCCTAAAAACCCTCACAAGGGCTTGCTTGTACAGGCACCCATCATGAAGAGACTTATGCTGGGCTCAAACTACACGATTTAAAAATCTTATACGATTTTGACATCGGGTTGCGCCGCACACATAAAGAGAATCACAACCGACAATCTTGTCGACAGTCGTAAACACGCACACACTACACGATTGGAACGCCCAACATTCCATTTCCAGTCGTAAATATCAAACATGTTTGATATCTACGATTCCCGATCGGTCAGTCTTGAAACCCCGAAAATTCTATCTTAGAACGTCACACACGACAAAGGAAACTGGGACGACAATCGCTTACGATCCTCCTGGGGACTGATCGTTCCCCCGATTGTCGTGAGGGGGGGTTCCAGCCGAGAATCGGGCCGAGAATCCTGTAGTTTGAGCCCAGCATTAAGTGGAAAGACTGTTGAATTCCATTGTAAACTAAAAAACACCATGTTGTACAGTATTGTCCTGTACTTGTCTTGATTGGCTTGGTAAAGCCTCACATCCAGGCCAGTGTGTTTGAGATGGTTTGGCCAGGCAAGGTTGGATTGTTTGAGAATGAGAAGGTTAAAGTGAAGGCAAAGGAAATATGACCCAAATACGGCGTCATTACTCAGCATTGAGAACTCGGCCCTCGACTGTGGAACCCTGCATCACATCCCTCCACTGTAAAACCGGGCCACTCCTCAGCGGCCCTTTACTGTGGAACCATGCTGTTTCACATCGTCGTTCTACCCTGGAACCATGCTGTTCCATGTCTTCTTTCTACTGTGGAACCATGCTGTTCAACAGCCCTCTACTGTGGAATTGTGTTGTTCCACATCGTTGTTCTACTGTGGAACCATGCTGTTCCACGTTGTCTTTCTACTGTGGAACAGGCCGGCTTCTTACCACTTTCAGAACCATTATTGTTTACCGCTCAAGTATTCATCGGTAGCACCAAAGTTTGTAGCCTCTTGAAACCTTATTGATTGATATTAATCGATCATTCTTCAGGAACACCTTTTATTTATGAGTTTAGTTACACAGACAGCTGCTGGAACAAGGCTAATGATGGCTCACAGTGATTGGTTTGTACATTTAATGCACTAAATATGCATAGATCACACAGGAAATAGGCACAAGAGTCTTGGAGATGTGTACAGGAATGCGTAGCTTATGATTGGAATAAAGCTTTTCAATTATCAACTGGTGTAATTTCTGTAAGTCTTGTAAATCATCCTTCTCTGCACAAATACTTGTTTTTTTTTTATCTTAACGAAATGAGGAAGTATCCCCAAAAGGTGAAATGAACACCCATATAGTGCAAGTAGGGCTGAAGATGAGCAGAGAGATATTTGATACACCGATAAAGGAGGCTACAAAAACAGACTCAGCACACACACGGCACTGATATTTTTGAACCTCCAGGAAAAAAAAAACTTTTGTTTACATATTCTAAACACACTCATAATGCAGATATATTACTTAAATGTGAGCTAACAGTTTCTCACCCAAATAATAAATAAATATAAATAAATATTTATCCCCTGATGTTCAAGTTCAAAACCAAAAAGAAATTACTGTTAGGCCCTCGCCAATGTTCAAACATCAATTTCAAGTGACACCTCCATGCACAGTAAACCTGCAATGACAGTTTATGTTTATAAAAGTTAATGAAAAGTCCACAAACTCACTTTGAATATAGAAAGGTTCAGAGAATATGAATGACCCTACCAGTGCCATCAAACCTTGTTCAAAACTATGCATCCAGGCAGATATAAAGCTCAGACTCCTGGAAGGAGAAACGGGGTGGACAGGTAGTGTACAACACAGGGCTGAGAGTTAGTAGTAGTAGTAGTGTACTTACTGCATACAGGATTCAGAACTACTAACTTTGACTACAATGTTTGGCACAGGCGGTGTAGGCGTTCTAGGGAAGAGTGTGGAGAACAGACAAAACAGCCAACCGAAATAAACAGATGAGGACGCCTGAGTGTGGTGCACAGTGCATGCACAGATGTTAAGGAAGTTCCAATTAAATGAGAATAGCTGGTCGTGTCAATCCAGGTGTCACATCAGGTAGGATTCAATGGCAATTTCATGCGGGACAGTCAGTGTTAGTCACCTTTAGTAGTGTATTACTGCTTAGAGTATTTATGAATACTTGAAGTATTCTCACTGCCTACAAGATTCAGAATTACCTTAACTATATGTCCTACGCATAGTATTCAGAATTACTAGTAGTATACTTCATGCACCTAGTATTGAGAACTTTCTGCCTACAGGATTCTGAATTAGGCTACTAGTTGTGTACTATCTAAAGTATACAGTAGTGCACTGCTCTTTTATAACAAAGACTGTAGGCTTACACTGGAGGAGTCATCATAGATTGGCTCTCGAATAGCTATCTTAGGGGCTTCCTCCATCTTAGATAGTTTCGCCTTTACAGGAATATCCTGCCACCTTCTCCTGTGGAAAAAAAGTTGTAGTTCGTACTCCTTAATTTAGAATACAGAAATACGTTTAGGTAAAAATCAATATATATATTTTTAAATAAAAAATGTTACCTTACTTCATAAACCATTTCAATTTCCATAGGCCCAAGTTACCTGTTCTGTGACCAACTCCCCCTCTCCTGACTCTCTTTGGTTGAGCAGGTGGTATAGGCCTGATCCGCAATGGCTTTCAGGAAATCAAATGTTCTTTCGGAGTCTATGCATTGCTTTCTATAAACACACACACACACAGGTTGGGCACTGTGAGACAGGCAATGTCAGAAAATGTAACGTTAACTATGCTGCTCAGCAATTTCCTTCAGGTCACGATGAACTTACATCGGTGATTTAAATTGATGGGGAACTTACACGTGGGTAACAGATAAGGTTCGACTGTGCCTGGATTGTGTGATGAGGTTGGCCTTTGTGAGAAGGGATCTCAGAAACATCTCCAAAACTTTGGCTAGGGCAGGTGTTTAGGTCATGCATCTCAAAACACTTTGCTTACTAGGCAGGTTAAGGAGAACACCGAGATTGCGCAAAGGATACATATAAGGACCGGCACGGCCATGGCCATTCTCCCAACCTCTGTGTCTTTCTGCATGATCTTCTTAATACGACCCTGCCCAGCGTAACGTTAACACAAGCAAGGTGAGCGTAACAGAAAACAGGCTGTGTAGCCATGCGAATAAAACATCCTTCTAATTTACTTACAGGCGGAAACCGAACATTGTACAGCCGTCTTTTCCCAGGCATTTTAAATTTTCCCTTTGGAGTTGATTGTTTATGCATTTTGCTTGGCTGTCGTTATGGCCTGCTTATATTTACCTATCACAGGAAGTAAATTGGGTTAAAGGCCCCATTCGGCACTTTCCACACCTTCAAAGATGTGGTCAGATAGTTACTGGAACAGCGCGGATCAAGCCTAAAAGCTAACGTCTAATTTGTGCGTCAGTTTGCGAGTAAAAGTATTGGTCTATGTTGTGAAAATTACTGAAAGACCGACCTAAGATTCTTAAATCCAGCAATGTTTTTGTCATGACCTGACCTTTGACCTAAACTGTAGAAAGCTGTGTCACCATAAGGGCTCTGGCTGAGTCTAGCCTAAGGAACATGGACAGGTGTTCCCCGACCCCGGAGGCGGGGTAAAGTGTAAGGAGAGAGCAAGTGACCGTTCAGTGTCTGTCTGCCTCTCTCTCTTTTGCTCAGTCCCTCTGGGGGAAATGATGAACTTCATTTCTACCATTACGGTGCCAATTTACAGTAGAAACACTAAATAGACTTGTGTTATCTTTCTAACGTGCACAATAAAATAAATTCAAATAAATTCATCCTCTTTTTTTATCAGACTCTTCTACTCCAACTATTTGTATTACCTGACCTAGATTATAGTGAAACAGATCATATTTAGGTCTGCCTCACACAGTACATAATAATAACTTATTCTAATAAATTCTGTTCTGTCTGTATTCAGAAGTCAGGTGGTGAAGACATTCTACTCTTTAAAGATTCTATGAGTAGCTGCAACATGCAGAGTAATAAATTTACCACAACTTTTGAGTTGAATGTGATCAATTGATTCTGTATCTTTCACTGAGTAGGGGACAACTTTTTGAGGATAGGCCTATTTATAAAAATAAATATTATAATAAGTATTCCAATAAGTATTATTGGAATAAAACTGTTCAGGGACACAGTAGGCTATTTGTACTTGTCACCTGTCATTATGCATGTGTCTGACCCTTTTTCAGGATTCTCTCACACCTGTGGACCAGAAACCTGGGGGGACACATTTTTCCACATCTGTATTACTACACCACATAGAAGCTGTATTCACTGTATACCTACTGTATACCATACTGATATTTACTAATAACTAATTTTAGTCATCACACTATAGCCATTACAGCAAACTAGACACCACAACTGATAAAACAGGTAGTTAAATGGCAGACATATTTTTCTTGCCCCATTCAGACAAACAGTAGCCTAACAACAGTGTAACTAAAACCAACCTCAAGCTAAAATAATGCTTTGACCCCCACAAAAATATTTTTTTTATTTGCCTGACCTCTGTAATGAGGAATGTCCATTTGATTATCCATGTAATTATTAAATTATTATTTATTTACAAACTACTACTATACTTACTACTAATGTACATGTGACATATTGCATTTGTAATTCTTAGGATAAGGTTTCAATTCATGGGCTGAGAGCTAGGCCTGAAGACCCAGTTGTTGGATGTATAGCTGCTGCGATGTTGTGCTACTAATCCTTGACGAGCCAATAGGCTCATAGCCGTTTTCTCCTCTCGGAAATAACTAAAAATTGAAATAATTCCATTTAGTAGTTATAAATGTATTACATTTGATACCCCTCTATTTCATGCCATATTGCCAGCTTCCTCTCTGCAGTATAATCATGGACACCATCCTCATCTTTGTCTTGTGTTTTCACAGAACCACAATCCCGGTTCTCTCCAGCCCCTCAGAGCTGATGTGGCACCCGGCCGTTATGAGTTGTTGCCCCCCATCACACCTGCACCCCCCTTGAAGCAGCAGCAGCATCTCTGCTCCTCATCTTCCTCCATTCCTGTATGTGTCCAGGGACAGGACCCGGTTCTTCGGAACCAGTTGTCCAAACAAGGTGACTTGTGAAAAATGTGACGGGGCTTGATTTTGCCATCCACTTGAAGCCTCGTATACACAAACGAGCTACCAGCAACAGGACACTTGCTCCAGGACCTTGGTTGCCAGGACCGGGCCCAACAGTACAGCCAGTCGAAACCAACAGCTGGAGGATGTGTGTTTTGAGGAAATCAGAAACATCAAGCAGATTGCTAAGAAGCGCAGAGAGGATGCCATGAAAGTCGCTAGGGAGAAAGCCTGCATTGCTCTCCCTTGCAGCGGTGCCTTCTATGGTGATGTGGTCACCTCAGACTGTGCAGACACTTCTGCAGGTAGCCTTAGGAACGTAAATATAAAGACCCCATCGGCAGTGCAGGTTCTACCTCCCCTAAAGGCCCCTACTCCACCCCCCGCTCCCACTGTGCCCACTCCACCTGCCCCTCCACACAGCCAAAGCTCCAACGTTCAAAAGCAGACTGCTCAAGAAGACAACTGCAGTTGTCACTGAGGGGAATGTAGATGTTACCGGTGAGTAGTAAAGATTAGAAAGTAATACACACACTCTTGATTTACATGCGCACTCATTCACACAGACATGATCACTGTATCCTGATGACCTCGGTGACAAAACAAGAATTAAATATCTAGAGTCTCTTTCCTCCCTCTCATATAAAATGAAACGTGTGGGGACATTCAGGGAAACATTTATAACACGGCTGTATACGTGTTTAAGTCTACATCGCAGTTATTAAGTAGTTGAATATAGTTGTGTGGACAGGATGTCTGATGAGCACATTTGACCTTTGACGTCTCAGAGCACAAGTCTGTGGAGGCAGGGCAGGAGGAAGTGAGGCAGTGTGAGGAGAAAGAGAAGCCGGTGAGAGTGATGAGGCAGACCAGCGAGGTCCAGCACACCAGAGAGCTGTAAGAGCTGCCTCCTGCAGCCTCCCCTGAGTGGGCCATCCTACAGGCCCTCAGGCTTCTCACAGAGGATGACTGGTGGGAGTAATGCGAAAATAGGCTAGACTAACCAATTAACCATATAAAAGTCCTAAGCCCTTAGCTAAGTTAGGCTGGAATCTAAGAGACAGAATAGTGCTCTTCTAGAGAAGCCTTGCCCATATTCCTCTAAGCTGATTGTGTTGTTGTTTCTGCAGGGAGCAGAAGGTTAAGGCTCTGATTGCCATCGGGTCTCTCTCTCTGCACCACGCTGAGGTGCTGATGCCAAGGCTGCATGACGTTTGTCTGGCCGTCACCCGTGAGGTCAGAACCTCTCTGTTCATATTCAATTTGTTGTATTTCAGACAAGAGAATGCACAATCAGATAACATGAAAATGCCACTCAGGGTTCAGTGTGTTTCCATTCATTTAAATACGACTGAAATATTAGCCTTATTTCAACTTCATTATGTATTGATCGCATGTGTGGGCAGTATGACAACACAATAAAACCAACACTTTATTCTACAGTATATTTAATTTAAATCAGAGTAGTACAAGCCGTAATTCTGACTCCACAAATCCAGGTGAAGAACCTGCGTTCAGTGGTGTCCGGTGCTGCTATGAAGACACTGGCGCACCTTTATACACACCTGGGACTCGCCATGGACCCAGAGGCAGAGGGCATAGCCCAGACACTGCTGCCAAAGGCGGGAGAGGCCAGTGCCTTCATCAGGGAAGATGTGCAGCGGGTCCTGGGCCACATGCTCTACAGTGTCACCCCCTCCCGCAGCATGAACACCCTGATTAACATTGGAATCAGGTGAGTGGGAGAAAGAGACCCTTCGCTTCACACTATCCCCTTGTTTACTGGTTCTAAAGTAAAGTATACTTTGTTGTCCAATGTTGTCCAATTTCCCCCAAGAAAAATTTGTCTTGGGCTTCACAGTCACTGCATTGCAGGCAAACACAACTCATACATACATACATATATCCATATAGATAGATAGATAGATAGATACTTTATTGATCCTCAAGGGGAAATTCAAGGTCCCAGCAGCTTAAAAAAATCACACACAACATATACTACAGTGTACACAGGATGATAAGAAGCAGATCAACAAAACAACATGACTAGATCAACATCACTAAAAATAACAATAAAATACAAATACTATGAGTAGAGATGCGCATGAATGTACTGAGGTACAGTATGGGGAGTGTGTCAAGGTAGTTGTGCAAATGAATCCAATAGTGCAATAGTGCAAGGTTAAAAGTCTATTGACCAGCAATAAATATGTGCATATGTAAAATGGACAATAACCTAAGTCATATACAGGTTCTTGCATCAATCAAGTATGCAGGTCAAGTATGAAGTTACACTGTGAGGAGGAGTTGTGCATGTGGGCTAATGTAGCCAGTAGGGTCCCTAGTCAGTGTCAACAATACACAGTATTGTAGAAAAATGTCTTGTAAGTGTATAAGAGTGTTCAGGTGCAGATAGACTATGCAGAGAAGTCCAACTCTCCTTTTCCTTTCAATGAAGCATTGTAGAGTTGTATGGCCCTGGGTACAAATGACTTCCTAAGTCTGTCTGTTATACATTAATAAAAATCCAACAGTAACACATACAGCACCACAACACTACAACTGCACCAACAGACAACACAGTCACAGCTGTGCACTGCAACACGTGGTAGACAAAAGTTCTGTTCAAGCTATGCTTTTACTGGTTATAGTGGTTCCCATCAGTTTCTCTGTGTTACTGTACCTGGATCTCTGGATTTCTGTTGTCATCTGGTTTCATAATTTTTCTTATAAAATACTAACTTTGTCTCCTCTAGTCCATTAAACCATCTTTCGATTTTCTGGTGTCTCTTGTGTTTCTGTTAATTTGCCCGAGTTTTCTCTGTTTCTAGGCATCGTAATGCTGCTGTGAGTAAGGTGGCTGCACAATATCTTGTGGAACTGGCGGAGATCATGGGGGCAGACCATGTTCTATCAGGGAAAAAGGGTCTGACTGGCCGATTTATCCACGCTATTAGCTGCTTGGCCATCGACCCTGCACAAGAAGTCAGGTAAGAACAGTACCTTTTTCCTAAATAAATCAATCAGTAAACTAGACTACACTACTAGACTATCAACTTACAGAAAAGAGTTAATGTTCCCTACAGCAATATGCAAAGATAAAACAATTAATTACCAGTGCACAGCTTTAGTGTGTTTACCACATTAAAATGAGAAGTTATTGGAAGACTTACTTACTTACGTAAACTTAATAACATGCTTAATATGCTTGTGTGGGTTGATATTTATGTCCTTATATGAAATTATTAGATGTTGGTTTATTTTGTGTTTGAAAGAGGACCCACGCCCGCAACACTCTGGCCTTCCTGGCTTCCCATCGTCAGATAATTAAGATGGTGGACAAGTTTGCCCCTCAGAGAGATCGAGCTGCAGTAAAAGATGTTATCGATAAGTGCCAGTGAAGGTGGGTGCAAAATATGAATGGGCACCATCAACAACGAATATTTTCACAAATATTTTTGACGATATTTTTAACGAATATTTTCACACATTGCTATCAGTGTGAAAGTCTATCAGAATATAAAATCTCAAGTCAAGTCAAGTCAAGTCAAGTCAGTTTTATTTGTCCATTTCTTCACATGTACTTGACATACAAAGGAATCAAAATTACGTTTCACACTTGTCCCATGCATAGACGTTGACAACAATAAAGTGCAGATGCACAACAAAAAAATAATTTTAAACAATAAGGTAATGTTAAGTAAAAAAAGTGCAAGGTGGTTGGAGCTGTAGGTTGGTGTGCAGTCATGTGTCAGCAGGGTGAAGAGCAGCGGACTGAGCACACAGCCTTGTGGAGCCTCTGTGCTCAGGGTGATGCTGTTAGAGACATTGTTGCCCACACGCACCGCTTGAGGCCTCTTGAGGCTTGAGGCCTTGTGACATGACTAGTCGTTCAAAGCACTTCATGATGATGGGTGTCAGTGCCACAG
>JAGFZM010002309.1:94623-113488 GCA_017657215.1 Limnothrissa miodon
GACTAGTCGTTCAAAGCACTTCATGATGATGGGTGTCAGTGCCACAGGGCGGTAGTCATTGAAGCAGGCTGGGGATGATTTCTTTGGCACAGGTATGATGGTGGCAGTCTTGAAGCATGATGGGACAATGGCTTGCCTCAGGGAGGTGTTAAAGATGTCTGTGAAGACATCCTTCAGCTCCTCTGCACAGTCTTTCAGCACACTGCCAGGGATGTTGTCTGGACCCGCTGCTTTCCGGGCGTTGATGGCGGAGAGTGTCCTCTTCACGCTGGCAGCAGACAGGCACAGAGGCTGGTCGTGTGGAGGTGGTGGTGTTTTCTGTGGGCGTATGTTGTTCTGTGCTTCAAATCTTGCAAAGAAGCTGTTCAGGTTGGCTCTCGCTGTTCTCAGGCCTGCTTCATCCCCAGCTCTGAAGGCCTTGTCTCTGGCCTTCAGCAGCCTGTGGACATCTCCTGTCAGCCATGGCTTCCGGTTGGCTCGCGTTGTGATGCTTTTTATTTGTGTAACATTATCAATGCATTTGATGATGTATGAGCTCTATTCTAATCTATTTATTGTTGATGACTACTGGACAGAATAGAGAACTAGGGGCTATTTGTTTTTTATTAAAACTTCACTTCTTGTCTTCTTTTAGTGTCTGATTTACATCCAGGAATTACATACAGATAGTTTTTCTTACAAGCTGCCTTAGTATAGTTTTTTATAACTTTACATTTCTTTTAGAAAGATAATTGGGTAATTTTTGACTAAAGTTTTCACATACAGCATACATTTGCAAAATGATTCAAATCATGCATTTGTTACATATGGTTGGTTATTGTTGTTCTGTGAACATGATTTATTCATTACTCTTTTTTTCTGTTCCATACTAATTCAAGACGCATCAAAAGTAAATGGTGTAAATCTGCAACCATCACATTATACGTGGTTTTATCATTTAACCAGTTTAGACAAATTTTTCCAATTTATGTTAATCTGATATATAGGGGCATGTGATTAACAGTTAAAAATATGTATTTGCGGTTTCCATCTGTGTAATTTTGTAGGTTAGCACATTTAGCAGTGTCTACCTCTCTAACTGGACATTGTGCAGACGGGTGGGCAATGCTGGATCACTGCTCACTGATATCATACAATCAAAGAGGGCTATGCTTAACAGACAATCAATGTTTATTTGTAAGAAAATGCATATCTTCTAATATCTAATGGCTACATTTATAATTGACTAACAAAACTGGTGACATGGCTTGGCCAAGTAAAAGAGCGACAAGGTGGTAAAATAAGCTGGAATATAACTGGTTAACCAAAAGAACTAGAGAGAACCAGAAAGTTAAGGTAAAACCAAACAGAATGAGCAAATATGATGCAATACTATCATCATATCTCTGTTGAGTGAAGCATGAAATGATGAGATGATTAGATTACAATAGCACACCAATGGGAAAATATTGAAACATAAGTGTACACATATGGTTCATTATGAGTAAAACTTCCACCAATATAAAATAAGTCAGTGTCTGGTGCTAAATTCTGATTGGACTATAGACGGCCCAGTGTTGTGGCAAAAGAGAAAGCTAGTTTTTTACACTTCTCTTCCTTGAGAAGTGAGTCCTTATTTGAGTCCAACGTCCCTGAGTTTCCTAGCATCTCATAAACTCACCCCACTGGTTTAGCAATGAGGTCCGTGCGGTGCAGATCAGGACATGAGATAGCTTTGGCAGAATTTTGCTTGAACACATAATGTAGGAATCTGGAAGATTAGGATGGATCTTGACAAAAAAACCTGCTCTCAATACTTGAGAATAAAGAGCTTCATGTTAGATGCATTTTGTATAGAGGGTTTAAAACTGTTTAGGTGCCAGTAATAATTCTTCATGTTTTTCTGTTGATCAGAATAAATTTGCTTTTCTAGGATGATAAATTTAAAGTTAAAGTTCTTCTTTTCTTTTATCTTTGTAAAGCACATTAAAACTGCCTCCTGTGTATGATTTGCGCTATATAAATAAACTTGCCTTGCCTTGCCTTCATGCCTCTAGACAGGCATTTCACAACACAGAATACAATAAAAGCTAGTGTATAAGAGAACAATTTTATGATTACGGTAGGGTATAAGAGAAATTTCCTATGTCTACATTCATTCGATGAATTAGTTGTTCTGAATTACAGCCCATAGCAATCTTCACATTTACAGAAGAATTGTGGTCTTGCTGATTTTTTCCTTTGACCTACAGACTGTTTAGGAGTTGGAAGAAGTATGCTTTGTCCGGGAGGGACACCACCAACACACCCATTTCACCTGTGAGAGACACACAGTGCACTCGAATACCTGCTGTTTGCGTGGTTGTCATGGTGACCTACAGGTGTGCTTAAGGTGAGTGCAGAATACAGGAAACATCACTTAGTGTTCAGTTTGAGCATTCTGTGTAATGTACAACTTCCAAATAGAAAAATGACACATACATCACTCCTAAGACATAAGAATGACACTATTAATACTTCATATTGCTAATATTCATATTCATTATTTATGTCCATATTTCCCCATAGCAGTGTTGTATTGTCAGTGTAAGTGACGTCTGCCTAATGTATTTAACCCTTTAAGACTAAAAGTGGCTTTGTGTGAGTGTGAGTGTGGAGCCGTGGTTAAATGAAATGTTACAGGTTCTGATAGGAACTCATTATGCTTCCCCTGTTTGTTATTGTGTATAACACACCACATTTATTTCTTAGGAAACTCCTGGGTGGAGGATTTCAATGAAGCCATGAAGTCCTACAGTGATGAGGAATTAAAAAGAGTAAGTCAGGAGGAAATGGGACATAAACTCACTCAATGGGTGAGGAAACACACTTTCAGTTTGAAATTGTGCAGGTTGAACAGGTAAAACTGCTCGATGAGCACTGTTGCAGAGGTAAGTCAACTTCTAGTTACTTTATGTTTGGAGACACATAGGTCTATAGTGTTTCATATGTCTGTGTTTAGACACACTGTCTCATATATTGGCGATCATGTTTTGAGACATATAGTGTTCTATATGTTTGTGTTTATGTTAAGAGTCACACATACTGTCTCATATGTTTGTGTTTATGTCTGCGGTGGACACATTTATCCTAAAAGACCCACAAGTTGTAAACACTTTATTATTCATTTAAAAAATCAGTAGAGATATTAGCACCTGGTTGAGGAATACTAATCTGGGTCAGTGAATGTGGACATTCCATATTTCTTTTTTTTTGGTCTCTATCTATCTTTCTCTCTCTCTATCTATCTATCTATCTATCTATCTAACCAACACTGATTATTGGCTCTGTGGACAACGTTTAGTGCTTCCCTCTAAAAGTGTGAATAAAATATATTTTTATTATATTATCTGTCATTTTCTAATCTGTTCTTTGCACTGCCTTCTCTGTGTATGAAAAGTGCTGTATAAATAAACTTGCCCTTGCTTTGCCTTCTTTGGTTAAGTTATTTATTTCTCTCCTGTCTTTCTTCTGTTAGTGTGTTTTTATGATTGTTGTTTTGTGCGCTGATTTCTTGTTTGTCACAGGAAGTGTAGCTAATAGGGGTCCAAATAAAATCCTAAATCTTTAGCCCCTTCTGTCTGTCTGTTGAAGGAGTACCCAGTCTCAACCCCACCCAGATCCATTGGGTTACGAGCTTTCCAGTGCCCAGACATGAGCCCCTCGTCCACAGTGCCAACCTCAGGTGTGCTAGTCAGCACTAACACTGTGTCTGTGTGTGCGTGTGTGTGTGTTTGTTTGTGTCTCTGTGTTTGTGTGTGTGTGTATGTGTGTGTGTTTGTCTGTCTGTCTGTGTGTGTGTGTGCCTGTCTCTTTATGTGTGTGTGTATGAGAGAGAGTGTGTGTGTGTGTTGCTGTGAGTGCGGTGTTTTGACTAATCTGAGATCATGTGTGTGTTTCAGTGGAGTTGGTTAAAGCAGCTGATATCAAGGTCATCGCTGCACTGGGTGACTCACTGACTGTGAGTATCTCATGGCTGCATCTGCAAAAAAAAGCCTCTGCGTGTGTGTGGATGTCTGTGTGTTTTTATTGATGCACTGGGTGATTTACTGACGGTGAGTGTCCTCTGATTGCATCTGCAATTTAAACCTGTGTGTGTGTGTGTGTGTGTGTGCAGTGTACATGATTATGCATGTGTGTGTACATTGTTATTCATGTTGGAGTTTATTTGTATCTCAGACTGGTTTTGCTGCCAATGCCGCCAGCCTTTCAGAACTATTCACTGAATATCGCCAGCTCTCGTGGAGGTACAGTAGCTAATTCCTCTTAGTCTTTGACAGCATACTTTAGATTATGAAGTATGCGGTCAACTAAAGTTTAGAATCAGTTTTATTTTTGCTTTAAACCAAACCTGCCAGGTGTGTCATTTCTGCTGACGTTACTTCAGGTAACAGTAGGATAATGATCTCTAAATAAAATTATATTCTGGAAAACATTGTTATCAGTTTTGTTGATTTCATCATATGGTCAAAATCATGCTTATTATTAATGTATCTTTGTATGATGTATGATGTATCTTTGTTTTGTTTACAGCATAGGAGGTCAAGGGACATATGATGACATCATTACACTCGCAAGTAAGTTGGGACAGCATCGGCATTTGTTTCAATAAAGACAGAAGACAAAACCCTCCATTGTGTTTGTGATCGAAGAAATGCGTGTGCATCAATGTTCCCTCCTCTGGTGCACATATTGCGTTTATGATAGAAGAATTGTACGTGTGTTTTTGTTGCCTCTTCTGGTGCAGATATAGTGAAGCTCTTCAACCCAAATGTCACTGGCCCCCCTCGTGCCTCCTCTGTGTTTGGACTACCAACAACCCTCCAGCAGACGGGCCTCAACCTGGCTGTCACAGGAGCCAAAAGCCGGTAAACTACCATAGTTTTAGAGGACTTTATTATCCTCATGGGGCAGTTGTGTTTGTAGCACAGGTATAATCGCAGGTGTGTGTGTGTGTGTGTTTAGTAGTAGCAGCAGATTACTATCATCCCCATGGGGCAGTTGTGTTTGCAGCACAATCGTAGCAGTAGTAGTAGTAGTAGTTGTTGTTGTTGTAGTTGTAGTAGTAGCAGTAGTTGTAGTAGTATTAGCAGTTGTAGTAGCAGTAGTTGTAGTAGTTGTAGTAGTAGTATTAGCAGTTGTGGTAGCAGCAGTTGTAGTGGTAGTAGTAGTAGTAGTAGTTGTAGTAGTAGCAGTACTAGTAGCAGTAGTAGTTGTTGTAGTAGTAGTAGCAGAAGCAGTAGTACACTCTAAAAAATAACACCTTGGCGGAACTTAAAAAATTAAGGCAAGTATTTGCATCGCTCTTTTTAAGTATTCCCAACAAAGCAATTATTCAGTGCTGCCAACTCATTCTTTTGTCAATGCCGACTCAATTTTTAAGTAGGCTAAACCTAATTTCACTTGGCTTCAAAAGCTAAGCCATGTTGAACAAACTTAATTTCCCACAAACCTAATTAATCTTTTAAGTACGCTAGACTTCATATCAGTTGGCTTTTAAAAACTTGGGCATGTTGAACAAACTTTATTTCTTAAGTGCCAACTTAAATTGTTAAGTATGCTATACCTAAAATCAGTTGGCTTTTAAAAGCTTATGCTGAACTTCCAAATAAGATTTTTAGTATAATCTGTGGTTATTCACATAATGCAATACTCACTACCCTGAAAAAAATCTGTTAAATTTGATTAATTTAACGAAAATGTGGGCATGTAAGTGTTGAAGTACAACACATCAATGTCAATCAAGTCAAGTCAGCTTTATTGCCAGTTTCTTCACAAGCACAGGTCATGCAAGGAAATTGAAATTATGTTTCTCTCTATCCCATGCATTAATAAAGGCCCTGTGTTATGTCGTAGTAGTGTAGTACTATGGTAGTTAACTTTTAAATGACAATCACAGCGCATGCATCATTGGACTAAAGGCTTTCTTGTAGTCTGTGTAGCTTCTGTCCACACAGTGATGCAGCTGGAAAGGATGGTCCAACAACCTGGAAAGCAGAAGGAGATTTAAATATGATTACAACAACCTAAATCAAGTAAATAGAAATGCAGTGCTGGAGAAGTCATTGAGAAGCTCACCTGTGATGTACTCATCTTGCTGTAACTGAGCTGGGAGGCTAGCATTGCCATTCAACAGGAGCGGCACTGAAAGTGTGGGAGAGAAGGTTAGGTTGGGAAATATGGTTTAGACTACGTCCACTGTGATCCACCTTCAGACACACCTAAAGGACAAGTGCACTATTTTGAATATTTATGGGCTGCCATATTTGAAATGTTTGAAAGGGCCTTACATATTCAACACATGGTCATTATGCACTCAGAATTTTGTACACTTAGTGCTTGTTGGATGCATTGCTAGTGGGAGTAGATGAGTGACACATGCAACCATCTCCCAGCCATAACGGTCCAAAGACTTTATTAACAGCGAAAACATTTTCTAAAACCTCACCTGCTCCTATGTGAAGGGACCATAGTGGTGGTGTAACTCATGCTTCTTTGTTCCACTCTGAAAGGTCATGGATTGGATGCCTAACAAAGCAGAATAAAAACAGTATAAACCATTCTGGACTTGGCTTGTTTTAAAGTATGGCTACATGACAATAGAAATTGCGCTACCTGTCATGGTTGGTATGTGAGCGACACAGAGAGGGGCCTAGATGATTAATCGACATGTGACACGTGCCAGTGGCATGTAAAAGACGTGTCACTGGCATCGAAAGTTTGTCACGGCAGCGATTAGCCTTTTTCACAAAAACATAGCGTTCGATTCAAAGCTAGGGGTATGTATCTTTATTTCCGGTTAGCCATCTCGCTATACTGAAACATTGCGAGCATGGCTCAAATTAAGACAAAGTTGTGTTGCGTGCCTCATTGTACAAATAACAAGCAAAAAAGACCGTTCTTGACATTTCACAAGTTTCCCATGATGATGAACGCAGGAGGACATGATGGTACAGGCAATAAGGAGAGACGAAAATCCACTGTTTAATTTTGATGAAGCACATATTTGCAGCATTCAGTTTTCGGAGCAGCAACATTCATACACTAACGTTAAGCGGCCTTAACATTATCAAGAAAGATGCAGAGCCGTGTATTTTTCTGTGGGTTACTGACAGACCTCCAGCCAGGAAATCGGTTTATGAGAGGTCGACGGAAAGATTGGGGTTTGTTGTTTGTGGTCGTCAAGTCTGATCTTGTGGTCGAGAAGACGCTAGCATTGTTGATGTTAGCATTGGCTTGGACCACGACTATGTGCAGGCAACCCCAGGTAAGATTCTTGCTTGCTGTGTATGTGTACATGCGTGTATGTGAATGTATGGTTGTACGTATGTAGGTTTTGTTGAAATGTGTAATTTTGGTGTTCTGGGATACGTGTTTACAGATAAGCTTTTGATGTGCCAGACGCAATGGAGGCTGTCATCTAACATTAGCTTATGAGCGCCAAACTGATTAGTGCAGGGGAGCCAGGTTGTCATAGAAATTCTCTGTGAAATCATATTCAAACGTCCTGCCCTGTTTTTTTTTCTGGTCAAAATGCAAATGTTTTGTTTGTTTATCATCTAATCTCAAAATTGTGTTTTGTGTTTTTTGTGTTCACATTAGGTGCATTGGATGTGGCCTTGGCTTGGGTTGAAAACCCAAGTAAGAAGACTTACACCTGTGCAGCAGTTTCAGCTCTCTAGATATTGTACCTCTTATGCTGATGTCCGTTACTACATCCGATCTCCATCAAAATGCATCTGGTCAGGTGCGTATCCTTTAGAATGCGCACAGCCAGTCGCTGCATGGGCTCTTCATCTCTGGCATGTAGGACTCATGAAAACAACTGGCTGTCAATAGCTGCTCAATAGAATACACCTGTGCTGTCCCCTTTCTCTCTTGCTCCTGCGTAACCAACAGACCAGAAATCACAGACACTCAAGGTGGAAGGTGTGGTGCAGCATAGGCACAAAGAAAAAGGTCAAGGGGAGCCTATACCCTGTCAGTGGACGGTCAGGACAGGGAGGAGCATCTTGGCGGTGGATGATGACACCGGGTAGAACAGCGGTGATCCAAAGGGGAATGGCCCAAATTGTCTGTACACAAATGATGTGTGGCCAAACCAGACAGCGCCTGGCAAATGAAAGGCTGGGTTCTCCTCAAAAAGTCCTGTGTGGGGAGTCCTCAAGGGTTCAACTGGAAATTGACCTGAAAGTGTTTATGTTGTAAATTGTTTACTGGGTTGGTGTGTTCATTGTGTTTTCATCTGGTTGTGTGTATCTTTTTAAATTAGTAAATAAGACTATTTTAAACATTTCTGTACTTGACTGAAGTGCAAAAAGCACGAATATATTTAGTTCCACCTAAAATAATAGTTTAAATTGGATGCCACAAGCCTTTGAGCGGACTTGCCAGTCTTTGGTATTTTAAATGAACAGCTGGTCAACTGCTTCTGGGACAATCTCCTTGAAAGTAGGTAATAAAATAATGCAAATGCATATTTGTAAAGTTCATTGTGAATAATGATTTTTCTTGTTAATTTAATAAAAGTATGCTATTCCAATGGAAATGTTTACCTGGGTACGTGGTTTGTGCCATGCTAGGGGTTTGCTTGGAGGTTACAGCCCCTCGCACCAGCCCCTCTCACACTAACTCCCATTTCACCGCTGTTCTCTGTGTAAGGCATTACTTGTTTTTAAAGCGTAATTTACTACACACAACTTGTCTCTCTTTATCCCCTAAAATCCTCTACGCACTACCACTTCTGTTGGATTGCGTTAAATAGGCTCGTGGCATTGCTTCAACAGTGCGATGCCCTCACGACGGGCGACCAGAATTTTAAACAGGTTTGATTTTCTTGCGATCATGCTATTTCTGATCGGTCGTCAGGTGTTAACTGCTGAGTTACCCCATGACACAAATAGTCGCACGACTGAAAAATTCTGGCAAAATGGGCCAAAAATCGCACAGTGTATGCCCAGTACAGTGCAAAATCTACACTGCTTATCCATAAATTCCATATTTGTCCATAGAAGGTAAGACCTGCTGGTGGTCCGTGAGGTGTTCCTGTGCCATTTGCCGTTAGAAATGTATCTGTAAACTTAACTTATTGTTCAGTGGTAGAGGAGTGCCATTTACATGTCATTGGAAAGTGTCACATGTTGATTTATCCAGTGGCATGTCTTTTACATGCCACTGGCACGTGTCACATGTCGATTAATCATCTAGGCCCTACTGGCGACACAGATGCAGCGAGCACAGCTGTCTGTTTACAGCGACAAAAAAAACTCTAATGTTTGAGTTGACCAATGCAATGTAATCCTATTTTCAATGACCAAATATTTCATGTAACCATAAAAATGTAGCTAACAACGAAACACATTTTATGTGACCACAAATTTATCGCCGAAAAATAAATACAAGGTGGCGTTTAGCTTCCTAGGTTACCATTGAGCTGCCATGCTTGCTTATTACTACGACACTTACTTTGATGAGGAGGGCAGAATATCAGTTTCTCGAAACTCTCAAACTTCCACAGTATTAAAATGTGTTTTTGTGTTTGCTACTCTCTTTATGCAGGCCTAGTCTCATGTTATAAAGTGGGACTAACAATTAACAAGACCCGTCTCTAACCACACATACAGCTAACATGCTAACTTGTTAATAAGCTAGGATTCCGGTAACTCATTTACCAACCATGAGACATAAAAACCTGACAACCTCCTGCGTGAATTCAAAATGAAAGTAGCTTAGCTCTGAGAAAAGTAACGTTTTACTGTGTTATTGTTTAGTTTGTTGTCGTATAGCTAACGGCAGTTGTATCCAAGGCAAACACAGAGAAGCACTTCTTCTCGATGGGTTCAGTGAAGGGAAAAATACGTTTTGATCTCGGTCCTTGTATCTAGAGTGTTATGGGTCCATTCAGACACGGATTGAAGAAGGGTAAACGAGGGGGAATTAAATATTTTAGAAATAAGAGTGAAGAGGGCACGAATCGCTGTTCAAACGCGTGATCGTCCTCAGAACCCGTCCTGGGCAGCTTTTTAATTTGACGTTCAACTAAGTTCTGGCGACTTAATTCAGAGCTTTTGTTGGGAGGACAACTGAATATTAGTTTGAATTAGATGATTGTTAAGTAAGGTTAGAATTCCAATAACTTAAGTTTGCCAGACTCCTTAAATTAAATGATGAACTCAATAACTGACGTAATTACAGAAAATGCAGCATTTATGTTACAAATTGTAGCAGCAATAGTAGTTGTAGTAGTAGCAGTAGTAGTAGCAGCAGCAGTAGCAGTAATTGTAGTAACTGTAGTAGTAGTGGTGGTAGTAGTAGTAGTAGTAATAGTAGATAACAGAGCAACAGACAACAGGGAACCATGTGAATGTGTGAGTGAGCGTGTGAACGTGTGTAGTAGTAGCAGTGGAACTAGTAACAGCATTAATTAACAGCATTAATCCCAGCTTACTGTCCTCACTGATCAACTGTGAATGCTCCTACTATTGTCTCACAGGTCTCAACAGTGTTTTCTGTTTTTCAGAGATTTTCCCAGCCAAGCAAGAAACTTGATTGACACCTTGAAGAACTATTCAGTAAGCCTCTGTGGTCATGAGTTCGTTTCTGGATACCGTTATGGGAATTCCCCTTTTCACAGGGGTTTGTGTTCTCCCTTTCTCCCCCTACCCCCCCCCCCCCCCCCCTCTCTCTCTCTCTTTCTCTTTCTTGTACCCCCCTTGTCTTTCTTTCTCCCCACACTCTCTCTTTCTCTCTTTTAGGGCATTAACTTTACCAAGGACTGGAAACTGGCCACTGTTCTGATCGGGATAAACGACATCTGTGATTACTGCACCAATAAAGTACTGTACAGCACCACCCCTTGTGATCTGATCTTATCCTACACTCACTTGTTCCTTTCCGTATGAGCATTGCATTATTGCACTCTAACACCCGCCTTTCTCCCATCAGACAGCCTACAGTGTGGATAACTTCATCACTAACATCAATACGTCTCTCCAGATGCTTATGGATGAGGTAATGGCTACCATCATGTTTGAAAACTGCTATATGACGTTTGCAAGTTCAGTAACAAATAATCTTGAGCACAGCATTGCATTTAAATGGACTGCATTTACATGGGCTTTTCTGATCCTACGAGCACTCAAAATGCTTTACAATGTTTGCCACACATTCACCCATTCACACACCGGTGGCAGAGGCTGCCATGCAAGGTACCAACCTGCCACTGGGAGCAATTGGGGTTCAGTATCTTGCTCAAGAACACTTCGATGGGGTCAGTTGGAGCAAGGCTCAAACCTACAACCCTCCAGTCGCCAATTGTCCATCGCCACCTGCGCCACCAATCGAGAGTAATTTTACATGCTCAAGTAGATGTATCACCTGATTGTACCCAATATGACTGCCACACATCTTACCATGTGTCACTTGAAGAACATTTATTTATTTACAGACACACACACACACACGCCTTTATTCAGTCTGAGTGAATGTATGTTTGCTACAGGTACTGCCTTGGCTATATGGTTACATTTGTGTTGTAATGAATGTGTATAGTTATAAACGATATTCCAATTAGGTTTGAGACACCCCCACCTTCATCTAATACTACACCCCCCCCCCCACCCCTCCCAGGTCCCACGGCTGATTGTGAACGTTGTGCAGATCTTGACCATAGAGCCACTTCGGAATGTCACACGGCCTATACCATCATGCCAGCTACAGAAGTGAGAGTCACACCGCGGCTCTGAGCTGTCATAACCACTACACAACTACTACACAACCTCAAGACAGCCACTATAACACAATGACAACACAACCACAACACAACCACAACACAACCATAACCCAACGTTACTGCAACACACAACCACCACAAAACAACTGCAACACAATGACAAATTAACAACACTGCAGCAACAGCACTGCAACGTAACTGCAACACAACCACAACACAACCATAACACAACTTCAACACAACCACAAAACAGTCACAGTCATGCTCATTTGACCATCATGCTTTTTCTGATGAGTTATCCAATTTGACGAGACGGTCACTCAAGCTGACTTGCGGGGAGCAGTGTAGCACAGGCCTAGCCAACTAGTGACTGGAGCATTAGGCCAGCTAAAAACCATCTTCCAGCACAGCTGCTTTGGCTGGTGTTTGCAGCACATTTGCGCTGTTGTAATAATCTACTCAGCTCATTCACTTCCACAATACATTGACATGCAACAGTGCATGATGATGCTTTTAGGTTATGTACTTATTTTTTTATGTAATTTTTTTTAATTGTTTTTTTTTTTAGCAAGAGTGATAATTGATTGCCAGACATATCAGAGAGCAACAGACAACATAGGGAACATGTGTGTGTGTGTGTGTCATAGTAGCAGTAGTAGTAGAATGTAGTTAACCGTAGCCGAGTAGTTGTTTGATTGCCAGTGGGCACAAACCCCTCTCCTCTTCCCTCTGCCTCCTTTAGAAAAGCTTGTCCCTGTGTGATACTACCAGACACAAACTGTACGGACCTGACTGAGATTGTACAACTCAACAAGCAATTCCAGGTTTGTTCTACATCTATTGTTCTAGATACTAGAACCAGCAATATGTCTATCGGATATTTTTGCGATTCAGTGATTCAGCAATCAGAAAAAAAATTCAGCGATTCAGCAATCAGAAAAAAAAATCTGTGTTTGTGTTTAAAACGGCAATATAAAAAGGGATATTCAAGATGAGATGTCTGTTGACTTAGAAATTTTCTAAAATTAAAAAAAAAAGGTTTTTACTCCAATTGTTACATTAAAGCTCCAAACCTTTGGTTTTTTGGTTCCTAAACTAAACCTATTTATTCATGTGGTTCACCTGGTCTCTGTGGCAGGGCATACATCCTTTTAAGACATTATGAAACACAAATAATAATCTATTCTAGTTCATTTGCAATGTTGAATTTCATAGTATTCTATGTTGTTAGGCATAACCTGTATGCAGGGGCACATGTGTGTGTGTGAGTGTGTGTGTGTTACAACCTGGCTCAGGGGCCACAAAATAAAGAGGGAGGCGGACAACAATGGTAACTATTTGGTACTAATGGTACTATAACTATAAATGGTAAATATTTATTAAAAGTAACCAGAAATCAATAAATAATAACAACAAACAACAATAACAATAATCAATAACAATAAATAATAACAATAAACAACAATAACAATAATCGAACAGATGTCTTGGGGAAAACAAGATAAATGTATGTTAGTGTTTGTGTAAGCATGTATGCAAAAGTAAGTATGATGTAAAAAGAATATAAAGAAAGAGGTGCAAGTGGGAGTAATCTACAAAATACAAGGAATGTCATATTCTTTTTTAATTGATAGGATTTTAACAAAGCCATAAGGAAAACATTGATGATTCGAGTTTTCCAAGCAATTAATTCAGCCTCTGCTGGAATCACATCCATAAAGCTGGAATCACATGCATAAAGCTGGAATCACACCCATAAAGCCGGGAATCACATCTCCATATGCTTTAAATTAATTGTGTTTGGTATTCATCTCTTTGGCAGGTCAAACTGAAAGAGTTGATCAGCAGCGGCCGGTTCTTCAAAAGCGATTTTGCTGTGGTTCTTCAGCCCTATCTCGCCAACACACAGCTTCCCACACTGCCTGTAAGGTCATACAGTAGGTCACTATCTGTGCCAATTGGTCAAAGGTTACTATCTTTGCCAGTGGGCCAGAGGTCACTTTCTGTGCTAATGCTATCTGTGCCAACCTCTCAATGCCTATATGTGAGGTACCTAACCCCTCACTGCCTAACACTAGGCATGACTGCCTAACACTGCCTATGGGTGCGGTACCTAACCCCTCACTGCCAATGTGTGAGGTACCAAACCCCTCACTGCTCCCCATGAACCACAGACGAGTGGTCCTGTGGACAAGTTCCTCTCTGGGATGGCAGTATACACGCGTCCTATGACCCTTCTGTATGTTATTTGTTTGTGAATTATCCACAGGATGGCACAGTTGACGTCAGCTACTTTGCCATTGATTGCTTCCACTTCAGTCTGAAAGCCTATGCTGAAATAGCCAAAGGCCTATGGAACAACATGGTGAGTAACATTGCATCACTGTTTAACGAGGTTGGTGCTAAAGGCTCTTGAAGATTCTGCAGGATTTTAGTGCAATTTCTTTTTTGACTGAAATTATCGGCATCTCTCTTTGATCAGCTTGTTTTTGACCCCTGAATACATTATGAAAAAAACCTGGTCTACATTTTTATATTGTTACCTGTGTTTCCTAATGGTAAATAACTCCTCTGTTTCTCCCACTGCAGTTCCAGCAGGATGGTCTGAAAGACATTCTAGTTAACATCACAACTCCAGTCACACTCATCTGCCCTCCAAAGGTATGGTGCTAAATCTGCATCAGTCTGCTTAAAGGAGAAGTTTGGTGTGAATCAGTCCATAGTCCTGATGCTCCAGTTCACTGAACGCTGTCTGCAGGAAAAAGAACCAGAAGATTTGATGACTAAAGGCCAAATTAAGAGCTCATAACTGTTAAATGAATAGGGCATAGTGAAATGAAACTGAAAGTAAGTTACTATGCCCCATTCACTTAGTGTAAGTTGCTGCTGTTATTCGGTTTATGATGTATCATTTTATTTATTTTTTTCCTACTGACAGTACCTACTGTAGTGACCTGAAACAACAGGGCTATGGATTGATTCCCTCCATATTGCCCTGTTAAACAACAGGGTTATAAGTTGATTCACACCGAACGTCTCCTTTAAGGATGTGCAGACGCTGGTCCAACAGTCAGACGTTTGGGTGTCAGAGCAGCTGATGGATGTCTGGTCTAAATTTGAGTGGTGTGCACCACTTGGCATATCTCTGCAGGTGGACTAATATGTTAAGTTGGCTTCAGAGCCACAAGCAGTGGCAGAAG
This sequence comes from Limnothrissa miodon, assembly GCA_017657215.1. Classification (NCBI taxonomy): domain Eukaryota; kingdom Metazoa; phylum Chordata; class Actinopteri; order Clupeiformes; family Clupeidae; genus Limnothrissa; species Limnothrissa miodon. The sequence goes on from JAGFZM010002309.1 coordinate 109,573, forward strand.
TCAGTCCAAGTTCTGTTGTTCGCTGAGTTCGGCCAAGTGTGTGAACACTGTTCTTTAGAACAAATTAAATGTTGACTTTGATAATGATAATGATGAGTATATTTTGATAATTCCTCTTGAGAGAAAGCTATAAGTTGACTTTAAATAGATATTAGATAAGTATTTAATCAATGCTTTAATGTATAGTAATATCAGTGGAAACTGTTGCAGCTGTTTTATTACTATAGAGACCATGGCAAAGATTCTTTAGGTTGGGTGATGGAGCAGTGTTATTCTCCATGGAAACCATGTGACTTCAATGTGATTGTTGCCTCTGTGTGTGTTCTGTATGTTCCTCCTGGTTTAGGACCACCCCTACATATACACACGACCAAGAGCTTTGGCCTCTTCAGCGGCACGAGGACAAGTTTTTTTGCCCCTCCTCCTCCTTGCCCTGATTGGAGGACTGGGACACTAATGTAGCACTGGCAGATTTCACCTCCACTAATCAGCTGATGCCTTTGACTTACTTCATATCAGTGTGCTTTCAATGGATCTTTCCGGGTTTATTTAGAGTCATGAAAGTTTTTCACGTATGAATTGGTGTCTGCAGTAGCAGACCAGTGCCAAAAGAGGGTAGCAGACTCTTTTCTCCTGCTGATACTGATGTTACTGATATACTGTACTCATGAATCATGTGACACAATAATAGTCCTGTAACACCTCCCCATCACCAGATGGCAGCAGACATTCTACTGTGAACTGTAAACAATTACCATCTCCATGACAATAAATGTATTGATTTTAGAATGTTGGTTATTTCAATACGGTACATTCTATGAAACAGGCTGAACAGTTTAATCACAACTTGTCTATTTGCAGGATTACCGTAGGCCTATCCAAAATATAGAAATCGCACAAACCAAACCAATGAGGTAAAAGGGGTAATTGGCAGTATACAGTATATACAGTGAGACAAATAATTAAGTAATCTAAAGAAAATTAGTCAAAAATTCCTTTCCCCAACTATGACGGCCAGACAAAGCATACGATATTGTGAAACGCAGCTAATAATTTTTAGAGCAGTTATCACCAAACAATGCTAAATCATGTCTGGCTTATCCAGATGTCGAGGAGTAAATGCCCAGGCATCAAACACTGAGAACCCTTTCCTGTGTAAATATTGTGCATTGCATCTTGGCAGGCACACAGTGTGTTTGGAATGAGTTGCATAATAGCTAATGATTGTGCTATCTGATCATTAACAGCTAGTGATTACAGTGTTTGATTACTGCTTAAACAAGAATGCAATTTTAAAGGAGCCTGTAAACAATCACTAAACCATAAAACCAGTTTGTGTTTGCTTCACCAGTACAGAAACCCATTTCCGCTCATTACATCATTTAAATAGGCATGTGCCTTTTCCCCCATATTCCATATCTGAAGGCTACACCATACATTCTTCTTTCCTCGTATGACCTGTCAAAGTAGATATTAGATTCTGCTGAGCTGTGTGTGTGTATCAGGGGCTGTGCAGGTGTGTGTGTGTGTGTATGTGTCAGGGGCTATGCAGGTGTGTGGGCAGGTTGAAAGGAGGCTGACCTTTACCTGGTCATAGAGCAGCATTCCCTGTATTGCTTGTAGACTGACTGGCGTCAGGAGATGCGTGTAGACCTCTGGATGAGTGCTGTCATGAGGGTGGTCTTTCTGTTGTGCGTGGCCTTCATGGCAACCTACAGGTGTGCTACAGGTGAGTGCATCACAATGGGATTAGTTAGCTTAAATGTTTCATTTGGTTCCTGTGTAGGTGTATGAAGACATAAGGGTATGTATGTATTGGCTGATCTGTTGTGAGGCATAAGACTTTAATTCCACTAGAGCTGGAATTTGGGGGTATCATTAGTTCTAATGCAATGATACAATATTGAATCCATAATAATAAATAAATGCATAATAACTAATATCAAAGAGTGTTTGGAATTCATCAACTGTCTCTGCTAATAATATCTCTGATAGGAAGCACCTGGCAACATAACTTAATTAAAAAGTAATGATGCAATGATAAATCCATAATGACTATAATAATTCCAACAGGAAGCACCTGGCAACAGAACTTTGAAGAAGCTGTAAAGACCTTTAGTGAGGAGGATTTACTAAAGGTAATACATGGATGAAGGGTGGTATGGAGAGACCTTATATCTTGTATGTATGTATTGCAAGTACTGTAGTATATGCCATATGCAAAGGGACATATGGATAAACAAGATATGAAGAAAGTTTTGAATAGATGTATAGACCATAATATAAGGGAATGTATGTATGTCTGTATATGACATATACAGAGGGACGTATGTATCGATGCAGGTCGAATCACTGCTGAGAAGAGTCTGTGCACAGAGGAGGAAGTGCTGGTTAAAAGATGAGACAATATTATATATATATATATATATACTACTCAAGTGGAGCTTTTGGTGCTAAATCAGCATTGTATGAAAACAATGTAAGAATCTCTAACTCACGTGTGTCTGTGTGTTGCAGGAGGACCCACACACACCCAGACCCAGTAAGGTCAGGCATCCTCCCTTCCAGTGCCCCGATATGAGTCCCTCACCCTCTGTGCCAACATCAGGTGTGCCAACCTATCAACCGTCCCACACAGCTCATCTTCCCTGCTGGGAATGTTGAGTGGAGTTACACTGATCTGAAATCAGATATCAGGGTCATCGTTGTGTGTGTGTGTGTGTGTGTGTGTGTGTGTGTGTGTGTGTTTCAGTGGAGTTGGTGAAAGCAGCTGATATCAAGGTCATCGCTGCACTGGGTGACTCACTGACTGTGAGTATCTCATGGCTGCATCTGCAAAAAAGCCTCTGTGTGTGTGTGTGGGTGTGTGTGTGGGTGTGTGTGTTTGTTTGTGTGTGTGTGTGTGTGTATGTGCGTGGGTGTGTGTGCATGTTTTCAGCAGAAGACCGCATGTTAGCAGCAGAGACCTGGAGTGTGTGTATGTTTGTGTGAAGTGTGTGTGTGTCTTTCTACGTGTGTATGTGTGAATTTGTTTTGTGTTTGTTTTCCTTCACATCTCAGAGTGGAATAGCAGCCAATGCGTCCACTATTCTAGGAGTGCCTATTGAATATCGCCATGTTTCATGGAGGTACAGAATAGTTGCTATTCTTTTTTTCCCTTTAAAAATACAAGTGATGCCTTTAACTTAACGAACCACTCAAGCAAACCAATATAAATCTGATTTTAAATCAAAGGTTTGAGAAAAATATTTATTTCAGACATTGACTGTTGACTATACATACAGTTAATAATTTCAGACACAGTATAGTAACTGCCCAGAGCGCACACTCCTTTAAGATTACAGCCCCTCCTTTAAGATTACACACCTCTGACTCTACACACCTCTGACAGCACACACCTCAGACACTACCCACCTCTGACAGCACACACCTTTTCCACTAATCAAGGCAGACTATTCACCAATTATTGCAATTATATGCAAGTTGTGATATGTTTTGTTTATGTGTTTGTAGCATAGGAGGACACAGGACATATCGAGATGTTATTACCCTGGCAAGTAAGTTGTGAGAGATGGATGGAGCTGAGTGGATGGGTGGAGATGGGAGGAGATGATTGGAGATGAGAGGTAACAGTGGTGGAGATGAGAGGAGATGGGAGGGGATGGGTTTGATGATTGGAGATGATTAGAGACTGTGGGGGATGGGAGGAGAGGGATACAGATAGGTGGAAATGGGTGGATGGGTGATGGATGGATGGTGGAAATGGATGGAGATGGATAGAGATGGGTGGAGATGGGAGGAAATGGGAGGGGATGGATGGAGATGGGTGGAGATACTGTAGGTGGAGATAGATAGAGATGTGTGGATGGGTAGACATGGATAGAGATGTGTGGATGGGTAGACATGGATAGAGATG
>JAGFZM010002309.1:113498-143273 GCA_017657215.1 Limnothrissa miodon
GTAGACATGGATAGAGATGTGTGGATGGGTAGACATGGATAGAGATGGGTGGATGGATGGATAGAGATGGATGGAGATGGGAGAGAATGGGTGTAAATTGGTGGAGATGGGAGGCAGTTATGTGGTAGATGTTAAATGCAGGGATTCATTCTCCTCCCCTCCCCCCTCCTCCTTTTGCAGACATAGTGAAGCTGTTCAATCCAGATGTGGTGGGCCCTGCTCCTACGTGGACTATGAATGGGTATCCAGCCACTCTAGAGGAGACTGGATTTAACCTGGCCGTCACAGGACATAACAGCCTGTAAGACTTTGAGTTTTATCCTCCTGTGCTTCAGGTACTATTTCCAGGTTCTGCTGCATTAGTGTGGTGATTTCTCCAGTCATGTTACTATGGTGATTGTTATGATTGAGGTGGTGTCAGCTATGGAACTTGGCTAGCATGCATATATATATATATATATATATATATTATAGTGGTTGAGTCCTTAGTATTCCACTTGACAGGCTTGCTTTTATTTATCACCTAATCAACAGGCCAATATGCTTGAATAAAACAAACTGTGACGTGTGGTCAGGTCATGCTAATCTGATGACTGATAAAGCCCACAGGACAGCAGAGGGTTGAGGGGTTTATGGATTTATTGCCACTATAAGGCTCCCATGGAATCCAGCTCTGCAGCTGGTTTGAGCTCAAAGTCTGCGCTGATAAATTGGACATACAGCAGCTATATGGACTTACATTGGCCAAGGATTAGATTGAAATCACACAAACATGAGCTAGTAATGGGCGAGGATTTGATCACATACACACTCATGATGTAATAATGAGCTATGATTTTATTTGATCACACACACAAATTCTCTTCTGTTGTTCTCCCAGGAACTTTACTGAGCAGACAAGAAACATGATAGCCACCTTCAAAAACCATTCAGTAAGTCTCACTTCTCACTGATATGTCTCATGTTTCCTATAATGGTATTTATTTTGAAAACAAAAATAAATAATCCACACTGACCTCTGTGTTTGTGTTTACATTCTTGTGTCCTCTATTTGTTTCTGTTTTTTTCTTTGTTTGTTTGTTTGTTTTTCCCAGGGGATGAACTTCAAAGAGGATTGGAAACTGGTGACTGTGCTCATCGGAATGAATGACATTTGTGATTACTGCAAAAACAAAGTACAAACATCCATAATTATGAATAGACAGCTATAGTGAACTGACTCAGTATTTCCCCTCCAAGTGAGATGTTTTTAACTCATGGAACTGTCCCAGCAGACACTCTTCTCCGTGGAGAACTTCATTGGTCACATCACAGAGTCTCTTCAGATGATGATTGACGAGGTAAAGACTGAGTAGAATACTTCAGAGCATTTCAGGGCAGCACAGTGATTTTTAATAATTTATTATTTACACTTTACAAATATATTTTTGTTTATTTACATTTTACTTCTTTATTTGTGTCCACAATTCAAAATAAATATACACAAGGACACAAATATAACAGTTGCAACAGTTGCTCAGAAGAGAATCAGTCATGTGACTGACATTTACCAAAGCTTCAGCATTTCACAACTGTGAAATATACACAGCACCTTCTTTTCCAAATATGGCAACTTCCAATAATGGATGATATTGAACAGTATTTAGCAAGTTATTTTGCTTTTGTTTTTGAAAAGCCAACTATCTTGAGTCCTCTAGTAACCAACCTATGCACATGGCCCAGGCTGCCAAATATGAACACAAGACACTGACACTTATAGCCAAGATCACTAATTTCCTGCATGAGTGGTTGGTATTTCATCAATTTACCTAGATAAGTTTCTTCCAGATAGGGATCAAAGCAACAGCCTACTTCAAGAATAAAGACATTTCTACTATTCTCATCAATCACAGTAATATCAGGTCTAGTGGCATGTAGAGCAGAAAAAACAGACAAGTCATGATGTAAAGCAACATCTGTGGTCTGACAACCAGATTTGTAGACACAGATGCTGTGGTAATTAGGGTTGCAAAGGGGTGGAAAATTTCCGGTAAATTTCTGGAAACTTTCCGGAAACTTTCCATGGAAACTTTAGCTTGGGAATTTTAGAAATATTCAAAAATGGAAATTTGTGGAAATTATGGGAATTAATGTGAATTTATGGGAATTAACTGGAAATTTTGGATAATTTTAAGAAACATAGACCATATGACTCATATACCAACAACATATTTTGTCATAAGACCTTTTTCGCAAAAAATATACAATTAAATTAAAAATATAGCATTTTTCTGTTAAATATGTAGATTGTAAACTGAACAAATGGAAAGGGCTATCAAAACATTTAAATGATGTATGAAATCAGGTGTGGTTATGTAAAACTGCTTAGCAGAACGCAGAAGAAACAGCACATTTTGTGCTATCTAGCACCATGATAAGCTAACTTCTTTAATACAAAGGTGCTAGCTAGCTTACCTTTAACATATCTGCCTTACCAGTGAGCTAGCAATTTATATTTTGATTGGGCTAGCTAAAATCTAACATTTTAGAACAAATATCATCTTAAGTTATATCATCATAACTTGCTTGACTGTTTGTAGTCCTCAAATGTGTAGCCTCACGTGTCTGTATCAGTGACTGTATGTGGCTCATAAAGGTTGCTTTAGCAGTCCATAATTCTAGAAATCATTGAGATGTGATGGGAGGATGCACAATGCGTATAGGAGGTGCGGCCTCAATAGCCCTGCATTAAGAAGTGTGTTATGCCCCTGTGATTGAAGCATAGCAAATTATAGGCTACTCAACTTTATGCATATCACATCTCATAGTTTTAGCCAAGACTGCTAAAATATTATTTTCTACCAACTGTCTTTATGTCCCTGACCTTTAGTTGAGATAATTCCCAGTTTTTTCCAATTAATTCCTGTTAATTCCCATAAATTCCCATAAATTCCCGTTAATTCCCATGGAAAGTTTCCAACTTTGAAAATTCCCGGAATTTTGCAACCCTAGTGGTAATATAGACGTTAATTCTTTTAGCAAAATGTCCACAATCCTGTCATGCCTGCGTATATATTGATCTTTATAGAAAGTACATCCATTCAGTATATGTGACATGGATTCAGTGACTGGATGCTGCCCATGATGAATGCATAAAGGTGACTGGGGGTTGGGATACCAAATTGATAAGTTTAACTGTGTTGGTAGCACCTGACACACACACACACACACACACATAATGAACATGTTTCTGTGTGCAGGTCATGTAATAGTGAACATGTTGTTGTGTGCAGGTCCTGAGGCTAATAGTGAACATGTTTTTTGTGTGAAGGTCATGTAGGCTAATAGTGAATATGTGTTGTGTGCAGGTCCCGAGGCTAATAGTGAACATGGTGCAGATCCTGACTATGGAGTCCTTGAGGGAGGTGCAGAAATCCACACTGGGCTGCCAGCTGCAGAGGTTAACCCCCTTTTTGTCTTATCACCTTTATTGCTGTGGCCAGGGCCTGATTATTAGTTCATTCAATTCAACTCAGGGTGCACTAGTGGACATACAGTAAGCTCTTGATTCTCCAGTTTTATAACTTTAATGGAGTCATGGGAATTTTACGGCCCAGGGGCCACATACACGCAATTATTGGTCATCCCTGTCTGGCCTATATCATAGGCCTACGTGCTATTCTATTTATAGGCCTATCATTAGCTATAGGCAAAAAAACAAAAAAAAAACATGTACATTCATTTCAAATGACTGCTGCAGCTCCTGTCCTCCATCATTCAACAGACAGTCTTAGCAACCTGAATAGCTAATGATTTGGCTATGCATTAATAAAGTTGCTAATTCTCTGTTGTTTCTGTTTGGGATGTGTGAAACACTCAAGATTCTTAGCTAGCGAAGCAAAATGTCACTGTCCAAAGCAACGAAAAGAAAAGTTGTTAGCGAATGCCGCTATTTGCCGACCACTGCTCTACAATCTCCACTCATCTTCCTCTTCTCGCCTCCGTCTTATCATCTTCCTCCTGGCAGGAGCTTCTGCTCCTGTTTAGTGTTACCAGAGGACAACTCCACAGAGCTGAGGGAAGTTACAGAGCTCAATCGGGAGTTCCAGGTAAAATATGCAAACTGTAAGCTATCTTGGAATTATTTATCTTTTACTTATTTCACCATGCATTAGCTTGACCTTATATATATTAGAAAACTGTCTGTGTTCAGCTTAGGCTGGAGAAGCTCATCCACAGCGGCCGTTTTTTCAAGGAGGACTTTGCAGTGATTCTTCAACCTTATCTCACTCACACAGAGCTTCCTAAATTACCTGTAAGCTCACCAGACACAGACACAAATTCAAATTTAAAGTTGCTTTAGCAGCACGACTGTTAAAATACAGTGTTGTCAAAGCTTGAAACATAATAATAAAACATCATATGTAATGACATTTGAGTACTAATACAATTGCGGAAAAACACACATACTTAAGAACGTTTGGAAGGGTTAAACTTGTGGATTAACATGGCAGATTTGAATAACAATGACAATATAATATAAATGCAACAAAGTTGTTACATTTTAGTTAACATGTTCACATTTTAGACACACTAAGAGAAACATAACTGTCAATCATCAGAATAGATTTCACCTTATTGGGAGTGGAAGGAGACCTTTAATGTGTTATTTGTTTGGCTTGTCTAGAATGGCACAGTTGACTTCAGCTATTTTGGACCTGACTGCTTCCACTTTAGCGTTAAAGGCCATGAAGAACTGGCCAAGGGATTGTGGAACAACATGGTGAGTACTTTATATGTGTGACTGTGCATGAGTTCCATTCAAAGGTGCCCAAGTGTGTAACTGTGTCTACAAGCTTGTCGCCAACACTTGAATATTCCAAAACTGTAATGTTCTCTGTGCTGGCAAAAGTTAGCAAGGGCTGGGAACATGCTGTTCTTGTCTCTGTGCATTATTCTTGCAAGGGTAAGAGCTGGGGACATGCCCGCCATTGTGTCTGTGCATGGTGTTCTCTGTGCTTGCAAGGGAGCTATGAACATACCTGTCATTGTCTCTGTGCATGGTTGTCTCTATGCTTGCAAGGGTTAGTAAGGGCAAGACCTGGGCACATGCCCATCATTGTCCCCCTGCAAGAGAGCTGGGGACATGCCCGCCATTGTCCCTGTGCAGGGTTTCTAAATAAGCAATGCTGTAGTTCTTAGATATGACCTGAAGGATTCCTCTGTTTAGTTTCAGCCAGAGGGGAAGAAAGACGTCATTTCCAGCTTGACCGAACCTGTCCAACTAATCTGCCCTCCCCAGGTGCCGTAAGAATTTATTAATACTCACACAAGACACAGTTGTTTTGTTTTAAAGATATGTTTATGATTTGTTAATACTATGGTAATATGAGTACAGCATGTTTGCATTAATTTGAAATGATGCAATATTTTGAATGTCGCCCTTTTTTTAGTGACTTTATTTGAATGGGTCTACATAAGGGTGACATGAACCTGTTATAAACATGACATAATACACATAATGAATATTAATGACTATTCAATATTAAATTTTTTTATTTACCAAAATCGAATGACACTTAATGACAACAGTCGTTAAGGCAGTGTAAATAATGCTTAAAATACGTGTCATACCCAAATACGTGTAATTTTTATACCAGACTCATGTCACCCTTATACACCCTGTCAAATAAAGCATGTTTTAAACAATATGGTGTTTCTTATTAGCAATTAATTAATTAATTAATTAATTAATTAATTAACTTAACAATTTGGAGTACTTTCTTTATGCAAAAGTGTTTCATAAATTGAAACATGTCATAGGACAGAAACAAACTCTGATTGACAAAAAATGCTGATGATTATATGCATTGTAAACACAACAAAATTATGGCTGCTCTTTTGTGCCTCATCTTGTGTTAGGACCATCCATACATATGCACAAGACCACCAGCGTCAACATCACAAGGACACATGCTAGTTCCATGGGCCGCCATTAGCTCTTTAACACTAATGTTGCTTTTCTGATTGTGCAGTTCAGTTTTACCTCTTACAGGTAAATCAGCATGGACAATTCTTACTCTTTAATTATAACTTTATAATTGTGTTGGTTTTTAATTAAAAAACAAACAAACAATGATGCAATGATATATCCCTGCCAACAGAGGGCAGTCTTTCTAACATTTTACTGGAGGTCTAGTAAGCTGATAACTCAATGTGATTACCTACTCAAACTGATAACCTACTCAAACTGATACTGTTGAAATGCACATGCCCAGCACAACTGCAAGAGACTCAGATTGCAATTTTATAGCAAACTTCTACACCAGTAGGCTAGGCTATAAGTTACATTTACATTATTTACATTCATCCATTTAGCAGACACTTTTATCCAAAGCCACTTACAAAAGAGGATAAATAATAAAGTTACATAAAAAAAAGAATGAGCATGTGAGAAAACACTTCTGTTCAGAGAATTGCCTTCCTCCGTTGACACATGTTAGAGCACATTTTGATCATTACTTTACTCAACATTCTTTCAGGCCTTAGCACTGCAAAAAAGACAAGTAAGTGTTTGTCCAGGTCTGGACAGTACTAGAGTTAGAGCAGTGGAGGAGGGGAACAAGGGACAAGTCCTGTGAAGTTTAAAGTGGACAAAAGGTTGAGATGAAATTGATCTCAATGAAAACTGTAAAATATATTGCACATAAGTTCTATTGCACGTTTGACCCTCTCTCTCTTATATACTGTAGGCCTGACATAAATGTAAACATCCTCAATTTGCATTTTGATGAGCATATGAATACTAACTAGTTGGTGTTTACAAATGTTTAAGGTATACTGCCATCCTTGTCACTTATTGGCATGTGCTCCAAAAATGCATTAATGAATTACCGTACATTGCAAATCATAAAGACGCAGGTGAAATTACATGGTAAACAATTAATCAACTAACCTAAGTATAAAGAAAATAGCTCTTTTTTTTAAACGGTCAATGGAGACTGTATCCAATTCATCCCACCACTGAGGTAGCCTAAAAGTCTTAACTGCGGCATCTTTTCTCGACACAGCAGACTCTCTTTAGATAAGAGAAGCTGTCTGGAAGAAAGGCCTACTGAACGGTATCAGATCATTGAAAAGGGGTGGAACAGATCTGCTAAGAGTGCCATGCTGTAGCCAAATAATTATGGGTTGATTATTGGCTATAAAATGTAGGCTAGTAATTTTAATGTACTCAGTATAATCTGAAAAGCTACATCCATATATATTTTAAAGTGGCTACAGTTTCACGAGATCATCCGTTTTGCTCTCGTAAATTGGAAAAAACATTAAATAATATTTAGAATGCAAATTTAATGTCACAATGGAGTTGCTAATAACTTACTCGAAAGGTTCTACTTTAGAACGACCCACGCAAGTCAAGAGCCAAGTTAGACAGCTCTTTGCGGTGGGTAGGCCACGTCAGATTCACCGCTCTGAGGCAACCACATGGCACCCGTTCTGCCTGTTCTACCACCAGCTCCCAGTGGGGGCAGCAGTAAGTCTTTTGGCAGTACGTTAACTCGTGTCCATTAAGTGATAGGTAACGTTACTCTACTCTCTCCAGGGAAAGCTAGCAAAGTAGCTAACTTACAGATCAGTCAGTTCCTAAAGTTTGAAAACACAGTTTTGAGGCGTACGTCGTGTTCAGTCCATTTGGTTATAGCAATGGCCTTTTCTACCAATCGTATATGTTGATGCCGTTGGCAGGCGTAACAACTTCAACTTGTTTACAATCTGCTTGCCTTAACTTATTCGATTGACTTTTAAGGTTGGTAAATTGAAGGGAAAACACGTTCTTCACTCGTGAACATTTTTGAAAAATCCTGAAAAGGATTTTTCGTTGCACGATGTCTACCGACGTTGTTGTCGTTGACTCTGGTGTGACAGGGAGTCGCTTAGGTGGAGAGAACCAAAACAACTCGGACGTCGACCGACCCCAGGAATCCGACAGAGCCAACCACGAGGAGGGGCACAGAGATCTCAAAGTCGAGTCAAAACATCAAAAACAGGGGATCATGGAAACCCTAGCCCCTGCCGACGACATAAATAAGGGTAACGCGAACAACAAAGAAAATGACCAAAATGCCACGAGCAATAATGCAGACCTTCGGGAAAAAGCAAAGAAAAAAGTTATCGAGGCACCTCCGCCGAAGGTAAACCCATGGACGAAGAAGAATGCTTGCCCCTCCAACAATCCAACAACTAGCAACAGTCAAGAGACAGGTTGGTTGGTTTGTTTTAAGTTTATGACAGTGTCAGCAGCAACTTTACTACACTGACACTGTAACATATGGCGATGGGCTTGTTTGGAAAGTTCCTCTCAACTTCGTTTGGCCAAACTTAGCTCGTTACCATTGCTAAGCTACACAAAGCTAGCTGATGGTTTTAAAACGTAGCTCATAAGCTACGCTAAATAAACTGGCTAACATAGCATTGCTAACGACATGTGTTACTTGACTATTAGCAAAACAGCGATTGGTTTAATTCTTAATTCACGATCTCATTAATATTGATTGTTGCGTTGTAGTGGTAATGCAGCAATGTTATTTTTTCCAGCACTGTGCGTAGAATTTAGAACTTGGACATGATTAATTGCCATGTCTGTGGCAACTCGAGTGAAATTCGCTGTTATTCATACATGGGCATGGACAGGACAAATCAGAGTGAAGAGGTGTGGCCTATTAGCTTGCTAGTTAGCTTTTGAGAATTAGCCATGTGGGCAGAGGACAGCTGTCATTGCTGTTTGTTGATTGGGACTTTCAGGTGTTTGCTTTTTTACGAAAAGCGAAGTGTACATTGGTGATAAATCCTACATAACTCAGTTTGTCATTTTCTTGATATAGTGTTTGCCCTCAAGTTAAATTTCCTACATTAGTTATCCTACATGAAAACTCAGCGCATAAATTTGGCTAACGTAACCGGGTGCAAAGTTAAAGTTGATTATCAAGGGAAGTAATGTTTGCTTATGTTTCGTGACATCAGTGTAAGGTAACTTTAAACAGTCATCGGAATGCGGATTGCCTGATTAGTACAGCAGTTCTTTTGAAAACTGCTCTTCCTGGATAGAATTTCCTAACGTCAACGTTTCTCGGTTTTGAACCCGTTAACGTTAGATGTTTGCTAAAGTCTTACAGCCATTAGCTTTAACCAAAGTTGCCCTATGCTGCCCAATGTCATTTTCACAAAGCCAGTCAGTTTTATTGTAGCTTACACATTTCTGGTAATCACAGAAGTTGATGTGACCCGATTGAGTACTTATTCGGGCAGATTTGCTGATGAAGGCAGATTCGGTAGTCCTCCCCCCTCCCAGTATCTGATCAAATTGCACTGGAGCACGTGGAGTGCTGACAACTGCAACTTTACCTACCGGGACTTGTTGCGGAGAGCAGTGGCAAAGCACAGGCCCCGAGTTGAAGTACTTGTGCAAATATCACTTTATTCCAGCACTAACAGGCAAACATCAATCCTTTTGTTTAGATATTAACTGCTAAATGACCTCCAGATAATTGACTTGTTACTTCTGAAGATCATTTGTTTTTAAATTGGCCTTACATATTGTACTAGTAGACCTGTACATTGTGCAGAACTAGGTAGTTTAGAAGATACACAGTAGTCCTATTATATACTTAAGTTGTTTATTTTTTTTGGACATCAGGAGGCACTGACATATTTTAGTACTAGTTGCTAGCTTTTATTAGCTCTTGAAAGGGTAGTTTATTTTTTAATCTGTTGTCTTACAGTAGCTCATATATACCTAGTGTAAGCATTCAATCAAGAGCTTGAGGAATGTAAACTTGGCCAGCTAATGTTAGTTTGTTGAATGTGTATCAAGAATTGTAAACTAAATGCATTTAAAAGGAACTCACAATGATATTCAACACCATCTTTTGCAGACATGAACTTCCCCATTTTCTTAAATTTTCTTAATATATTTTTATTTCTCTAGGATACACACACACACACACACACACACACAAACAAACAAATGAAGACCACAGCCGACATGACACAGCTACAAGACTTACTCACCTAATGAGCTTTCTCCATACACTTGCTGAAATACCTTTTGAGCAATGCACCATCTAATGATTAAGTAGCCTCACATACTATGTTACATGTATATATATGTATATGACAACATCTCAAAGTGAGTAGTAGGCCTGCTACACATGCCAAGGTAGGATAGGAGTTTTTAGTGTAATTAAGTCCAGTCATAATTGGATTAACCTGTGTCTAATTTTAAAAAGACTGAGAGCCCACAATGCATTGCTCTCCCAAATGGGAAAGTTGTGACACAGAGGCAAGTCTACAGCATCTGTAAATGAAAAGCAGTGTTTGGTTATACACACTCTCCCTGTTTAGTTCTTCACGTGAAACAAGCTCTCATCCTATTACTGGCCTTAAAATGTTTGTAGGCGTACAGCACTCAACTGGAAGAGGGGTGCAATGTTGAATAAGCACATTAAATGTAGCGCATATTAAATGTGTGCACATATTGAGTGTAGCACATATTAATGAAGCACATTAAATAATTATAGATATACACTGACGACACACGTCACACTATGCATTGTTGAGGGCTTGAGCAATGTGATTAGGCTTTTCATATTGGGGTTATTTATTACTTCCTCTGCCCCATACACACACACACACACACACACACAAATGAATCTGCACATGCTCTGCATCTGCCTGTCTGACTGGCTAGCCAAAGTAGATGTCTAGAGTTTGTCTGTGAAGTGCAAACTCTCTGGTATGTTTGGTATTTTTCTAAAATGGCTTAAATGGTTTTATCTGACATCAGGCCCATCCCAGCCTGGGGCCAGATTTGCCTGTGAGCATTCAGGGCTGTTGCCCTGACACTCTCTGGGATGCTGTTCCTTAGTTTTGTGCAGTGGTGGTGCTGCCAGCGCAGTATCAGTGTGAATGGGTCCGTGCGCAGGGGCACACCCTACTCTGTTTTCCAGCTCTAGGGGCCTTATCGAGCAAGCCATCCCTGATGATAAAGGACCCCTGACACTCCCAGGGTTGGCCTTCCTGCACCCTGCCTAAAAAAAAAAGACTTCCTTCCACCTATATTTCATTTCTATTTTGTCAGTGTGCCTTGCTGACATCATATCATTCCTACAGGGTATAAAACTGGTGGATATGCAGGAAGCTTTTGAAATTGTAAATTAACAAAAAGGAATTTAGACCTGACCTCCATATTCTTGTTTCTCAGGTTGGGATATGTTCACACAGCGTTTTTGACCCTCACTGTCACATGCAGACGTTGCATTGGTCTCCTGTGGGGTTTGATCTTAAGCATCTAGAAAGAGAAGCTTCCTCTCATATTGGGCCACAGACACTGATGCCTACCTGTAGGACATCAGCTGTGTAACTGGCCTAGTAACTGGCTTAGTAACTAGCCTAATAACTGGCTTTGTAACTGGCCTAGTAACTGACCCAGTAATTGGCTTAGTGACTAGCCTAGTAACTGGCTTAGTAACTGGCCTAGTAACTGGCCTAGTAACTAACCTAGTAACTAACCTAGTAACTAACCTAGTAACTAGCTCAGTAGTCAGTGGTTCCACCGTCACTGTGAGCTTAATGTTTCCTGGCCCAGGGCAGTTGATTGTGCTTGTATAGGAGAGTGTAGTATATACTCTTTTGATCCCGTGAGGGATGCATTGTGAGCCATGAATATGCCCTGGCAGTCCATTGTTAATGAACAACAGGCCACATACCACAGGGACCTGACATTGTGCGAGTGATGGAGAGAATGATAGAGAGAGAGAGGGGGGGGGGTGTTCTAAGGGAGACAGACAGTAACAGAGAGAATGGCAGGTAGAGCAAAAAAAGGAGAGAGCGCGTGGGAGAGAGAGAAAGAGGGGTGGTCTAAAAAGAGAGAAAGTGATAGAGAGAACGGCAGAGAGAAGTAGAACGAGGGGGGGGGGGGTGTTGGGTGGAGAGCGAGTGAGAGAGAGGGTGATTGAGACAAAGAGAGGGAGAGAGTGAGGGGGGTCTTAAATGAGAGCAAGTGCACCACAGTGCCGTCCGTGGCTGCCCACGCATGAGAGTGTGTCGTAAAGCCACTGGCACTGTTTGCTCCTGGCTGGTTAATATTTGACGCGTGTGGATGGCCGACCTTGTTCAGCAGGTGTTCTGCTCTTAATGCTGCACTGCCACGATGCCATCAGGCTGTTGGAAATGCTTTTAGCCCCAATGCTGAGCGAGCCCTTTTCATTCTTGCTCATCCAAAGCTACTGCAGAGGCTAATGCTAACTCTTAGCACACCTTAGGAATGGTGCCCATGCATGGAATACAGTGGAATACTTGCTTATTGCACTTTATTATAAATGTTTAGGGGGGGGGGGGGGGTTAACCTATATACAAAGGGACATGTATCGATGCAGGTCCAATCAAACGGGGGTGGGGGTGATGTACCATTTGATGACTTCTGGTTTGAAGTCCATCCAAATCACAACCCTCCACACACACACACATACACACACGCACACACACACACACACTGGTGTTGTTCGGTAACGCTTTCGGCTCCTCTTGGGTTGACTGTTTGGTGAGGGTAGTTGTGCATAATGGCAGATGAATCCTCTTCTTTGAGCTGGACTAAGCTAAAGGTGGAACTCTTACATGTGTCTTTGCCAGTCATGGCCTTTCTGTACCTAAAGCGCACTTGCACACATGCAAACACGCAGACACACACACGCACACATACACAGTGATGGAGGTGTTCCTCCATCTGTCCCAGCATCTCTGAACTCTAGACACTGTAGACTGTAGACATCTGATTCATCTACGTGAATCTGTGCACACTCACAAATATCTCTAAACAGCCAGTCGAATCAGCCCGTACCGTAAACAAAGGCGGTTGTTGAATTTGGACAGTCTATGGTTGTGTGTGTGTGTGTGTGTGTGCTACACGCTTAAGCAAACACACATGGTCACCTTCTCAGTTTTATCTGTGTGTGTCCACAGAGCCGCAGAGTCCTGCCAAAGTGGTGCGCGCCGGAAAGCCTCGCTCCAGGAAATCTAGCAAGGTAACATTTGTGTGTGTGTTTGTATGTGCATGTGTCTGTGCACTCTTCTTTGTGAGGATCTTTTTTTGTGTTGGTGTATGTTTGTGAACTTGTTTGTTAATTTGTTCTGTTTGTTTGTGTATGTCTCTGTGTGTAAGACATGGCTTGTGTGTGTTGACAGGTGGGTTGTGTGTGTGTGTGTATGTGAGACATAGATTGTGTGTCAGTTTCCGGTGTTGGTTAACGACTAGTAAATGACACCATGCACCATAGAACTACTAGGTTGGGGTCAGAACCAGCCAATCATGTGGCTGTGAGTATGCAGCCAAGTGTGTGTGTGTGTGTGTGTGTGTGTGTGTGTGTGTGTGTGTTAGCAGAGAACTGGCTGTATGAAAGCGTGTGTTTCTCTGTATGACAACACACTGAGTTAATGTCCCTTTGAGAACAGTCACGCTCACAGCCCACACGCACACACACACACACGCACACACACATAAATCCATATCCCTCACTCACACACACCTGTATCTCTTCGTGGTCTCTTTTGGCTGCTCCCAGTTATTCTGGCAGAAGTACTCACATGAGATTATTTTTGCAGATTGAAAAGAATTGGTCTTCTCTCTTTGACTCTGTCTGTGTTGTACAAGCAGGGAGCATAGGGAGGGGAAAGCAGCCCTGTGTGAGGCATGGCTTGTTTTTCCATTGAAAACTACTTTGCCAGTGTGTGTGTGGACATGGCCGGGAGAGAGGAAGATATGAGGGAGGCTGACATTCACACATATGTCAGAGGGTCCCGCATGATGCCAGCCCTCTTCAACTGCCTCCGGAATACACCATACACTGGCGGAGGGTCGTATTACACGCGCACACACACACACACACACACACAGTTACTCTCTTGCTCTCTGTCGCTCTCTCGTGCGCACACACGCACACAGTTCTCATACACACAGTTCCTTTTTCTACCTTCTCTCTCTCACACACACTCACACAGTTTCACTCACTCACTCACTCACTCACTCACACACTCACTCACTCACACACACACACACACACACACACAGGGCATGCCCGTCGCACACGGACTATAAGTGTGTCAGCCTTCCCTCTCCTCCCTGGTCCACATTAGGCCTCACAGGAATCCGATCTGGCGCAAGAAATTCTGGGAATTGGGTTGGCCAGGGAGTCGTTTAAAGGCCTCGGACGGAGAGATGTTCTGGCAGCTGTGTGAGAGAGAGAACTCGTGTGGAGCCGTAGCTGTCTCTGGGCTTCAGTCGCAGCTGGAATTTCGAGAATGAAGATTGACGCGAAAACGTGACCGCCTCTCTGTGTAAAAAGTCTCATTTAAAGACACTAATCTGTGTGTGTGTGTGTGTATGAAAGAGAGAGGACATGAGCTAATGTATGTGAAGACATTGAAGACATTGTGTTCAAATACATGAACTTCTGACATGTCTATACACACACACACACACACACACACACAAATGTATATCATATGTAGACTGTTATAGGTTCTTATCCACAAACACCTGTGCTGGTTGTTGCCCTTGGGCAAGGCCACACACACACACACACACACACAGCAGGTTTTTGCTTCTTTTTGAGTGTGTGTGTGTGGTGCCTGAGCTCATGTTCACACACCAAGCGTTTAGCATGGCGCTCAGGTTAGGAGAGATTCTTTAGGGATTACACCGGTGGCCTGTCCAAAGAGTCACCATAATTTCAGCTTCCGTGTGTGTGTGTGTGTGCTGTATACACTGGTGGCCTGTCCAAAAGAGTCACCCTTGTGTCAACTCCTGTGTGTGTTCGTCGGTGTGTGTGTCTGTCTGTGTTTGTGTATGCTGGCGGTCTGTCTAAAGGATCTCACCCTCATTTCAACTCCTTTGTGTGTGTGTGTGTGTGTGTATACACTAGTCTGTCCAACGACTCTCACCCTTATTTTAACTTCAGTTGCTTCCCTTCTGCAGTCTAGTGACTTCAGTGACATCACTAACTGGCCCACCCCAGGAGAGCTGGCCAACAAAGAGGTCATTATTATTATCATTATTATTATTTTTATTGTTGTTTTATTGATGCTTGATTGATTTATTTGTGATTGTGTGTGTTTGATTTTTTATTTTTTTCTTCTTTATTGTCTCTTGATGCCTGTTCCACTTGTGTCAGTGATAATTTGGCAAAGCTGTTCCTGCATTAACACATGCTTATATCAATTGACACTCCTTATACACACACGGACATGCGCACACACACACCTACACTTACACACACATACACACACACTCAGCACATGCATGCTGCGCATGTGTGCACATAGTCCCTTGTCCCCTGGAGAATTTTTTTTTTTGCTGCTGAGTTGTGCGATTACCAGAAGATTTAGTGAGTGTGTGTGTGTGTGTGTGTGTGTGTGTGTATGAATTGCCTCCATGTACTTAGACAAACAGCAGCTATTTTGAGCCAGACCAAACAGGGCCTTTGTTCTGGTAGTCTGCAGCTTTGCCACTAGAGGGCCTCGTCCATCCCTATCTTAGCCCAGCTCAACCCTATTGAACAGTGAGGCTTGCATTAAGTGCTGAATCAGCAGGAGATTCCTCACACCTAGACAAACTGGCCGACTGTGTTCATTCAAAACAGTCAGTCTTGACCTGACGTGACTGCTGTGAAAGTCTGAGCCCTCCTTCTTCAGTATTGAGCACACGCACGCGTACACATACATACACGTGGTGGTCAGCCCATTGGGTTGTGTGTGTGTGTGATTATAGTGAATGAGTATGAGCCGGATGATGCCAATCTGTAAGTGTTATGTGTATGTGTGTTCGTGTGTGTGCGTGTGTGTTAGAGCCTGATGATGGCCCCCCCGTTAGCATCTCCTGTGTGTGTTTTTGAGTGGGCGTGCATATTTGCGTTGTGTTTGTGCGCCTGATTTTTGGCTCCTGGTAAGCGTCTCCTGCGTGTGTGTCCTTCAGCAGCAGAACCTCATAAACTCTGCAGGCCGTAAGACCCAGGGCCCTCGGCGTGATAAGAGGCGGGGTTCTGACAGGAAACAGGAAGCAGGAAGTGACGGCAGCGACAGCAAGGAGAACCGCGAGGCCCAGCAGGAATCAAGCCCCAACCCCCCTGGGGACACCATCGCCGATGGAGACGGTTCTCACAACACCAGCCAGCGCAGGAGAGGAGGTGAGACACACATACACATACATGTGTATACACACACACACACACACACACACACGCATATATACACATACATACATACATACATACATACATACATACATACATACATATATATATTTTCACACTCACACACATACATACACACATATATATATATAAATTACTCATAACATTATTTTAAAATAATTAATGTAATACATGTGCATGTATGTATGTAAATGTTCACACTAACATAAACACACATTTACATACATAGGGATGGGCGATGAATCGAAAAATAATCGAAATTGACATTCAGAATCTATATTATTATATACTATACTATACTATACTATATTATTTTCCCTTTAAAAACATGGGGTTGAGTGACCGCTCTGTTATGTTATTCCGCCGACATGTCGAGCCTGGAGAGCTTAAACACTGAGACAACCAGTGTTGGGAAAGTTCACGTTCTACATGAACTAGTTCAGTTCATAGTTCACAAATTTTAATATGAACTAGTTCCGTTCATAGTTCATAATTTAAAAAAATGAACTAAGTTCACAGCTCCAAAAAATGAACTATTTCAGTTCTTTTTTCAGTATGTTGCGAACTATGATTTTTCGGCCTCAGGCGGCAATTATTTAGTTTAACACTGAAACTGTGTCATATCTTCCTATCCAATTTTTAATTCTTATTTAACCAGGGTTTACATTAACATTGAAGACAGAGCCTTCCTCATTGTTTTAACACTTGTTTGTTGTTCAGGTTAGCTGAGGACGTGACTGAAGTGCAGATTTTAATTTTCAAAGCCGATGGGCAAGTTTGCAAAGAATACTACTATAGATAGTAACTATAATTAATTATTGATATTTCTTTTAGTGAGACAATTTAGCAAGGTATTAAATTGTAGAGTGATTTTGGTGCAACTAGTTTATAGTGAGATATTTATTGAATTGAGTCCCTTTAACAATAGACTAAGCCACATTTTCCCACCCTAAGATTACTGTAGGTTTGGTGGCACTACAAATTTATTGAAGCAAAGTTTTTCACCCATGTAAATAGTCTAGTACGACCAGAATGAGGCTATTGTGTGTTTTGATTTTGCTGGTACAGTTGATAAGAGCTAAGTTTATTGAATGTAATTCGTAATTTAAAAAAAACAAACTTTAATTATAGGTGTAAGGTAGCATACATTTCGCCAAAGAGGTGTAATATGACCCTGATAACATTCTAACAGGCTTTGGTGACTTTGGTAGCTCTTTACTCATTGGGAGTGAAGTTATTGACATTAACATGTTTGCGTTTTGCACTTTGCAGACAGTCCCAAATATTCCACTGAAGATTGCTCATTGAGAGCAATGCCGTCCGTATTTACATATTGTTTGCAGCTGAATTCCTTACCGTACGAATTGGCAAAGCGCGAAGACCGGGAGAAAGTTTTGACATGAGTCTCCTCATGTCCAATGCGTGATGGTTGAGAGTCCTTCTCCATACTGCTTTATGTTTTGATGACGCATGCGACGCGACACTGGAGGAGGCTGCCATTGCCAAATTGGATCTGCAATGCTCTTGTGCAATGATGCTCTCGGGCTCCACGTAACCTTAGACTACAGGACTAAACGGTGTGTTTTTCGCCTGTTTTATAGAAATGGACACTTAATAACAAACATAAAAAAGAGTGAACGTGCCGTTCAGACACCAGAATGAACGCGTTCACAGTATCGTTTATCAGGGAGTAATACAGTACGTTCAGTTCAAGTTCACCAAAATTATGAACGAGTTCATGAACTTTCGTTCAATGAACGCGTTCAGGTACAACACTGGAGACAACTGAGCAACAAGAGCAGCTTGTACCAAAGAAAACATTTATTTTCAATAAATCATAGATAGTAGATAGTGTGTTTCCTTAAATCATTTTAAAATAATGTAATGCACCCTTCAAAAAATCTCACTTGCAATATGTGGGCATATCTACTGTCCAAAACTTGTCAGTGAACTATGAGGGCAAAAATAAATTAATAAATAAATAATAATCGTTCATTAATCGTAATCGAGTGAAAATGCTCAATTAATCGAGATTTTGATTTCAGGCCAAATCGCCCAGCCCTAGTAAGGACTCTTATACACACACACACATATAGGGTGTGTCTCAATTCAGGGGTGAGTTCTTCAAAATATACATTCTACTAAGCACTGACCTTCTGGGGCCGCAAGTATTTTCTGACCAACGGTTTTATTAAATGGGACAGTACTAGCCTTCCACCGTTCTAAAATGTGTCACAATTCATCCCACCATGAGGTTCTGCGTTGCTTAGCAATGGTAAACACTTGTGATAAGACGGCTCATTTTAACTCTACACATCGCGAAATAGCTCAAAGAATTTATAGTTTAAAAGGCCGATGATAAAAATAATCAGTTCTGTTAAACTGTTTACTTTAATCTATTTAATTCAAACCAGATTTCATTTAGTTTTATTGTATATTCTTTTCATATTTTCGTTCGTTAATAATCATTTTCGTATAAAATCATGGATTCAATTAAGAGATTATCCTGTTGTTTTCTATATTCTTGTTAACTGAAGAAAAGCAAGAAGATGAAGAACTGCGCTGGAGAATAATCTTTTTTTTTTTAAATTATGTCCTGAACGTCATCAACACGCTATGAATTTTGGGATAGGTAGTACACGAAGGATCCATCATTGGATCCTTCGCAGCGAGGGAAAAGAAGTGCGGGTTTGTCGGCCAAATTCAAAGTATCCTTCGAAATGGGACAGTACTAGTTGCGCTGCTGTGATGCATGTGACCTACGAATCTGGCCTAAGAAGAATGCAGCCCCTGGAATGGGACACACCGTCCCATCCTTATGTACATACATGTTACAGACACAACCCATAGCATTCTTGCAGCCTTGTGTTTATCCAGTGGCATGACAAAGCACCTATTCTCTCACACCCAGTGAGCTGCCGGAACCATGTCTGTTCTTGTCCTTACTTAGACTTAATTGCTTTAGATTGGTTTGTGTGTGTGTGTGTGTGTGTGTGTTGGTTCAAACAATGCTGTCAGAACTATGTCTGCACTTGTCCTTAATTGTGCTTAATTGCTTTGGGTTGGTGTGTGTGTTTGTGTTTTTGTCTAATCACCATGCAGGCTGGAGGCGAGAGGCCAGGGACTTGAGCGACGAGACATCGAGTGTGCGAAGCGATGGTGGAAGTGTCCGCGGAGGCCTCAGGGGCAGGGGCAAAGGTCGCGGCCGGGGCAGAGGTCGTGGCCGAGGTAATAGTCTGGCAGCTGTGCGTTAATGTCTTTGTCTAGGCTGGCCCTGGTAGCTGGGTAGTGCTGGGTTGTTG
The DNA here is from genome assembly GCA_017657215.1 of Limnothrissa miodon. NCBI lineage: Eukaryota > Metazoa > Chordata > Actinopteri > Clupeiformes > Clupeidae > Limnothrissa > Limnothrissa miodon. Next base: position 133,045 of record JAGFZM010002309.1, read on the forward strand.
TTTCAATCTCCCATCCTGTTCTGCAGTCTTCAAGCAGTGGTGTGTTTGGAATCTCTTCAACGTTTATTAAAGGCGTCAAAGGTGTGCCTATATTGACAAATAATGGCTCAGACAGTGGCAGATAACTCCACAACATGAGGAATAACACAGAGAAACCAGAAACATCAGAAAACAGTATTTAATTTTTAACCAATCAGAAACCAGTATTGAATTTGTCTGCGGGATAAGCAATGAATGCACATGCAGTACTTGTCTGCATCTTTTAAAGGAACTATATTCAGAAATGTCAGTTTTAGTCTGCAACCTTTAAAGGAGCTATATCCAGAAATTGCAGTTTCTGTCTGCAACCTTTAAAAAAAGCTATATCTAGAAATGAAAGTATTTGTCTGCAACCTTAAAAGGAACTATATTGAGAAATTACATTTACTATTTAAGTTCTACCTTTGAGGGATCCATTTTCAAAAAGGATCTATTTGTCAGTATTTGTCTGCAACCTGAAAGGGATTATATCCAGAAATGACCAACATACACCAATTTAAAGGATCAATCATGTATTATCAACAGTTTTATAAAAAATATGATTATGAAGAGATATGCCACTATTTGGAGAAACACACTAAATTTATGATACAGCTCCCCTTTATGATACACTAAATGTATAATACACCTCCTCTTATGTTAAACAAGTTTTAAGACTTTTGGGCTTTCTCCAATTCATCCAGCTGTTTGACGGGAACACTTTACACTCCAGTCTAGTATAGTAGTCTATATAATGAGTGACTACCAGCTGGTGCTACCCCAGGAAAGCCCTTGGGTGTCTGTTCCCCCCAGAATGGCCTCCCACTGTCCACACACCCAGTGCACGTCGGTGAGATACTTGCCACATGTAGCATAACCTAACATGCGTGTCCAGGCTCTAGTTAAGTATCATCTATATGGTGATGATGGCAACAGAAGTATCATCTATACAGTGATGATGGCAACAACAATATTCTTAATTGTTTATGTTTGTAATTACATTGACAGTTTTTTTCTCATGCTTTTATTTAAAATGAAATACAGCACAGACACTACATTAAAAACAAAGGTACTTGGATAAAGGTCATAAAGAGTGAAAATAGATGGACAAATGCGCATAAATGCGAGTTATGGAGCAGCATCATCACTAAGGCTCTTTTTAAAAAAGGAAACGAAACACAGAACAGACCTGTGAACTAAAGAGGATTTGTTGGATTGTTTTTATTTTCACTCTAAATCAAATACAGATGCCAGCACAACCCCTCACACACACTAACAATAGCAGTGGAACTCTTCTTGCACACACAGACACACACACCTAAGATGGCAACGCCATCTCAAACACTCAAACACTAAAGATGGCAAGGCAGACTTATGCAAGTATGACGTCTGCCGCTGGAGCCCTTTAGTAGACTAGATGACCAGGGTAGCATTTAGGGGATGCTTCCAATCCTGTGTCCTTTGACTAGCACTGTAGATCCAGTGGGACGGAGTTGCTGCTTACCTAGCTAGTGCCCTGGTTATGGATAGACGTGCCGTGTGGAGTCCATGCGGTGGCCTTGGCCCAGTTGGCATCAGGCAGCACAGGCTTGGGCACAGCTCCAGAGCAGATGACCGAGGGACCCAGGGAACCACCACATACACACACACACACACACACCAAACCATCTTCCCAACCAACTGTATTGGGCTGCCACCAAGGCTAAGTTTGCCATATGTGATCTTTGTTCCTGGGCCCGGCTCAGTAGAATTTGAAAATGGACCATTGGTTCTCAGAAAGCCACTGTGCTATTGATTGCGGATTGTGGTTTGTGGATGTTTTCAAACTGTTTTACGTTGGCCTGGAGTTCACTGAATGTTTGCAAACAAGACTGGAGCACTGGTAGTATTCTGAAAGCAAATATAGACACTGGGCTAAGGGTTACTGTTTGAATCCAGCTACATCTCCCTAACTGTTTCTGTTCTGGTGAACCTCAGAAGAACGCAGGAATAGTTTAATTGATAATCTGGAGATTTGTAGTAATAATTCTTTTAGATAATGCATTGTTTTGAAATGGTCTTGTGTAAGTGGTCTATGACTGAACTTCTTAAGACAATAGGTTTGTTGCTTTAGTCATAACATCATAATTCGTCCAACCTTTAGAAGTCTTGTCAGTAAAAATAGATGTACAGTAGTTTGGATGCTACACTTTTACACATTTTCATACCACATCCACTAGAGGGGGGCCATTCATTGGTTCAGTATTCCACCTCACTCATCTGGTTTTTGTCATTGGTAGTGGGGTTATGAAACATGTGCAAAGCTTCAAAGGCCTAGTTATGAGGCTGTGACATAACTTCTTGTTAGTTCTCTTCATCCTAATCCTTTGCCCTCCCCGCCCCACAGGTCGCTATGACTACTCGCACGGCTACCGAGAGTCCTACTCTGATGGCTCCAATGTGCAGCTGCCTGCTGAGTTTGGTACCAACATGATGTATTACTATGACGACGGCAATCGTGTTCAGATGTACACGGTAGACGAGAGCCTTCTGAAGGAGTACATCAAGCGCCAAATGTGAGTTTACGCACAAGGTCAAAGGTCAAGGGCAGAGGTGGAAAGTAACTTGCATTTACCCACATTACTGTAATTGAGTATTTTATAATAATGAAATAATGAAAGCGAGAAGAAAACAATTGGCCTGAACTGAAAGGAACCTGTGCAGGCAGGCACGCACACAAAATTGCCACTATTTAATGTAGCCTATAGGATGATGCTTAATTGATAGTGCTAAGATTATGTGGTAGGCAGGCTAGGCTCAGGGGACCGGTATCATCAGCGTTGCCACTGATATCTGGGTCAGTGTGAAGTAGCCTAAAACCAAAACTTTAGCCTACTAAGCTATAACCAGCAACCATATGTCAGGGCGACATTCTTATTTGAACAACGGAATTTCTTTTGGATTATGCATAGAAAATATGCGTATGGAATATAATGGAAATGCAAAATATAGTTTGTGAATGGTGTGTGAAGGCCATGTTTGACTAGTTCATCTTTTTGTACAAATGACTAAAACTAAAAAAACAAAACACACACTTGCATAGTTTTCAAGCAAATGTATAGAGTAGGCCAGGGGTCTTCAACCTTTTTCAGCTCAAGGACCCCTTGGCTGTGAGAGAGACTGAGCACGGACCCCCACACCTATGGAGTAAGATTGCTGTCAACATTTTTGTGTCCATATATTTGATACACGTGCGTATTTAGTTGTGCGTAAAATAAACATTTGTGAGTTCTCAAATGAGTTCAGTCATGCATAAAAAATACGAATTAAAAAATTACAAGTACGAAACCAAAATTTCAATACGCCTCTCAATATTATGGATACGACTTCGCACATGTTACTCAACTGTCAAAATACGTCATCGCCCCATTCACAGGCATTACTTGTTGAGAAAAGAAACGTTTTGACAGCTATCTTACCCACCTGGCCCACCTCAAATCCTGCCGTCATTTGGACCGTCAGTTATGAGTGCCTACATGCACGCACGCACACACACGAACGCACACATTCTAAGACAAAGACCGCAGACTCTCATCAAAAAAAAAAAAACAAAAACAAAGCAAAACATGAACAGAACAAATACCCCGCAAAGTTCAGGGTTCATCAGTCCCGACACTGAACAGACGAATCAAACGTAATTTATCTCCCAGAATGAAAAGAACGAGTTTGCTGAATCCGAAGCTATTTAACTTAAACGCACGGGGGGGAAGTGTTCTTTAATCGCGATGATCCAACTCTAATAAAAAAAAGATCACAAGGGTCACATTTTTTATTATAGGGGGACGAAGAATTAAAGATAACTGATCAACTACCAGGTCCTAGTGAGAGCACTGAACCTGGTGAGTGGAACAGAGCTTCTCTGTTCTAGGATGGATGGAATTTGCGAGGCAATGTCACATCAGGCTCAGGCTGAAGTGGTGACCTGTATTTGTACATTTATGAATGCTAATGTGTTTTGGCATAGGTTAGCAAAATGTTACGCAGGGATCAAAAAATCACATGATTCATGGCCTACAATGTGTTATTTTAAAACGAATATGAAGCAATTTTCTTTTGAACATTATGTTAACTATGACAAATTTTATTTTTTGGAAGAGAAAAAAAATGCTTCAGACGAAATATTTTCGCGGACCCCCTAGGGGTCGCGGACCCCCGGTTGAAGACCCCTGGAGTAGGCTTATAGCAGGCTTAACTCCACTCAACTCAGTCCATTATTACTTTAGTCAAAGTCAAAATTTGTTGTTTCCTCGAACATTCATTGAAATTTCTTGAAGTGACGGCACTCAATTATCCAATACAGTGTCTAATGACAGCAACATTTACTTCAGGCAATTCCACGCAGAAAATGTTAAGTTAAGTCTCTTTTATTGTCAATTTCTCTACATATACTGGACATACAGAGGAATTGAAATTACCTTTCTAGCTATCCCACAGTGATGCGCACGGTCAAGTCGATGAGCAGAGTAAATTTTCATATTCCAAAAGCCATCATTTCATAATTACTACAAATAGCATATCAGGCACTTAAATTGTATGAAAATTTAACTTTTTATACTTTTCGTCATTAATTTTGCCAAATGATCTATGAATTTCCTAAACATAATTATAGATGAAAAAGGAATTCAATCTGTAAGCCTGTCGGCCCAATAAAATGATAATTAAGGCATTGTCTAAGCTATAATGTATATTTGGTTTTATTGGCTTAATTTGGAATTAGACTTTAATTAGGCCCAGGTTGTACTGCTAGCTGCCTGTCCCCTGAACACACTGTAAAAAAATGCGGTCTCTGTAGACAGCCCAGGCTCCACAAACAGCAACAAAAACACAGTGGGCAAACCTAGCATAACAAACGAAAACGAAACATAACAGTGTTCCAGCCAATTAACGGCAAGAAGGAAATGCACGTTCATGAGTCTTTCAGGAAGCATGGAAGGGAGGGGGAGGAGTGAGCTATCCTCCGTTTTGTTTGACAATACTTCGAACGTCAACAAGAAGTGACGTGAAACAGCATCGCCTAGAGCGCCTTTAATGTTTACTCAAGTAGATTTTTAGATGAATACATTTACTCAAGTGGATTTTAAGCAAAGCAAAGATACTCAATTTCATTTTTTCAGTATTTATTCCACCTCTGGTCAAGGATCACCCCAAAGGTCAGCACTGGTAAAATGGAAGAAACACAGTGAGATCCTGAACTTGCTTCCGTGCTTCCAATACTAGAGGGCCTTTGGTTTCCTTATAGCCTCACACATTATGTGAACAACAAAATCTTCCGGTTTCTTGCACGCTTTACATGAAACAAGCTAATAATTTGGCAGAGTGTATACTATCTATTCCTGCGACCCCATGAATAAGAACACATAGATGGGCACATGTGATGGGTAATGTATTGCCATGCCGATGTTTAACTGATGTTTGTTAGCCTATTTCTCAGCCTGCCTGTACTATACATCTTGCCATTAAGTTGCCATTAGGTCAGTTTAAAGCGGTAAAATAATCTTATATGGCCATAGTCATATTTTGTTATTTTTCTTCTGTATTTTTGTTCAGTCAATTTCGTTCACAAACTACTGGATAAAAATGAGACTAACTGTCAAAGAAACATTTTGCGTTGAAAGCAGTCTGTTTATGCGATTCAACCGTGTTTACTTCGTTTTCTTTGTTGTTATTTATCAATGTCATATAGACATTCCATTATTCCAAATGGCGTATTTCTTTATAAAAATATTTTCGGAAAAATTTCAGCCTATTTTTCTGTGTGAAGAACCATATTCGTGTGGGCGGGGTGTAGTCGTGGCTCTGAACGCAGTATGTTTAGGAAATAATTGATTAATTGTTTGATAACTTTATGAATAGTTAAACATAAAAAATCATCCAAAGTCCCAACCCTAGTTTGTATATGTGAATGTTAACTGGGCCATGACTCTCCAAAGTGTGTGTGTGTGTGTGTGAGTGAGAGAGTGTCCTATATTTAGCTTGGTGCCCAGGAGAGGCTGGGGGGTGTAAATGATCTGGGGCAGAAGAGAGAAAAAAGAGAATGAGACAGAGAGTGGATGAAGTCACTGTGCTTCTGTAGTCTTCTCCTTTGCTTATCCTTTGCAGTGCAGTGAAGGTTATTCAAGTGCTAGGACAGAAGGCCTTCAAGAGCTTTTTGAAGGCGTACAGAGACATCCCTGTTCATGCTTGGTAGGTCATTCCACCAGCGTAGAACAACACATAAGAAGAGTCTGGATTGCCTGGAGCGAAGTGGTGGGACTGCCAGATGACAGTCATTTGAGGATCGGAGTTGACAGGGGGTAGCATAAGCCTTTATGAGAGCACTTAGGTAAGAAGGGCCAGACCCTTTAAGCACTTTGTAGGCTAGCATCAGTGATTTGAATTTGATGCAGGCAGCCAGAGGTAGCCAGTGAAGCTCAATAAGCTGAGTGGTGACATGCGTCCTCTTGGGCTGATTAAAGATGAGTTGTGCCACAGCTCATTTTTGGATCATTTGGAGTGGTTTAACAGCACAGGCTGGAAGTCCTGCTAGAAGGACATTGCAGTAGTCAAGGTGTGAGAGGACCATAGTTTGAACCAGCAATTGGGGAAACTTGTTGGGTTAGGTGGACACTCACACACATACAAACACACACACGCACACACACACACACACTCTCAAGCTGAAAACTGGCCATGGGTGAAGGGCACATCCAGATAACATCCAGTGTGAGAGCAGTACACCTGCATACACCTGTACACACCTCCACATACCTGTTCTGGACGAAAAGGGCAATTGTGACAAACCTGCCCTGGGCACAGATATGTGTGTGTGGGGGGGGTGTAAGCGAGTTGTGTGTGTGTGTGTGTGTGTGTGTGTGTGTGTGCACGTGCATGCAGTTGTGTGTGTTTTTAAGGGTTAGGTTGTCTCATTGTTCTGATGTGAGCACTGTAGTTGGGTTAAATGCCGAGTGCAGTGGGGCTGCATTTGCATTCAGCTGTGTGTGTCTGTGTGTGTGTGAGGGCTTTACACTCACTTTCTCTGTGTGTGTGTGTGCGCGCGCACTACATACATACACGCAAACACATATACACACGGCTCATGATGCCTGATTGTGTGTGTGTGTGTGTGTGTGCGCGCACACACTGTCAGGCATCATGAGCCGTGTGTATATGTGTTTGCCACTCACACACACACACACACACACACTCCCTGGTAGAGCAGCACAGGATGCATACAAACACATATACACACGGCTCATGATGCCTGATATTGTGCGCATACACACATACACACACACACACACACACACACAATCAGGCATCATGAGCCGTGTGTATATGTGTTTGCATGTATCCTGTGTTGCTCTTCCAGGGATCATGAGCCGTGTATATGTATGTGTGTGAGCGATGAGAAGCTCAAGGCGAGCTGGGCTGCAGTAAGGTGGAGGGGAGAGCATGTGAACCCCAGTCCAGGAATCCTCCCTCTGGCACAAACACTCATCTCTTACTGTTACTCTCACAGAGAAACCCGGGAAGGGGTGGTGAGAGAGGGAGGGGGAGAGAGAATGGGGAGAGCAGGAGGGAGGGAGGGGGAGAGAGAGAGAGAGAGGGGAAGAATGCATGGGGTGAGAGGGCAAGGAAATGAAGAATTAGACTTGACTGAAATGAGAGAATAATAAAAAGATGGAGAGAGAGAGGCAGGATAAAGGATAAGGATGGAGAGAGAACGCAAGAGAGAATGATGGAGTGGAAGGAAATAAAGAATAAGACCTGACACTGAGAGAATAATAAAGAGATTGAGAGAGAGTGAGATGAGGGGAAATGAACAAAGGATGAGAAGAGAGATGAAGTGGAAGGAAGGGTGCCCTAGTCATGGGAGGAGGAGGAGGGGGGTGTGAGTGTAACGAAGGAGCAGGAGATGGAGGAGGAGAATTTTTTTGCATTCATATAAATTTGGTGTTGCACAACAATTTTGAACTCTTCCTTTGTACTGTAGTGTGTGTGTGTGTGTGTGTGTGTTTACATCATAAAACAACTTCCACTATCATTGTTTACCTCACTTCCATGTTTCCCATTCAATTTATTTGTTTACCCCCCTAATGGTTCCTAATACTCACACAGTGGTATTCTCAAGAAGAGAGGGAGAGAGAAAGTATATTGTGAGGGAGTGAGAGAGAAAGTGAAGAGAGAGAGAGAGGGAATAAAATGAGGGAAAGTGTTAGTGAAGCGAGAGAAGTCAGGAAGGACAGCGATTTAGTGAGTTGGTGAGAGACATTGTATGAAAGGGAGAGTGTGAGTGGAGAGAGAGGGAGTGACAAGATGAAGCAAGACGTGTCTGTGTGTGTGTCTGTCTGTGTGTGTGTGTGTGTGTGTGAGAGAGAGAGAGAGAGTGTGTGAGAGAGAGAGAAAGAGCTTTAGAGTGTGAGAATGAAAGGACCAGACCAGACAGACATTTAGACGGGTCAGTATTAGAAAAGCGAGAGTGTGAGATTGACACAGTGATAGAGTGATGGGGCTGGGGAGAAATGGATGGATGGAGGGAGGGAGGGAGGGATTATGTCTCTGTTTGAGACAGGTTTTGAGACAGGCCAGTGAGGATTATGAGAACTCCTCTCCTCTCCTCTCCTCTGTTCTTCCCTTGTTCCTTTTCCACTTCTCTCATTTCCTGTGTGTGTGTGTCAGAGCAGGATTATGTTAGAATGTCCTAAATGTGTTAAAAATTAGGCTTCAGACTGGTCCTAATCGCTAAGCCCTCCCCGCGAGTAAGGTTTCAGCTCTGACCTTAATGATGGGGAGGGAGGCCTCCACAGCCTTACCTCTAACCCTTCACCCTTGACCTTGTTTTTCAACTTGCTGCCAGGGGGTCCACCTCAGCTATGTGGTCAAAAAGGGTTTTGTTCTGGTCTCCTCCAGGCAAATATAGGCATGTTGTGTGTGTGTGTGTGTGCGTGCGTGTGTGTGTGTGTGTGTCAGTCAGTCATGGTTCATGACCATCAGTTGTTTTAAATGTTTAATAGGGAAGGTATATATTCGGACTATATTTTTAGAATGTTTGCTCTGGTGCCATATCTGGAAGAGCCAGTCCCAGTGATTAGATTGGAAGTTAATTGTCATGGCTTATTTATACGAAAGGAAGCTGTTTCAGCTAATTGATTAGAGTGGAAGCTAACTGTTGAATCTAAGATACTATGTGTGAAGAGAGTGCTAAATTACTTTGTGTGAAAAGTGCTTAATTGGTTTGAGTTGACCGTAGTGCTCTTGTGCTAGTTCTACAGCTAATCCTGTGTGTGTTTGCAGAGAGTACTACTTCAGCCTGCACAATCTGGAGCGGGATTTCTTCCTCCGCAGGAAGATGGACGCAAAAGGCTTCCTGCCCATCTCCCTCATTGCTAGTTTCCACCGCGTGCAGGCTCTCACTACAGATATCAGCCTCATCATAGAGGTGTGTACACACACACACACACTCACACACACACAACCTTTGCACAGCCACAAAATCATGGGAAATTAATACAAAGCCTACAAGTGATGACAAATAGCACAAGCAATTGTAGTTAAATTGGGGTTGCCAAAGAGGGCGCTATTTAGCTAAAATACCAATTCTCAATACATAGTCTACACTTGTTTTATTTAGTCTTGTAAAATTCAGTTTTGATGATTTAAAGTTTTAACATCAAAGGACAAAGTACTGTACAACTCTTATGTATCCATTCTTTGTCTCCTTTAATGTGTGTGTGTGGTGTGCGACCATTATACTACTGCATGTCTAGTAGTACAAAGTCAGACTCCTCCTACTTGTATATAAGTTTACTTGGCCAATTGAACTGATTTCAGTTTGTGTGTGTGTGTGTGTTTCCAGGCTCTGAAGAACAGCACAGTGGTGGAGCTGGTGGATGAGCAGATCCGGCGTAAGGAAGACCCTGAGCAGTGGCCAATCCCCACCCTCCCCCTGGACATGCCCCGCACAGACTTCACCCAGCTCATACACTGCCCCGAGTTTGTGCCTCGTCAGAACCTCTGTATGTCACACACACAAAACACACACACGCGCATACATGCCCCACACAGACTTCACCCAGCTTATACACTGGCCCGAGTTTGTGCCTTGTCAGAACCTCTGTGCGACACACACACACATGCACGCGCACGCACACACACACACACACACACACACACACACACACACACACACACAC
>JAGFZM010002310.1:0-28530 GCA_017657215.1 Limnothrissa miodon
ATTAATGGTCAGAACATTTTAGTAATAATGCCTCACTACATACCACTGATTTTATTAACCACTAATGTTTTTTTTTTTTGCCATACGCGAAGCTATGATAAAGGACACACGATTATTTGTTTTTAGAGCAAAATGTTGCAAATTCAAATTAGAATCTGCGTTTTGACCCACTGTAACATACATCACTACTTCACCTGGGAAACATTTGTCCATAAGGGGGTAAAGGAGAAAGAAGGGGAGGAATTCTATTCAAACCTGGTGGAGACAAATGCAGAGAGCAGATTTTTTTTGGTCTATAATCAGTGGTGAAAGTAAGCCTGTGCGCCCCTGAGCTATGCACCGATTTACAGCCGGTGAGAGCTGAGGATCTATGCTGTCTAAAAAACACATTTAAAATGAGTAACGTGCACTGTTTAAGTAGAAAATACATCTATCCACAATATGTCATTTGAGACAAGCGTCCTATGAAGAAAATAACTTAAAGTCTACTCGAAATAGTCATGCAACAATTGATCTGTGGTGCACCTGCACGCATCTGCAAGTAGTGAATACAGTACACCAGATTTTAATACATTTTTTAATTAAGTTATTTAAGCAGGTGGACGCTGGGCAGCGCAGAAGCAGGTGGATGCTGGGCAGCGCAGGAGCAGAAGGCAGGGCAGGAGCAGGTGGATGCTGGGCAGCAGAGGAGCAGGTGGTATAAAATCTAAATGTAAATTAAATTAAAACCCTTGAAAGAGGACTGTTTTGCATACATTCTGGTTCATAATTTTTAATGTGCTTCCCCACTCCCCATTTCAACATGGTCTACTCAGTGACTGAGTGTGTGTGTGTGTGTGTGTGTTGGGGGTTTACTACACTGAACTGCTAATATTGCACACAATTAAGGCCAGTCAGTGCTTATGAGGTAAACACTGAGGGTCTAGGAACAGCCGTCAAATCAGATGTAATAGTACAACACTAATCCCAAAAATACCCCACTCCAGGTGTCAAGTTAGCCTCGCCCTCGCCAGCCCCGCCCTGTACTTTCATTTCATTTCGTCCAGAGGGTCTGGGACCGCTGCATTGACAATCGTTCTCTCCAGGTCAGCATTCTGCCGGCCCAATCAGCGATAAGTGGGAGTGTTCTAGTGAGCAATGACTCGGTTTTGTATGCAACGTTGTCTGGCTGTGCGGCTGCGCAGTGTGCACAATGACAATGGCGGCAGCGAACCCAGGAGGCTATTCAGTCCGTTGTGGGAACGCTTCGGAACATACAGGAACTGAAGTCTGAACAAGAACAATTTTATCTGCGGAAAAGATGTTGTGGCCCTACTACCCACAGGGTTCGGGAGCGTTGCATATGTCACGACCAGGCGTTAGCAATTGGGTAAAGGCAGATCCAATCAGTTTAAACTTCATAGATAGCTGTTAACAATTTCAGTATCTTTGCTCCTTCTCAACTCTCTGGTAATATGATAATATGCTGTTTACAAAATACAAACAATAGCACGGTAATGTTAAATCTTACTTGTGAAAAGTTATCCCTTGTCTCCTCATCTCCACCGTTCGCTGGTATGAGCAGGAGTATGCAGCACACCAGCCTGGCATCCTGTCTCTTCTCTTGACGTTCTCTTGACCACTCCAAGATGGTGGCCATATTTCTTGCGTCTCAGCAGCCAATGCTCAGTCTAGCATTCTATGTCTATGGTAGGAAGAATGCTTTCCTGCACCTACAGTTTTCAATTACAGCGGTTCCAGACCCTCTGTACGAAATGAAATGAAAGTACAAGGCGGGGCTGACGAGGGCGAGGCTACCTTTAATAGCTTCAATCATTTAAAAGAATATCAGTAACATTCCAGTAATCTTTTGTATTCATATGTTTCTAAGAAGGTTGTATCATTTGACTAGGGGATTTCAGCAGTGGCCCTTGGAAGTAAAAAATGTGGACATGATTCATGATGAAGGCTTGTACCTGCATGCTACACCTGTCAAAACTTTGTCTTTGGAAAGGAAGCATACCTTTCAATCTGACTTTCACTTTCAGATTGCATCTGTGTTCCATGGAAAAAATAATTCCTAATAGTGTCCTTCAGTTTCAAATATCAGAGGTTTTATTGTCTGATACAGGTTTGTTACACTTCTTATTGGAAATTATATGATGATACTAATAGGCTATATGTTTATCAGTAATATGAAAGACGATATATATGAAATACCCTGTATATTTCAGTCACTTGTCACACTGCTGTTCTGAGGGCCATGAAAGCCTAACTTAATCAGATGTTTTAACTTCTCTGTAGCTGATGATGGCATCGACCATATGTCACCATATATCCCAATACTTATTTTTATTTATCATATAAAACATGTGAGGAACAAAATATTTTGGCCTGTGTATACTGTAGCTGCATTCAAATCAAAAGCTAATAAGGCTGTAAAGTCACTGTAAGTGCTTTTTTATTGACAACGGTCATAAACACAACAGGAGCAACATTTTTTCAAAGAAGTTGAAACCTCCACTCTAACTGCTCCTGGTAGGGTGAACATCCACTATACCCTTCTGTTGAGCACCAGCTAGACTCTATCTGATAGAGTCTATCATCTACTCAGAGTGCAAGCTGAACCTCTCACAGGGATCGTTATACCTTGAGATAACCAATTAAGTGAATCAAACCACCTTCAATCCCTCGTCATCCAGAAATCACCCCTCAAATATGCCATCAAATACCATAGGAGCTTAGTCTGGCCATCCTACATTACTAAACGTCTTCTGGGAGGCGGGTTTAACCTGCGTCCATCAGATGCCTCTGTATACTACTTGACGAATCTACAACCAATAAGACCACTCATTCTGATGACGTATGCGTAAGATCGTTTCTCATTGGCGCCGACAGATTTGGGAAAAATAATTCCTCTAAATCGGCACAATGGCCATACTGACTTGCTCGCAAAATTGAATGTAGCGTCACAGGAAGTATGGGCGGGCCCAGGCTAATCATTGGATAGATCAGAGATTGAATGGAGAAGGCATATGACTAACAAATTTTATGAAACAAGTTATGGGTAACCCTTTCTTATGAGGTCTAAATTCATTGATAGTGTTTCACAATTGTTTTTTTATTCCTTTTGCCACTTTTGGGTGTCAATAAAATAATCATTGTTACACTCACGCATACACACACACACACACACATGTCAACATTTATGGAATAGTGATGTGGGATAACAACTGCACAAGATAACAACTGCACTCCAACTTTTCTCTCAGTTTCCTTGTTCTTGTAAATCAGCAGTTCAGTGTGGGTGTGTGAACATGCCAGAGCAGATTGTAACATGTTAAGTTGTTATGAATTCATAGCCTACAAGACTGGCTTCCCCCTTGGGTTTTAGGGGACATTATTCTTATATGAACAATCAGCTCATTGTTCATATTGTTCAACTCATTAAATCAAACTATGTTTCATTCACTTTACTGCAATCTGTATTTTCCTTTTTTAATTTTGAAAACAATGTTTTTTTTCTGTGTGGGTGTCTGCTATGTCAAACATGACGACTGCGCCTACACCACTGAACCTACCAGCTTGAACTATTTACGTAAAGCACGTCAAAAACACACTGGGAGGAGTTAGTCATTGACATAGGCAAAATGTCTAGTAACCTAAACGATTTTGTCATTTTAAGCCGAACGCGCGTCAGACGTGGAGGAAGGGGAAGAACTCTGAACGCATTCGGAGATACAGTGAAGTTGCAGGTAGTGTCATTGTACGCCTTCGCTTCCTGTAGCATAGTCTACACGTGATAAATAAATAAAACGATAGAATCAATGTAATCGGTTTAAAAATATTTTTGTTCAAACACGTACTCATTTTTTACCGTTAATGTGAATGTTAAATGTGTTATGATTTATCCTAATTTCAGAAGTTGAAACGTGAAAACGACTTTGAGTAGTCTATGGTTGGTGCGCTATGTTAATAAAAATAGAAAGCTACTTTGAGTAGGGTAGCCTACGTTTGATGCGTTATGTTAATAAAATGATATGGAGGTTGGTTTTTTTCTTCTATATGTACATTTATGCTATGTATAACTATGTTAATGTGTTGCCTGCTGCACACAAGAAATGTTGTGGAAAACATTGTCGATTACATCGTCCTCCACTACCTGTGTTGCATCATCTAGTCTGAACATTTTTCCAAGGTGTTAAGGATCATTCAGTGGTTGATAGGAAACATCCATAGGATAGGCTATACATTTGAAGATATCATCAACCTCAGCAAAATGATCTAAAGTGATATATTAACCAGTGTGTTGTTGTCTGTTGGCTCACTAGACCAACCTAGCCTAACAAACTTCACAAATGCTAAATATTTTACGTACTGAGCAGTGCATATTGTGTGTAACCCTGCAGAATGAGCCAGTGGAAACAAATTCAACAGTTAGACATCAAGTTCCTGGAGCAGGTGGATTACTTCTATGATGACACCTTTCCAATGGAGGCTCGGCAGGTGTTGGCCAACTGGATTGAGGGGCAAGACTGGTATGATGTCTGTTAAAATATGAACTAGGCCTAATACCGGTATCAACTGAAGAAAGCTTTTGCCATATGAAAAGGAGCATTGTGAATGTGGAACTTTCTTTGTCAATGTTCTGTTCTTGCTGTTTTTTTTTTTTTTTTTTTTTTTTTTGTGGTCTGAAGTAGGTTGTGAATTGAAGCTTGTCAGTGATGTATTTTCCATCACCGTGGATTACTTGTGGTGTTAAAAGTGTTGAGAATAACAGGGCCTTAGGCCTTGTCTCCTTGGGTTGGGTTTAACTACATTTTTGAGTAGTGTGGCTGTAAGGAAGCTATTCTGAATCTGAAAGTTTTTCAGTTTAGCCATAATTTTTGGCCATGTGGTGCGGTAGCTTTCCTTAGAGATACATTTTCAGAGCATCAGCTCACAGCAGTACATCTTCTATCTTGGCTGTACATGGAAGATCAGTTACTTGCGATAACGTGATGCATTTGATGCATCAGTGTTGCCATAATTAAATAATGTCACATTATTTAACATAATATGGTCACATTACAATAAACAGTCATATATCAGTAGGATACTAATTGCACTGTTACTATTCAATTGGGTGTGCTGTTAGTTTAATCAATAATAGAATCTTAGAAGATGGTTGGATCATTTATTACTATTATTATTATCATTATTTCTATAGGCCTTTTGTACAATAAAAAAGTAGCTCACATGTAGTTAAACTACTTCTGTATTTTTTTGTAACTTAGCTTACTACATTTGGTCTTCAGATAGCTTTGGTGTAGTGAAGCTTCATCTGATGTGAAGTAACTGGTAGCTTAGTTAACTACATTTTCTGAGTAGCTTACCCAACACTGTGTATGTTTAACTTGAACATGCAGTAGAGAGCTAAAGCATGCAATAGTGGTAAATAGTGCAAGGAATCAATTACGGTAATCAGATTCCATGAATTTAATATATTGACCTTGAATATTACTAATAGTAATTACTACCCTTAAAGGTACAATGTATAGCATTTTTAGCTGTTCATAATCTAATCATAGTCTTACCCCTTCACAAATATGTGCTTTTTCATGAATATTTATGACCACCATAAATTTCAAGTATTCTAAATGGTCGATTTACATAGGCTTGAATGGGTGGCGTTGCTCCATAGTCATTCGCCATCTTGAAATACATTAGGCAGTAAGGGACATAATAGGCTGCATTAATGCTTCCTATTATGCATTAATGTAGGCTATTATGTCCCTTCAGCTCTCACTGGCGAGAGCTGAAGGAGGCTGCACGATATAATATGGATGGTGACCTAGCTTTGTTGCTACTGGACTTGTAAGCAATATTCGTATCCGACAGTATTCATCATTGATTGTTTTATCTATCGATTAGCCTGTGATAGCTAGAAACAGTGGATGAATTTTGTGATGAGTCTTTGAGGCGTAGAAGCTAACGTGGGTAATGCTAGGTACGTTTCCTGTACAAGTTATCCTAGTGTAAACATGTAGATTTTTGACAAAATCTAAAATGGACAGCAAGCAATGTCATATACATATGTATATATTTATTATTATTATTATTTCTGTTGTTTCAAAAGTCGAAATAAATCATATGGTTATAACATACTATCTGTTATAACGTACTTATCTTGTCTGTAGACATAATTTCTAAAGCCTGTGCTGATAAACAAATTGCGATGACCCTTGGTAATAGTCAGTGGCATGCTAAACTATTTACGACAGCGTAATTTCGGTTCTAACCTGAGTGTGCGATTTTGAAACTCCTTGGTGCTGCTTTAATATAGAAACGTTTAGGCTGGTGAGTGCTGTTGATAGGTGTAAGATCATCATTTGGTACAGAGTAACAGCAAAACAGCAGCCAGTGTGTGCTCATCAGCTACCATTACCAGCCAAATTGCAAGTTCTACGTTGCACTGTGTTGTTCTCATTTACAGCACTCAGTGTTTTCTATTCAGCTTCACAATTGTTCTCCAATCTCCAGGGAAGCAGCTGCCAATCATGAATCAATGGCCACTGTGCTGTTCAACAACCTCCTGGTCCAGCTTGACCGTCAGTGCTCCCAGGAGCCCAACTTTCTGCTGAGACACAACCTCAAAAGGATCACCCAGCAGCTGCAGGTGAGTGACCACCCTGCACCGTGGAGTCCTAAAACGCATGGAACTACAGGCAAAGATAGACTGAATATAAAAACAAAGGTCTTTTTCCCAATGTGTGATGCATCTTTTATCTTTAAGAAGTGGACATTCACAGCTCATCATAAAATGTGCTGATGTTAAGCCCAGTCTTTAAAATACTTCCCTTGTACTTGTTCCTATGGTGGCCGTGAAGTGCAAACCACATTAACAAATTACTAAACGCAACAACAAACTGAGAAAGACAAACAAATTCAGAAACAACAAAAAAATTGAGATACACAAAAACAAATTAAGAATCACAAAAACAAAATTGAGAAACACTAAAATAAATGAAGAATTACATAAACAAAATTGAGTTGTGTGTGTGTGTGTGTGTGTGTGACTTCACAGCCACCATTTGTTCCCAAGTACTAGTTCTCACTCACTCTTGTGATTATTTCCGTGTGTAGACCGAGGCTCACCTTCACGTTTTTTACTGGAGGGAACTGAAAGAGTACACAGGAAAGCATTAGGCTTTAGGTCTCATGCAGCCAACATAGACAGAAATCACAATTATTGTTGAATGTCATGTGTCCTGTGCCAGGTCATGTGCTGAGCAAAGCACTCAGCATCAGTGTCACTGTCACTCGCTGCAGTCAAGGTAACTTCCGTGGAAATGCACCCCAGCAGAAAGAGAGAGGCTTGTGGTCAGAGTCTCCGGTGTTGCTTAGGGGTATAAAGCTTTAGTTTGTAGGAAAGCTGTTAAGGTACAGAACATCAAACACAAAGACACAATTTGTTTAACAGGAAAGCCACTTGTGTTTTATGATGTGATGTTTATGAGGTGTTTAATTGATGATTTCCTTCTGCAAATGAAAGGGGCATTGTCTCAGAGCAGTGGCATTGTCAAAATAAACATGAACTAGAGATGAACATAGGATGTTCCACACAGTTCAGTGCAGACACAAAGAAACCAAGACTAATTTCAAAACCAAAGCCCCCCCTCCCCCCCTCCTCTTTTTTTCTTTTCTTTTCTTGTCTGTTGTATTTCTACTGAGCAAGCATCTTTTTAGCATGGAGTAGGTGTAAGTTTTGAGTTAGTCAAACATGGATGTGCAACAAACAACCACAGAATCTAAAATTCCCTTGCTGGGGATGAGGAGTCTGCCTAAAACCAACCGCATGAAAGAGAGCCCCAAAAAGCAAAACAGCCCACACAAACACAGATAGATATACATGTGTATGTGTTTGTGTGTACGTGTGTATTTGTGTGTGTGAATGTGTGTGAATGTGTGTTTGTGCTTGGGTGTGTATATCCACTGTGTGTGTGTGTGTACTGTGTGTGAGTCAACTTGATTATAATCATGACTTTTCCGCCTTTGTCTGGTTGTGTGTAGGCAGGGGTACTCCCCAAAAATTCTGAGGACACTGGTTTTCTCCCTTCAGAAATGAGGGCACAGACACACAGACAGACAGTCAGATGGAGAAATGTCTGGGTTTTTGGTTAATGGCTATTGCTGTGGAATTTAAATAGGACATTGGACATGGGGATTATCATCCCAGACGAGGCCAGTTGAATGCAGTTGGGTAAAACAGCTTTGCTGTGTTAACACAAAGATGAATAATATAAAGAGATAAAATGTTTCACATGAAGATATTTTCCTTTGAAATGTGTGGAATGGAGGTTTGGTTGTGACACGTTTTTGGTCTATTATTTGTTATATTATTAGTAAAATATAATTCACAGTATACAGAGTTTCTATGTGCATCTTATATGTGTTCAGTACCATATAACTACACACACGCGCGCGCACACACACCTATGCACACACATTTCTAGTAAGTCAAGCATACTGTAGCCACACCTAAAGTTGAGGTTTCTGCTTTCTCTGTCCTGTAGATGAAATATAAGACCAACCCTGTCCAAGTGGCAATGATCATCTCCAGCTGCCTGAGAGAGGAGAGGAGAATCATCTCCCTGGCCAGCATCCAGGAGCAGGTGAACCCCCCCCCCCCCTTTCAACACTGACTGTGTCTGCGTATGGGCACATTAAGAAGTAAATGTTGGTCTCTGACTCTTTACTGTACATGGGAACACAAAAGGAACTTTTCTGAGGCATTTTTTACTTGATTTTACTTCAAATTCCTCTGACATCCCCCCACATGCAACCAATTAAATGAGTTTATGTTAAACCAATTATGCTTTAACATAAACTCATGGTCACCTGGTGAATAAAATGGACTGAAAAAATTAACTCTTTTAAGTGACCTTGCACACATGTTATAACATTTATTGTTTTTAAGGCTTCATAAAGGTAAAGAAAAAGGGGGAAAATGTTGTTCACTAGGTTAGCATAAGGTTAACAATGCGGAAAGTCTTTTTTCAGTTTTTTTTTGTCCTGTTGCTTGCTTATAGCAGACTGAAAACAAACACATTAGCCTTCACACACAGGTACCAGTCACAAGGTGCAAACCTTTGGTCCACATCTGATTTGATATGTATTTTATCTAATATAGATAAGATTAGTAAAGATTCAGGATATAGAATGTAGAATTTCACATATTCAATTGAAATATAATTATTTAGTCTAATATTTCTTATACTTTCACAGAAAATTCTGAAGAATAGTCCTGCAGCTTTAGTGAAGTCATTAAGTTTACTTTAGTAAACTTAATAACTTAAAATAGTCCTGATTAAGTTTACTTTAGTAAACTTCATAACTTAAAATAGTCCTGCAGCTTAAGTGAAGACATTAAGTTTACTTTAGTAAACAGCTTGATTAACATTGCATTTTTCTTCGGTCAACAACAGGGGCCCTTGGAAAAGTCGATGCAGAATTCTGAAGCCTTTGAAAGGCAGAAAAACTTGGAAAACCGTGTAGCTGTGATTCGGAGCAGTGTACAGGTACTGCCTATATCCAAGATTTCACTTTGTGGATTCACAGACCTGATGCCAGGGGATTACATGTTTTTCTCTCTCCTATCTTCCGCACAGATGATCGACCAAGCAGTGAAGTACTTGGAGGACATGCAAGATGACTTTGATTTCCGCTATAAAACTCTCCAGGCACGAGGTGGGTAGATCATGTCCCACATGCATCGTTGGTTAATAGTACAGTAACTCAATGACCATTTGGAGCAGGTCGATAAATTAAAGTTCTTTGAGAAGGGATTCAAGTAGGAAAGGTGTAGTACATTACTGTACATGAGAAGTAGTAGTGGTTGTGTACAGGCCGTGTATGTCTCCACAGATCTGGCAGAGAGGAACTCACAGTGCATGAAACAGGAAGTTGCTGTGCTCCAGGAGATCCTCAACCGCCTGGACTTCAAACGCAAGGCAAGGCCTCTTTTTTTTCTTCCAATGATGCTTACCTGTGCTTACTTCTCTCTCTCTTTCTATCTGTCTCTTTCTCTTCTTACCTCTCTCTCTCTCTTTCTGTCTGTCTCTTTCTCTTTTCATCTGCTGCTCCATGGGGACCTCATACCACTGCAGATTAGAGTCTTCCTCATAATGACCTAATTCACCTACTCATGCCAACAGCTAGCGCTTTCCTGTGGTTAGCCAATTATGTAATGGTTTCTAGACAAAGATAAAGGTGCCCTCTTTGTCCTTTTGAATGGTCACTTTATATTTCACCACCGAAAGGTTGTCTAAATTACAATTCTTTTTTACATGGACTAGGTAATGCTCTACCAAGAATTCTTTCTAACATCTCTGATTCCGTTGTATCTAGAACATAGCTTAACTGTATTTAATCTTCAACCTTAATGTGTTTAATATGTCATTTCTATGACTAATTCGCCCTACAAAGCTAAAAATTACTACGAAAATAGTGAATCAGCATAGTGAAACTGCCTCTAAGGTAATACATTGTCCTGCAAAATGTGTAATAGGTGACTGACTCATTATTACTAAATTGTGGCATATTAACTCCCCATTTGTCCCATGCTGCCAGTAATGATCAAAATGTAGCTATTGTTCTCTGCCTTTGGGTGACCTTAAACCAGTGTAATGCTGTTGAGGAGTCAGACTGCAATATTTCCGAAATGAATGCAACTTATCATATGTTTTGGAACAAAAGTGTGAGTTATTACAGATTATTGATTAATTTAAAATTTTGCAAGTTGTATGTCTTAATGAGCAGGTAAGCTAAAGTTTTTGAATGATGGACAGAATTTTTAGCTAATCTAAACAATTAGCAATTACTAACTTTTGAAATTAGCTGGAACAGTAGGTCAACAAAGCCAAAGTGGCGGCAAAGAAAATCTATCAGATATGGCTGTTTGCTTTGGTATTCCCTTGGATTTTTTAGTTACTGCAAAATTCTCCAAAATAATATAGACAATGATGGTTTGTCGCAACGCAGAGGAGATATCACAAAGCCCATCACTTGTTTTTTAACTGAATTGAATTGTATTGTTACTGAATTTTGACAAAATGAATAGTTCCTGTGGTTTAACTTTGCAGAACAGAACTGCCTCCAAACATTTTTTATTGATAACATACAGGAGAGTAAAGAAAAAAAATATTTTTATCCATTAGGCCACACCAATAAAATTAGTTGGTTCTCTGATTTTTTCAGGTAAAATACGGAGCGAGCGCGCGAAATAAAAATAAAAATAAATGCTCTGAAGATAAATAAGCGGTAAATTAGCACAGTGAGTAGCCTACAACTGCGCAAAGTTCTCATCATCCCTACAAGCCTTAGTCTTTAGAACACTGCCTTGTGTCTGTTGGTTGTGGTATTCTAGCTATTTTTATATTCTAGCTACAGTTATTTTGCTCTGTTGTAGTAAAATTCCTCTTCACTCTGACCTCCATTAACTTATTTAAACTAACAAAGAGAACCCTAAAGAGAACCCTATTGAAAGTGAAAGAGATAAGGTCCCTACAAGTAGAACTGGGAATATCTGACCTTTTCAGAATTCTCTGCACAGGAAATCCTGTCCAAAATGGCTGACGTCATCAAGGAAATCAACGACATGATGAGCACCCAGTTGAACCTGGAGCTTATGGACTGGAAGCGACGGCAGCAGATTGCCTGTATTGGAGGCCCAGTTCTCACGGGAGTGGATCAGCTTCAGAACTGGTAGAGCTGAATCCCCGTAGTAATACACAGTAGATCAGACACAGTAATGTGACAGCCGTTTGCTTAAAAAAGTTTTAAAAAGTTAGTGTCCAGACTTGACTCAAATTTAGTCAACTGAAAATAGTTAAGCAGCTCAGACACTAACTTTTTAAAGTTGAAAACCTGTTTTTTACAATGCTGGGATGTGAGCTGATTTGTGCTTGAATATTGCCTTAAAGGTGCTCTAAGCGTGCTCTAAGCAATGTGACACGTTTTTAGGACTAAAACATGTGTTGTTACATACAGCAAACATCTCCTCACAATCTGCTAGCTGCCTGTCCCCTGAACACACTGTAAAAAAACACGGTCTTTGTAGACAGCCCAGGCTCCACAAACGGCAACATAACACAGTGGGCAAACCTAGCATAACAAACGAAAACGAAACATAACAGTGTTCCAGCCAATAAACGACAAGGTTCATGAGTCTTTCGGGAGGCATGGGAGGGAGAGGGAGGAGTAAGCTATAACTTATAACGCTTGAACCCTCTCTGGAGCTATCCTCAGTTTTGTTTGACAATAATTCGAACATCAACAAGAAGTGACGTGAAACAGCATCGCTTAGAGTGCCTTTAACTGAACCTAACTGAACTGTACATTTCAATATACAGCTCTCTTTTTTTTTCTCTTTTGGCAGGTTCACCCTCACAGCACAGAGTTTATTTCAGATTAAACGACAGCTGGACAAACTGGGTGAGCTCATTCACAAAGTGACCTATGAGAGTGACCCGATCCCTTTACAGAAGCCACAGATGGAGGAGCAGGTCAAATTTCTCATCTATCACCTCATTAAAAGGTAGAGTGGAACTGACACCCCGTTTACACATATACGTTTTCTCTTAAAAACTGACACTTTCCCCTTCGTTTGCGCCTTTCATTTACACACAAACGGAGATGTCACCTCTGAAAACGATTCTTTCTGAAAACTCCGGCAAAAGTGGAGATTTTGGAAAACTCCGTATTCACGTTTGTGTGTAAACTGCGAAAAACAGATAAAACTTAGTTTTTGGGTCCGACCTGGGCAGACTGCTGTCTGGTGGGAGAACTTTGAAAATGAGGTGTTTGTCCCGGAGGAATGGTGTGAGGCTTCTGATTGGCTTGTATGGCTTTCTCCTTCTTCCTACACTGCAGCCCATAGGCTTAACGTAGGTGTGACGGCTCTCAACAGCATATTTATGCAGCTTAATGTAAACGGAAACTTTTTTGAAAACGATGGTCTATGCACACATTTATTTTGGAAAATGGAGGGAAGAAAATATTCGTTTATCAAAATACCCAGGTATGTGTAAATGTAGCCTGAGTGTTGCTGATAGGTACAACAGTAATTTGGTACCAGCAACTGAACCACATGAGGACGAAACTTATAAACTTCTGTCTGTGTAGGCTTGTCATTTCACTCTGGTGCCCATGCCCAGTTTCTCATTTAAATACAAATACTGACCACCAACATCGTCAACCCACTTGTTAATTGTGGACGGATCTGGAAGACACCAGTTGTCAAAGTTAACTCGTTGAGGTACCATTCGCGGCCTTTTGTCAATAATCCCCTTGCATAGCTTGACAAGCTGTTCATTGCTACCATACTTCTGTTGCCAAAATGTGTAAAATGTCTCGTCTTCTGCTTGACTCAATATTCCTATGTTTGTTATTGGTGGGAGAACAGAATGTGTTTGATTTAGATATCAGACATCAGAGTGGCTTTATGTTCTGGTGCTGAGAGCTCAGACTGAAACTTGAAGTCTGTGCTATCCCTGACTTAATATTTGGCCCCATGACGATGATCATAGAACAGTAGAGGGCGATGTCACATCCTTTGCTAAAGTGAAAGCACTCTGTGTAAAAAAGATAAGCATCCTGTTTATCCCCAGGTGACTTTTGCATGGCCACTTCTCATAATACACACGGAAAGATACATTCTGAGCCTTTGAGGAGGTGAAACTGAATCTTTGGGAAGTTCCCTCTGTCTGCGCAGTGTCTGTTTTCATGGCACTAACACACCCACATGCTCTGATTTGTTGTTTTAGATTGACTTTTATTCCCCAGGTCTTTGGTCTGTGTATTTGGCCCATATTTAACAGGCAAAAGTGCACCACTACCTACGCACCATAATGTGGGTGACGTCAGAATAAAGGTTAGGTGCACAGACATGAAATAATTCAGAAGCCGGGGCTCAGTTTTTTTTTTTTTTTTTTTTAAGAGTCCAGGGGCCTCATTTATAAAACTTTGAGGAGATTCCACTCTAAAACCTTGCGGCGCAAACATGTACAGACTTTTCTCGTTATAAATACGGACTTACGTTACCTTATACGTTGTGCACGAGCCTCATTCTCCTCCCAAGGTCGTCCCATATTTTTCCCCAATAAGGTCCATGTTAATCACTCAATGAAGATGGCAACTTCTAAAGGTGCCTTCGATAGCCAATCATGACACGGTAAATGTGAAAGCAAAGCACGATTCAGGAAATGCGAGACCAACCTCCAAACAGAGGTAGAACATCTTCTCTAAATCTAGTTTGAAGGCCATAAAAAAGGAATATCAAATTGAAATAAAAGTGAGTGGCAGCGTACAACTGATGTCAACAAAGTAAGTTCAGCGCCAAGAACCAAGCACTGACTATAGAATTTGTTGCATATTTCTCTTATTAGGCATGTTATGAATACTACATTACATTTTAAAGTGCTCACATGCAGCCTCTGCGCTGTGCATCCGGCTACTTTATCAACGTGATATTTTATTTTACCATTGGAG
The DNA here is from genome assembly GCA_017657215.1 of Limnothrissa miodon. NCBI lineage: Eukaryota > Metazoa > Chordata > Actinopteri > Clupeiformes > Clupeidae > Limnothrissa > Limnothrissa miodon. Next base: position 14,509 of record JAGFZM010002310.1, read on the forward strand.
GTCACTAAAACAAGTCTAGAACAGAGTCCTATAGGGTGCTAGTCCTATAGGGTGCTAGTCTTTGCGGGAGCGTTACGCAAGATTACACTTGTGGTCAAAAGATTGCGGTAACTTGGGAACTTTTTTGCATATGGGAAATGTTTGTAAATCACGACTTTTGCAAGAAACATTGCGACCACAAATTTTACCCTGCTTCACGCAACCTTTTCTTGCATAAAGGGCTTTATAAATGAGGCCCCAGGCTTTTGCCAAGATGTTTTCATTGTTTTGATAGTTCCTGGAGTGTACGTGGCAAAAACGTAGACAGCTCAATTTTTCTGTTGGCAACATTTGGTTAAAGGGCAAATTCAATTAAATTCTCCTTAAATGATGGAATGATGCAATACAAAAAAATATGTGGAAAAAAATGAACCAATCAATGATGATTTTGCCTACTATCTGCAGTTCTTTCGTGGTGGAAAAGCAACCCTGTATGCCTACTCACCCACAGAAACCACTGATAATTAAAACACAAGTGCAGTTCACCACCAAGGTCAGGTACGAGATGGCCCATGTTGCTTGCACTTTAAATATGACCCCTTACTTTTTCTAAATCACTTTTGTGACTTGGTTTTCCCAAGCATTTGCTGTCGGCAGGTGGCTTATTTTCCCATTGTCTGACACCTGCTGTGTAGGTTACTGGTGAAATTACCTGAGGTGGATTACCAGCTTAAAGTGAAAACAACATTTGACAGGTGAGTGCTGCTTGTTATACAGTAATTGCACAAATCTCGACATATATTATTATACTATTCTTAATATAAGCCTTAGTAATTCACTTTAGAGTGTATCAACAAGATTCAGTGTGTGTTTGTTGTTGAGGGTGATTCTGTTGTTTTTGTTTTTGTAGAGATCCACCGCCAGGCAAAGTGTGAGTATCAGTGGCTTCCTGTTTTTTTCTAGGCCACTTTCACATAGCAGTTTTTACAGGGCACTGTAAACAACACTGGCCTAACCCTTATGTAACACTCCTCTAGCTGCCTAATATTAGCCGTGAACATCTGGGCTATTTAGCTAACAAGTTTTACTCTGTGTCACTCTGTGAATATACGTTTTATCATTTGATATGAATCATTTGGCCAGTGTTGGACATTCTGTGCTTTTTCTTTTTCAGGAGTAGGCAGTTTTCCATCCTCACCCATAACACAAAAGTAATGGATGTGGAGGAGTCCTCCAATGGTTGCCTTTCAGTGGAGTTTAGACACCTGGTAAGCCTTACCTGCCTTTATTAGCAAATTTGCACAACATTTCATCTCATTATTCACTCTGTATGAATAGTGTATGAATATGAATGTGGCATTAAATAGAAAATAATTTTATTTCTTATCTCTGTATAGCAACTGAAGGAAAAAAAGTTCAGTGGCACAAAGGGAAATGAGGTATGACATTCAGCTCATTTTTGCCATAGGTTGCCATAGAGATTGGTACATCTGAACATGGTTCAGGTTATATAAACATATATTTTACTCTATGGTTAAAGTAATTAAGTAATCAGTATAAAATTTCTCCCTTACATCTCATCTTTACATTTTATCCCTGACTACTGTTCATATGAACACTGAACAGTAGAGGGCGATGTTACACCATTTGCTAAAACGAAACTGTTCTCATAGACTGTGTGAAGTGTTACTGTAAGCATTCTGGTTAACTTTAGGTAACATTTGTATGGCATATTCTCATTACACACAAGGAAAGATTCATAATAACCTTCAGGGACACACATTCTTTTCAATTTGCTGTGCATATAATGTCCATAGACCCAGATGAAGAAAACTGCTACTCTCAGTCCAAGGTCCTCTAAAACTTCCGGTCTCTACTCTGTTGCTGTCTAAATGGGAAGACAATAAAATGCATAACCCTCCATTCCATTTTTTCATGAATTTAATGACTGGGAAAGGTTATGTGGCCAAAACTTAATAAACATTGAACCTGCTGTCTATACTGGCTTCTCAGGTTGGCCCAGTTCTCTTTTTATTGGCATTTTATTGAGTTTGAAAGAAAAGCAAGTTGGGGTAAGGGTGGAGTGACTTTAAAGTGACCTTTGCTTGGAAAAGAGAGAGAGAAAGAGAGAGTGTCCAGGCTTTTGCTAACATTTTTTTTGACAGCTCTTCAACAAGTTCACACGGCAGTAATGTAGGACAACACAGTTTGTTGTTGACATCATTGACAACGTTTGAGTTGAAAGCCAAGTTGAACTAAATACCTGTAAAATAGTGCATGTTCAAAATCACAAACCTGTGTTGAAAAAGGGAGTGCAATAGTTCTTATCGTTATGATACTGTAGTATAGTGTTTAATAATGTTGTAGTCACTGGTTTAACTTCCTGTAAACGGCAGCAGTGTTAACATGTACTTTATCTCTTGATATGTGTGTGTCCTTCTCGTCCATCCATCTCCCTTCCTGTCTCTCTGTGTGTGTGTGTGTGTGTTATTGTACAGGGGCCCCTCACTGTGACTGAGGAGCTTCACTCTCTCAGCTTTGAAGCCCAGTTCTGTCTGCAGGGAATGACCATCGATCTGGCGGTCAGTCCCACCCCACTGCCACCCAACACCCAGCAGCTGTGGCTGTTACTCTCTTTACTTTCTGTCTTATAGGGTTCAGTGTTGTCACCAATTGTACTGTGTTTCACTAGGCGCAAGATGTACAAACTTCAATTCTCTCTCTCTCTATCTATCTATCTATCTCTCTCTCTCTCTCTCTCTCTCTCTATCTATCTATCTCTCTCTCTTTCTCTCTCTCTCTCTCTCTCTCTCTCCTCAGACATGCTCCCTGCCTTTGGTGGTAATTTCCAATGTCAGCCAGCTCCCAGCTGGTTGGGCCTCGGTTATGTGGTATAACCTGTTGACCGATGAGCCTGAGGTAATAATCAGCTACGTGCACTTCAAACGCTGCGAGCACACACACACACAAACACACACACACTCACATACACACACACACACACACAGACACTTACATGGACCCAGAACAAGTGGCTGCCTATAAACAGTCATTGTGCAAGACCAATTGAAATAGCCCTATATGTAATAATCATGCAATCCTAAACAAGTTTTCAAATAAATTGTGCAAACATAATGCAATGAGTTATGCTATACAAGTGAGGTATATGTGTGCGTTACATGTAAGGGTAATGTACATGTACAGTTTTCAGGGTGACCAGTTGTATGAAATGAATGATGAGGTGAGGTCTTCGCGGTTCCTCTGCTGAGTCATTCATTTCTTAATAAACTGGTCACCTTAATAGTTCCTTATAAACTGGTCACCTTAATAGTTCTTAAAGGTCTCCTTCCAAAATAAACCGTTTAAGTCTTGATGTTTTTACATTACCATAGGTCAGCCCAAGTTGTACTTCTATGCTCAATTTCAAAATGCTCTCCTACCCCTGTAGTCTGTATTCGCCTGTGATAGATAATTGCTGGGAAAAACGAGCAAATCAGAAAAGCTGTTCAAATGTACGTCAATTTGAACATTAGCTATGCAGTTAACCCGCCCTCAAGAAACGTTAGGCTGCCTGCAGACAGACCCACTAGATGGAGCGTCACAGTGTTGTTAGCCAATCAGAGGCGATACATTTGCATATCATTAATATTCATAAGAATCCTCTCGAGCTATCCCTGCTCTCGTTTTCACCAACTAAAATAGCTTGAAACAAGACAACCACAGCATATTTTTTGTCGAAACCAACTCTCATGACATTATTTTAGATAAGATACCACGACAAAATTAATGAAAATACGATGGAATGAGATCTTTAATAAAATGGTCACCTAAATAGTTCTTAATAAACTGGTCACTTAAATAGTTCTTAGTAAACTGGTCAATTTAAAGTTGATCCAATCTACTTCAACAGTTAGCCAGATATGAAATTAATCAGCTAATCAGACAAAAGAAACCTATACTGTTAGGGGAGATAAAATGCAATATGGATTACTAGCCAAACAAACCAAAAATGTTTTCTCTCTCACACACACAGACACAGACAGATGAACTGATGTAAAATAGTTCCAGAAAGGGCTGTGCACAGTACAACAGATTCATTACACAGAAGTCTGTTGCTAATGCTAATGCTAACAGTGTTGTCTCTCTTCTCTCATCCGGTGCTCCTTCAGAACCTGAGTTTCTTCAGCAGCCCCCCGAGGGCCACCTGGAGTCAGCTCTCCGAGGTGCTCAGCTGGCAGTTCTCCTCCTTCGCTGGACGTGGCCTAAACAAGGAGCAGCTGATTATGCTGGGAGAAAAACTTCTGGGTGAGACACACTTCTGCTCTGCATGCCACCAGGCAACAAAGCCTAATCAACGCACTAATATGTAGGAAAAGTAAACTCAATAGTCAATGGTGTAATTCACAGAGGCAGTCAGAGTAAGAGTAGCCGACATCATTAAAAAGATATCAGTGTTTCAGAAAATTACAAAATACATTATAGCATGAAGCCATCCTATAAATACAAAAATGAAGACTTCACAGTAATTCAGTAACACAGATGCAAGTGTAAAAATAGAAGATGCTTTGAATACGATTCAAAAAGGGATGAATTGGTTAATCTCACCAGTATGTTTTGCAACAGAGAAAAAAAATAAGATAAGTTTTCCGGTAAAACCTCACATCATAATAGCTCTGTTTATTGTTAGGGGCGTCCATGGCTTTAAGACACAACACATAATTTTTTATTGATAATAACATGTCAGTTAGACAGCCAGTCTTAAAGTCTATGTTTATACATGCCAAAAATATGAGGGACATTCCCAACAATAGGAGGAGTCTGACAGGGAGGAGTGGACATGCTTGTTGTGTCTGGCAGCAGATTACAGCGTGAAATGTATCAAAGTAAAATTCAATTCAATTCAATTTTATTTATATAGCGCATTTTTACAAAAGGCATGTCACAAAGCGCTTAACACAAGAGGCCCAATGAGCAAAAGGGGCAAGGAAAAACTCCCTAGCAGCGTTTTTTGTTTTTACTTGTTATGGTAGAGGAAGACCCCTTGGGCAGTTCCGACGGCTCAAAGGGCTAACCCAACTGCCTAGGGCAGGTTTTCAGTCTCTCAGATGGCGGGTAGTCCACTATTATTCCATTAGATACACATTACAAGAAAATTTTGGTAAATAAAGTAATATAGGAAAGAAGGGCCAGCAGAAAACCGTGTAACTCTGTAGACCCATGTTGAAGTCACTCAGGATCTTGATCTGAACGTGATTCCCTCTTTGTTTTGCTGTCTGTGTAGGTGTCCTACCCAGTTTTATTTACATTTTACTTTTAAAACTGTGCCCAGCCTTTGCATCTACTTATTTTTGGGGTGTTTTTAAACATGGCTTCAGAGAAGCTGGTTCTCTTGTAAAAAGTATGTCTGGGCTGTCAGCAGTGACCACTAATGACTAATGACAGTCAACTACTAACTACTAAAGTTTACCATAAGTAAAATACCTAATGAAATAAGAAATAATATGAACTACTATAAGATTATAAATGATAAAAAAGACAAATTAATTAACATATCTAAATTTGTTCCACTGCATTGATTTTTACTTTATTTCACTTTTTTCTGTTATTATAAACACGGGTAAAAATGAGTAGATAAGATTGATACATCTGAAGACAGAAGCTGCTGACGACTGACTGTTGATTATAATTTCCAAAGAGTATTTGAGAGAGTGTTTTATGTTTGCACCTCCAGGCCAACAACCGACACACAATGACTGCCAGGTGTCCTGGTCCAAGTTCTGCAAGGTGAGCTCGCCACTGCATCTAAAGGTGTTCATGTGGTCTGCTGCATGCTGTACTGTTATACTTGCTTATTATCAAGGAAAACTTCTAAGTCCTTCTAAGAAATGAATGTATATCATTTTGATAAACTTTATCATCAGTTCAACTGGATTGTTTTGACTTTGTTTGTACTTGATAACAACTTTCAACAACAACTATTATTTTGGTAGAGATTACTTTACAATTGTACTTTATTTTTGCATATATCTGAATGAACAAAGATTGCATCCCAGCCTTCCATTTCATGATTTTGAAATGTTCTCAACATTGAGAACATTTTGTTTGGTGTGCACTCAAGTAGAACATGTTAGTTAAGGGCCCAAAGCTCAGTTAAGCTCAGTAAGAGAATGTATGCTTAATATTAGTGTTTGGGCTTCCATTAGAAAAAAATGTATTTTAAAATCACATTATCAATTATAGTGTATATGTGATATTAATGAATTTCTCTGAATTGCAATTGATTCACACACATTTTTTAGGGCGGAGCTAATTCAAATTCATTCACTGAATTGAATTTATTTTAGAAAATCAGAATTTTGTATAACACTGCATAAGTATTTTGACTTTTGCTATATTAACTCCTGGTCTGGAACTGTTGGGGCAAAGTTGGTCGGTGAAATCAAGACGTCTGTCTCTCTGTCCATCATCATCCCTCTGTCCATGCATGTGTGTACATACAGTATGTACATTTTGTTTAGGTTTGCCATGTAAGGCAGAAGTCTCTATTCTGTTACTTTCCCTTTAAATGTGGTTGCTCAAAATGCAAATGCAAGAATTTTGTTTTGTTTTCACATGTGACATTCATGTTACTGTTGTACTGGTATTATAAATCTCGAGCCTTGTAAACTTGTCTCTTTCACTGGATACTCTTGAAAGGATATTTTCACTGCATTAGGTGGGCATTTTTTTTACTATTAGTGGGGATGACATATATTTCTGTTATTGCCTGAAAAACTAGTAGGGGAACCCATCCACTCTCCTGTTGTACTGTAGTATAATACAATATTTGATAGAGGGGCTATGGTGGGTTTATACACTTCTACTGAATATTTGGCATTGTTTTGGTATAGTTGGAATTAGTTTGAAAAGGCTGCACATTGTAAAATGTTGCTAATTGTGTTTTCTTTTCAAGGAAAATATCCCTGGGAAGCCTTTTAGTTTCTGGATTTGGCTGGATTCCATTCTAGACCTGATTAAAAAACACTTGCTTCCTGTCTGGATTGACGGGTGAGAGTCAAAACAAAGCAGAACAAAGTATCGCAAGCACATTTCCTTCACAAAACTAATCTTTCCATTTACATGATGGATTGAAAATTCTTGTCTCCGCTGGGCTTCAGAAGGACTAGGGCCAAGCTAACCAGAATTTCCATTCTGGGGGAGGAGGTGGAGGTTGTGGAGAGCTATAAGTATCTGGGGGTTCACATAGACAATACACTGAACTGGAAGCACAACACAGAGGCTGTCTTCAAGAAGGGCCAGAGCAGGCTCTATTTCTTGAGGAGACTAAGGTCTTTTAATGTGTGCAATAAGATGCTGGAAATGTTTTATCAGTCTGTGGTGGCTAGTGCAATTTTCTTTGCTGTAATCTGCTGGGGTTGCAGCATCAGGGCCAGCGACTCTAACAAATTGAATAAGCTGATTAGGAAGGCGGGCTCTGTTATGGGGTCTACTCTGGAACCCCTGGAAGGGGTGGTGAAAAGGAGGATGTTACAGAAACTGTTACAAATTATGGACAATACATCACATTGCCTACACAGAACACTGGTAACGCAACAAAGTGTCTTCAGTTGGAGACTTCGCCAAATCAGTTGTAGTAAGGACAGATATAGAAGGACTTTCCTACTCACTGCAATAGCAATTTATAATCCCCCATGAGCAGAGAGAGAAGACTCCTCTTTTGAGGAAAACTGGGGTATCTTTTAGTCTGGATGCAAATGCACTTTTACTTTACCCTGCTGGGAAGGGCTTGATTCTTGATTCTGTTTTTGTATATGTTTTTGTATATGTGTATGTGATTGTATGTGTGTGGTTTTTAAGGCTGCTGTAACAACAGATTTCCCTTTGGGATGATTAAAGTATATCTATCTATCTATCTATCTATCTATATCTACCTATCTATCTATCTATTACCACAGCAACATAATGGGCTTTGTGAGCAAGGAAATGGAACGTGCCCTTCTAAGGGAGAGAGACTCTGGAACCTTCTTGCTCCGCTTTAGTGAGAGCCACTTGGGTGGGATCACATTTACTTGGGTGGAGCAGGCCGACAATGGTAAGCGAATGCTGAATCAAAGGGGGAATTTGCCGGACGTTCAAGAATGTAACCATGTAACTGTAATGAGAGAGGGGATTGCATGTATAATTATGTTTATGTGGCTAAACTCTGTAGCCATAGAGACAGCATTTGTACATAAAGCCTTGCATGATATGGGGACATGCAACAGTAACCAGTCTATATTGGGTCCCTTTGTTAAAGTTTGCAATTACAGTCACTCAGTCACAGTCTCTCACTCACACCTACTCTGCATTGCAGACAGCACACATTAACCTTTAGACTAGACTAAATTGGTTGGAATGATTTGGAACGTTTATAAGGTCATTTTCAAAAACAAATGTAAATGTTTAATTTGTGTATTTACTGTAAATGTATTTTTCAGTTCAGATTCTATTATTATTCTATTCTATTATTCTATTATCTCAAAAACTGTTTTTAACCTGCAAGATTAAAACTTAAAGGCCCACTATGCAACATTTTTCATTTAATTAATGTTTCATACTGTTTAGGATGCTAAAATGAGTCATTACACGGCGAACGAATGGTGTAAAATGTGCCACCATTGCCTATAGCGGTAGATACAGCACTTGCAAATTTCAGCAGCACGGACCGCCTCCAATAGAATGCAGTGCAATACAATGCAATACAATGGTCTTTAGAGGGAGCTTGTGAGAGAAAGAAACAGAACATTGCTTAGCCCTTCTTTAAGGCTTAAAACTAACAGTTGATAATTGGTACTGGGCAGATGCTAATACCCAGACTCAGATAGCAGGAGGCCTGTGGTCTGCTGGAGCTTCGCTCCTCCATTCTGTGGGTGCCATATGGAGAAATAGTGTCTGAGAACCAATCAGTATAAACACCAGCCATTTGCCACCTTGGTCTCTGATGGGCCGCTGACTGAGTGCCAGCCTCATGCTCTCTGGGAAGAGGTACAGACTTCGGATCAAATATGAGTCAGCTGATGTTATGACCGGGTGATGTTACCACTTATACCTTTTTTCCTACTGACTCACGCTTTGAAAGACAACCCGGCCTATCGGTCATGGCCAAACTATGTATCCAATCAATGTTCAAATCTGGTTGGTTAGGCTTCCATCAGGTTAGTGTCCAACACTCTCTCTGTGATGCATACCGTGAGCACGACATGAAGGACTGTTTTAATGTCTGCATGTTTTATTGTACATGATACGACTGCTCCTTTGGAAAGGGACCAAAACAAGGTTGAGCCTGCCAGAGGGGAAAACCCAGCGGGCTGATGTCCTACATTCCAGTAGCTTGCACACTTTATGCTTGCATATATACAGCAAGCTGTTCACTGTTAAAATCTCTCTGTTGCTGTTTGTTGCTTCTCTCACAGGGGAGGCCAAGTTTATTTCAGTGGAACCGTACACAAAGAACCGCCTCTCCGCTCTTCCATTTCCGGACATCATCCGGGACTACAAGGTTATTGCAGACGGCATTGTGCCCGAGAATCCTCTAAAGTTCCTGTATCCCGACATACCCAAAGATGAGGCATTTGGGAAGTATTATAACAGCCAGCAGAGCAAAGGCAGGAACCATTTCAGACATTTTATTCCATAATTTATTCACAGGCTCATTACATTTCATTACAATTGCCTTTCATTGCAAACATTATGAACACATTTTGACAGGTTTCTTTGCTCTATTCTTTTTCCTACAGTTTTCCCCTACTTTCCCATGTCCCTGATCCCAATCTCCACTCTAAACCCAGTGTGAGTGTACAGTACATGGTTATGTTTTTCTGAGAGAGAGACAGAGAGAGAGAGAGAGAGAGAGAGACAGAGACAGAGAGGGAGAGAGAGAGAGAGAGCAATGTGAGATGAGTCAAAACATCCCTACTGTAATATACTGCTTGTATATTAATAAAATAATGCATGTTTACTAATTTATACATTGCCACACTTTCTCATTATAGTTCTCATACTTTATGGTTGAAGCCTTAACCTCTCCACACTTACTACTGTCTACAGACAAAACGTGACGCCACCAGCATGTTCCTCCCCAGAGCCCCCCATGAGTCCTGGTATGTTTGATGTCCTCAGCCAGCACCTGAGCCCATTTGAGATGGCAGCTGTAAGTTTTCTGTCAGATACTGATATCAGGACTAAGGGGTTAAGGATTATGGGAACATGGTCAAGGATGGCCTTGAAAAAGGATTTGAAACACATGAAGAATTCAGATGCAAAGTCCACTAAGTCTTCAGAACTATGCAGAAAATAAGACGTTTTAATTATGATTTCCAAGTAACTTGTCAAACTGCAATTTGAATGTTACAGTAATAGCGTTGTGAAAGAGGGTTGTTTCTCTCAAATCTGCCCAAAGACTTGTGCACAGCTCAGAATACCTTGACTTAACATGTTTCTGTTTGATTTTGTTCCAGATCAGTTCACCATAATCCAGTGAAAAGAGTCATTCTGAAAACCACAACCGCATTTAGATGGATGTGCTACCTTTTCTCTTCTCCCTATTCTTTTTGCCTTTTTTATCTTGATTGCATCTTGATTTTCTCAGTATGTCTATATATGACTGTTTTTTAGAATGTCTGTAAATGTAACTAATATTTGCGGTGTGGCATGTAACTCAAGCAATTTGAAATTCCAAAAGAAATAAAAAGAAAATATTAAAAATGTGGACTTAAGCTGGACTAAACCAGCATGTCATATTGGTCTTTACAAAGTCCTACAAACAAAAACAATTAGTTATTGAGTTTCATTTCGTTTTTGAAGTTCATCATATTCAAAATAAGATGAATGAACAAAGATACTAGTTATTCCTGGAACACAAAGCCTTGGTAAACACAGTATGTTGCAACCCTTTTCCAGACAAAGTAAATTATTACAGAGTGCTGATATTGTTTGATCATGATTTAGAATGGCTGCACTGCAGTGATCTTCTCGTGCTGACTGGGACACATAGTAAATGTTTACAAAAAAGTGTTCACTTTCATCTTCTGTCTTAGTCACTGAATGTAATTAACCAATTTCTGTCTGTTTAAATTGTCTGCTATGGATGGATATATCTGCTAGGGATGCTTTTAAAAAATAAAATTATATATATATAAAATAATTATATATATAAAATATATAATTGTATTTTTTTAAAGCATCCATAGCAGATATATCCATCCATAGCAGTCAATTTAAACAGACAGGAATTGGTTAATTACATATATAGGCTATATACATACATGTGTATATATATATACATATACAGCCATATAGTTAATAAATCAGTATCAGTACTTTTTTCAATAAAAAATATAAATCATATGCCGCAAATAAGTCAATATTTCCCATGGATCCTGTCTGTAATCTGTTAACGGGCGCATGCAACACTATTTGCATGTACTGACGCTGGTGTTTTGTTTGCCCTTTGCTTAGCCTACTGGTGGAATAGTCATAATCCAGCCAGAGGCACTTTTATACAGTTATGACAGCATCAACTAGGTCTATATTGACCCAAAGCCAAACCATTATGCCTACTATTTGCAGAGGACGATTTTTTATTTAATACAATTTAAAGTAAAAATTTCATGTTATAAAGTTAATCATAAAACACTGTATTTCAGACATTAATCAAGCTGCATTCCCTCATCGCGAATCTTCGCTTGTTGACGAAGTGAAATGTCGAATGAGCCAGGAGCTGATAGCGGCTGGATAGACTATAATGGGACAAAGGCAACTTTCGTTTCTCCGTTTCCTACCAGGTTTAAGGCTTGCCTACTTTCGCTTTCTCGGAAACCGCGTGACTTTCTTGTTGTCATTTGTCGTTCTCGCCATAGCGCGGTGTAGAGAGCACTAATGGTGATTGGGTGGGTGGAAGGATAACATCATTGAGGCTACAACCAGCTGCTAGTGCTCTGTAGGCTACTGAATACGATGATATGTTATAGTCCGTTATAGGTAATGGAATTTGGCGTGTATTCATATTTTCACAGAAGCTTGTGGAGTGGACGAAATCTAAATTAGCTCTTGCAATAGGCTACCGAGTAGGCTATAGCCTAGACAAAATGTTTGATTAAAGTTCCCATAGGCTACTGGTGCAGTCATTTATTTAAGTATTTTTAACCCATTCAAAAATGAAACCGTACGATTAGTTTCTATTTTCCAGCCTGCTCTGATTTTATTCTAGGGGCGGGTTGAAATGTTAAATTCAGAATGAAGGGGACGGGGCTTATTTAACGCATTGCCCGCTGGTTGGGTAAACTACTCAAAAGCTGTATTTTGATTGGATCGTGTTTATTCAGGACCCAGCTGTCTGTACGCGAAGCAAGTCCGTATTCACTGTTGGATAGAGAGGTGGGATCTACGCGAACACGCAAATTCCAGGCTTTACCTAGCCTACATTTGACGAGTTGGAAAGTCACAGAATTTAGGTGTCGTCGGCTGAAGTCTTCAAGGTGGGTTAGTTTCTTTCCTCCGTTTATACAAGAGAAGATATAAGCTATGTAATATAACTCAAGCTATATTTCACAAATTTGTTTTACAGTCCAAGTCTGCTAAGATATAAACTACAAAGTTAATTATTGAATTATGTCATTAGACTAGGCTATATTCTGAGAAAAGGGCCTTGAGCAATGTTTAATTAGTTACAGCGCATGTTTAGGCTGCAGCTGCTTTGTTTGTTAGCCAGCTGTGCACAGTGAATGCTGTTTCGTAAAAGAGATAATGAATAAACGCATAAGAATACAAAAGAAACTGGGGTAACACAGGGATAACTCTGGAAACTGCACATGTATTTAAAATAGCCTGTAATGTTAGGACTGACTGATGTCTTTGTGACTTAAGTACGTAAAAGTGCAATAGCAAATAACTTAAAGGGTCTTTACAGACAATTTGTTTGTAATATATTAGATAGATAGATAGCCTACTTTATTGATCCCCAAGGGGAAATTCAAGGTCCCAGCAGCTTAAAAAATCACACACAACATATACTACAGTGTACACAGGATGATAAGAAGCAGATCAACAAAACAACATGACTAGATCAACATTACTAAATTTTTAATTTTTAATTATTGCAACTTGTGTAAAGACTAGTCTATTCTGTCAACAGCCCTGATATAAGTGAGCGGTGTATACATCCCCTTCAGTGCAGACATGTCACAGTGGGGTATGTTGCAGCAGCTTGATTCCAGGTATCTGGAACAAGTGGACCAGCTCTATGATGACACCTTCCCAATGGAGATCCGACAGTACTTGAGCCAGTGGATCGAGAGCCATGACTGGTAAGCCATGACTCGGGGTGGGGAGATTTGGGGAGGGGCAGCAACTTGGCTGGCCAAGATTCCAGAAACTTCAGCAGAACCTCTTTATGCTCCTTTCACAGTTGAGTACTTTATGCTCCTTTTTATACAGTTGAGAGCAGCAACATTTAACTCATACAACGCTTAAACAACCAACTGTACTCTCACCAAGTGCCATTTGTGTGCTATTTAATTATTCATATTTTGCCTTTTATTCTTTCCATCGGCAACTGTGTTGGAGTGTGTTTGTTTTGTTTGGGGAACAATGATGGTGCAAGTCTGGATAAAGGAAAAGTGAAAGTAGATATGCTGTGCGTGTTGCATACATTCAAGGTCTTACAAAACGTTCGAATTGCCAGATCTTCAGTGTGACTGCAATTATTTTTGTAGGCCTAATTGCTTGTATATCTGGAATTTCTCAGTGTCCGTTGCAATAGAAAAGAATGCAAGATGCCGTGTACTTGCAATTTTGTGTGTTTATTAAAAAAAATCTACAAACTGAAAACAGGGAGTTAGAGAAATTATGTGTATAGAATTCAGATAAAATCACATCAGTCTTGTGAAGGTGTTTATTGAGGGCCTGCTCGGACGGAACTCAGTTCCAAGCACTTATTCTGCCACAATGCGTATGTATGTATACACAGTTCCAAGCACTTATTCTGCCACAATGCGTATGTATGTA
>JAGFZM010002310.1:37486-57486 GCA_017657215.1 Limnothrissa miodon
AAAAAAAAAGAAAACTTCCCAACCATATAGTATTTGAATGAACAGAGTGCATATATAAGGCATCTCAGAGCCACTATATAATACTGCAGACTCTCAAAGCATCTGAGAGACTAGGGGTATTTGATGAATTATCATCTGACAAACTGACAAATTATTCTCACTATACTTGTCTTTTTATTGACACATCACTAATCATGTTTGTTTGTTAATTCTCAGATTGCTGGTAAGACTCCCAGAGCTAAATTGCCAGTTGAAAGTCAAAGTCTTGTTTGACAAGTAAGTAAGAAGTGAACCTTCCGATACAGTGGCCATTTTGCATCGCTAAAAATGTCTGGAATTTAAACAGGAAATTGCTGTCAACAGCAATAATGTGATTTTCCTCATTTTCAGGGATGTGGTGGAACGCAATACTGTGAGAGGGTTAGTACTGTGGCCTCCCTTCATCTACAGCCACTATCCTCAAAAAATCCTTTGAAATATTTGATTATGCATTTTGACACTCTTTTGTCTAGATTTCGAAAATTCAACATCTTGGGGACGAACACTAAGGTCATGAATATGGAAGAGTCCAATGGAAGTTTGTCAGCTGAGTTCCGCCACCTGGTACTGACCCTTCACCTATCCACCGTAGTCAAATCACACTTAGCACTGCAACAATACATTAAGAAATTTCTTTCTGCATTTTTTTTTAATTCTGCAGTTGTAATATACTACTGATATTACAATTACATTTTTAAATGCATTAGGTATATATTTAATAGGGGTTAGGCTTTAATAAGTCACATGGAAAATGCCTATTTTCAGTGTCCTTACTTTTTTACCCAACAGCAACTGAGGGAGTTAAGATCGACAGGCAACAGAACAAACGAGGTGAGAGGTAGTTCCACCCACGCAAGCTTCAGATAAATATGAGACTTTGAAGCTCCAAACACCTGAAATCGGTCAGAATGGGGGAGAAACGAGCACAGTGAAGGTGTATTATCTGATGTCTGAAACGCCTGTGAATGAGTGACTGAGAGTGAGAGACTAAGCTGAGACAAACCAACAAACAAATTCACTCAGCAAAAAAATATGCTGTAAGAATGGCATTGTCACACCCTGTCCGTGTTGTTCTGTGTCACGTTTTTTGTTGTGGTGAAAATCCGTTTGCCTGGGTCTGTTCAGCCAAACCCGTGACAGGCATGACAGAACATGAGCACAGTTGACTCAGTCAGGGACTCAATTCTGCCTTGTATGCAAACCCAATCATGGGTTGGAAAGCACTGATGGTATGTGTTGGTATCATCTCTAAATGAATATGGATGCCATACAGTCATGTTAAGGGTGGATCAGGGCATTCAAACAAGCATTGTGCTGTTTAGATGTACAGCATGAAATTACAACTAATAACTGCATGTTGACTGATGACTGTATAGCAAATGAAACCCCAAAGACTGGTTCTGTTAAAGATACAAATAAGTTTACACCAAAAACTTGCTTTAAACCTTACAGGTGTCAGCTCTGATCTAAAATGTGACGGGATTGATCTGATATACTGTACTGAAATGTGTATGGATTTGAAATGTAATGTTAACGCATATGGATCGTGGATAGGGGATTGAATGATGGCTGTAACTGAATGCTTGGAGGTGGAGCACTTGTGAAATGCTGTGTGCTCTAGTTACCTGCTGGAGTCATCTAACAGTCACCTCTTTCCTCAGGGCCCACTCATTGTGACAGAGGAACTGCACACCGTTTGCTTTGAGACACAGCTCAACCTGCCTGGGCAAAACCCCATTGATCTAGTGGTGAGAGCCAAGACACATACTGTATGACTGTCTGTCTGTCTGTCTGTCTGAGAGCTGTGACAACTCTGTCTGTCTGTCTGTCTGTTGTGTGTCTTTTTGCCCACACTAGCCAGTCCCCTATGGCCATGTACCTTAGCATAATCACCGTCAGCCGAAGGGACTGAGACCTAAACAATAACATTTGCTTGTTTTCATGATGAAGCCTTGCCTCGTGCACATCTTCACAGGTGTGTTCTGCCCTATTCTCAGACCACGTCTCTGCCCATTGTGGTGATCTCCAATGTGGCCCAGATGCCCAGTGCCTGGGCCTCAGTGCTGTGGTACAACATGCTGACCAGTGAGCCCAAGGTAAAGCCACCTGTGCAGGTATGGGGCGCACCTGTGTTCATGCCCCGTGTGCTACCTGCTAATTAAATGAATTTCTTATTCTTCTGTTGATCCAAGTGTTGATAGAATCATTCAAAGGTATATCAATTTTAATATTGCTTTTTGATGTCTATAAATGCCCATTTGGGTCTGTCCGTCCCTTTCTTTTATTTCTCTTGCCCTCTCTCTCTCTGTTTGTCGCCTACATTTTCTCACGCTCCTATTTTACTTTCACTTTTATTCTCTAGTTTGTCTCACTGCTTTCTTTGTGTGTCATTTTACTTTCACCTTCTGTTTGTGTGTATGTGTGTGTGTGTGTGTGTTTGTGTGTGTGTGTGTTTGTGCCACCTACTTCCTCCATCCTACTTTTCTCACATTTTACCCTCCTGCTGAACCTCACACTTTTTTGCTTCTTTTCTGCACTCCCTTTCTTTCACTCTCAAACCACTGTCTCTTCATATCATTCCATATTCTATAGGCCTTGTTTTTCTCTGTAACTGTTCTGTTAATCTGTCTCTTCTGTCACTTTATGTCTCTCTCTCTCCATCTACTGCCGTTCCTCTCTTCTGCTCCTTTTCATCTTTTTTGTTCTTCTGGTTTATTTATGATCTGTTCTTTTGTCATATTTCTTGTTATCTCTCCCACTGTCCTCTTTCTCTCAAATGAGATTTAATACCATGGAATATCATTTTTGCATTGCCAACGCAATCATATCAACATCAATCTTACCTTAAAGACATCTAAATATCTACAGCTTATATTTATCTCAAAAGTGGATAAAAGACAGAAAGGAACTGAAATATGTATTTCTATTTTACTTTTAATATATTAATATTTTTAATATATAAAACAAAACAACCACAGATAAACAGCCAATGATATCATGCACATGAAAAATTATGTAGAAAAATATGAACCCATGTACCGTCTATTTATTTAGAACAAATGTCCCTCTGGTTAAGCAAATGGGTAGCAACCTAATTCTGTCCTTGGCTGTTTTACATCGGACGTTCAAAAAGACAAAATTCAACATATTTAGGTTTCTTTTGGATGCTATATGCATAGTGAGTGGACCCCAATCCTTCAAACCTGTGTCAGATATTCAGTCAGATTGTGATTGCTGTGGTTATGCTATAATATGTCTCTGCATCTCTCCCTCCGCAGAACCTGTCCTTTTTCCTCAGCCCCCCAGCAGCGACCTGGGGCCACCTCTCAGAGGTGCTCAGCTGGCAGTTCTCCTCCATCACCAAGCGTGGCCTCAACAAAGAGCAGCTAAGCATGCTGGGAGATAAGCTCCTAGGTGAGTCAGCAGACGCCCTCTTCATGGAGTCAGTAGACCAGAGTGTTGACAATAGCAGGGCTATTTACCTAAGTTGGCCCACAGGCAAAACATCTTTCTTCATTGGGACTTGGTTATACATTTCAACAGATGGCAAATAGAAAGAGGTTTACCCCACATCTCTGAGTGACTGAATACATGTACAGTGATAAATTGTAAAAGGTACAGTGAATTACAAAACCCATTTGATATGGTTTGTAGTGTAGTTAGATAGGCTATTGTTTGAAGGTGTGGGTACAGAATGTGTTTGTGGCAAATTGAATTCTCTCTGGCAGCAGTCTCAACCATAGACTGTATAGTCTATGGTCTCAACCCCTACTGGAAGGTTGATTCACAAGAACAAAATGCCTTCTTGTGGTCAAGATATTATCAACCGGATTTTGGCATCATCATGACTCACATTACATTCGGTGGGAAACTGAATCAATAGAGAGCCAGAGTACTTAACACAACATAATGCATAAAATGCATTAAACAAAGCATAGATATATCATGAGGCATTTTTAATTAAAACACACACATTTTGTGACATTTTAATAAATTATCAGTTAATTTAATAGGCAATGGATGAATTTGCTCCAGCTAGTTGCTGATAAAGATAAATGTGTCAAGTACATCGTATTCCTGTGATTTAGATACTGTGAAGTGTTTGGGGCAGAGTAGACAGTGAATTCAGCACAGTAATTTGAAACCTTTGTCTGATTGCAGTCTCTCAAGGACTCAAATTCAATTATTCAAGGACTTCTATTGCCACATACTACTTTTTTAACGGTGTTGTGACAAGGGCTGCAAAGAGGCTGACTATCCAATATGAGGTTATATATATGGAGATAGACATGGGTTCAGGGGATCACTTATCCCAGGACCATGGACAGCTACGAGCCAGATGCATATTCTCAGCACTCTCTATATCAAGTAAAGGAGAAGGGCTGATGGGGATGCCACTTAAATCAATGCAGAGTTGTCTAGATCATCTAGAACTGTAGTTTCCCCTTAATCCTATTGTTAAGGGAGATAAACAATACATGAACTATCTGTACCTGTTTTGCATTCTAGTGAATGCTGAGTAGTTGCTCAGGTTCCGTGGACCCTCAGTAGGACACTAACCCAACTGTGTGCGTCTGTTGAGTAGTTGAACAGGTTCCTATAGACCCTCAGTAGAACACTAACTCAACTGTGTGCATCTGTTGAGTAGTTGAACAGGTTCCGTGGACCCTCAGTAGGACACTAACCCAACTGTGTGCGTCTGGTCTGAACCAACAGGTCGGGAGGCAGAGGGGAACCCAGAGGGCCTGGTTCCATGGAGGAGTTTTTGTAAGGTGGGTAGTGAGTCCTGCTCTGGCCGAGGGTCAGGCTCTGCTTTCATTGGTCACGGATGACTAGCGGCTTTCACTTCTGTCCTTGGCAAGGAATGTGAAACTGTGGGGAGGAACAATACTGGCAATACACTAAGCCTCTTAGTCTTATTCCATACAAAAGAAAATAAGGAAGTTTCTTGTGTGCATGTCTGCGTGTGTGTGTGTAATGTCTTAACAATGTTTGCAGAAGTATTGGTATCAGTATGTCAGTGTCAATGTCAGTGTGTTGGTCTCTGTAAATATTAAGTTCCTATGTATGTGTGTATGTAGTAAATATGGGAACCATACGAGAGCCCTAAATGTGAGTCAAATAGACACAAAGAGAGATTATAATCCTGTAAAACAGAAATAGTTCAATTGTCTTTATAACTGTGTTTTTGACATCTGTCTGTCTACCCAGTCAAGTGACAGAGGGACCTCTTTTTGGGCTTGGTTAGACTCCATTTTGGATCTGATAAAAAAGCACTTGCTCAACTTGTGGAATGATGGGTAAGGACGCCTGGTTCTTTGACTCCTTGACACAAACACACACGACTGAATCAGAAACTGAAACAGAAGTTACAGTAAATGTGTTATGATGTATAATAATAACGTGTCTTTAATGAATTTGATTTCAGTAACTAATAATAATAATAAATCCAATCCAAATAATAAAATGTGTCTCTGTGTGGGCTGTTTGGCATTGTTATAAGTGAAGTGAAATCTATCTTAATGCTATCTCGTGTGTGTGTGTGTGTGTGTGTGTTGTTCATTATCCAGGTGCATCATGGGATTTGTAAGTAAAGAGCGTGAGAAGTTGCTGCTGAAGGACAAGAAGGCTGGTACATTCCTGCTACGCTTCAGTGAGAGCAGCAAAGACGGAGCCATCACCTTTACATGGGTGGAGCACACCGTCTCTGGTAAGGGGTGTGTGTGTGTGAGAGAGAGAGAGAGTGAATGAGAGAAGGGGAGGAGAGAGAGAGAGAGAAAGAAGGAAACATTATTTGCATGTATTTGTCTCTGAACAAAACTATGTGTGTATGTCTGCTGAATATTGTTTTCACAGATGGACCAAAGGTTCATGCGGTTGAGCCTTACACGAAGAAAGAATTGGCCGCCCTCACTTTCCCGGACATCCTGCGTAACTATAAAGTCATGGCTGCCAATAACCTACCAATCAACCCTTTAATGTTTCTCTACCCCGACATCCCCAAGGACAGCGCCTTTGGACGCTACTATAGCCGGCCCTTAGAGGGTAGGGGATTTCCCACACACACACACCCACACACATATACTGTATATACTGTATATATATATGAAGGGTTCAGATGCAAAAGCCTCTAAATCCATTTTCAGAAATATTAAAAAATGAGGTTTTAATAATATTTTATAAGTAATCAGTATAAAACTAAATTTATTTTTATTCTTTATTCAATTATTTTTATTATGTGAAAACAAATCAGGTTGGATTTGGACTGAATATATAGTTCGTCAAAATGTAAAAAATATATTTCTGTAAATTAATTGAAATGGCTTTTTAGAGGCTTTTGCATCTGAACTCTTCATATATAGACTTGGAAAAAATCGGTGACACAATACTCCATGTTATTTTAGAGGAGCGCTCTGAGCCAATGGATGTTGAGGATGCAGAAAAATCTCCTTACATACGCAAAGAACTCATCTCAGTGACAGTGTAAGTATAGTGTGTGTGTTTGTGTGTTTTTGCCTCAGGAGTGGTAGGCCTATGTTCTTCTAGGGGATAGTCAGACAATATGACATCAACCATAAAGGCCCTTAAAATCACGTAGTGCTCTAGAATGGGTGATTGTAAGCTTCTCTTGTGCTCCTCTCATAGAGAAGAACCTAGACTGCAGGAGTCCATCAGTTTACCAGTAAGCCCTGACGAGTATCATGATTACTCTAATATGCTCCCAGAAGACATTGACAGTTTGGTAAGTACCACTGACTTTGTAACTCCAGAAAATGTGTTTTGAAAACAAAGAGTTCAGGTAACTGAATGTGTTCATTTGAAAGACACAGGCGTGAGAGAGGCCCTGAATTAAAAGAACTCAAAGTGTTTGAATAATGTGATTCTGTGGACATCTGACAGTGACTCTGATTAGATCTGGAAGGTTTTGCATATCAGAACATCTGAATATTGTTGTACATCTGGATGATGTTACGTGATGGACAGATTAAACAATTTCAGCACATATTCCTTATTCATGTCCACTTCAGCAATATCTGGTGGTGTTCTAAAAGATCTTTGGTAGAACTCCTGCTCTGGGAACTCCCTTCATTTCTGTTTGCATACATGGGAAGCCTGGACTTGAGACATGACTAAATAAATCCACTTTATCAAACGGAGACTCCTTCTAGCCACATAGACCCTGTATGTTTATTATTGCCCTTATTTACAAATGATATGGTCTATCCTCTTCTCCAAACATTTGATACTGTATTTCAGTCTTCAGAAGATGGATCAGTGGCTTGCCAAATAATAAAGACTTTGTCATAGATAGGGAAGTTGCAGTGTATTGAATAAAAATAGGCCCATTTCTCCAAGCACTCTCTACTTTCACTTCTCTCAAAGAAATGTAGATATTGCCTTGTTGAATAAATTGACATTTTAAAAAAAATCTTTGACTTTAAGATTTAGTGCTAATGAAGCTCTGTGCTATAAAAGGGGTTGCAGCAGGTTCAATGATCACAAAGCGCTTGAACTGTTATCATGATTATTCATCTGTATTCTTCTGCTTATTGAATCAATCTTATCATGTTTTGCTAAAAGTATTTTACTTTTTGTTTTGAGTACTCTCTCATAGTTGGTACTTACACAAACGTGTCAGAGCGTGTAAGCAATATGTTTTCTTTGACACAGGTCAGGGTCTATCTACTAACAGTCTAACGGCCATGTCTGATCTGTGTCTTTGCCTATAGCTCAGCGATGCATTTTACCGCTAAGACATTGGGCCCTGCGTCTAGCCCAAGCCCCATGTCTCCTTCTCTCACACCTGTTTTGTTGAGGATCTACTTCAAGAGGACAGCTCACACTGGTACAGCAATAGGAAAATACTACTACTGGGATACTACTCATTCATCATAAAATCATTTACCTACGTTATGTTAAAGTGCTTTAACCGCTCTAAGTGCTTTAAGTAGCCTAGGAACTACAAAAGTATTTTATTGTGACAGTTTGTATTGTGTAATATTATAGCATGTGCTACAGTGGTTTTTTTTTTGTGCTTTGCATAAACTCACACACACACACATACACACACACACACACACACATAAAAGCTGAAGCTGCAGTTGTATTTGAATATCTTTGATTTATTTAACATTAAAATAAATATGTTACACTGCATGTATGTTTGTAATAATTGCTAGATTGCAAACCCACACCTCCAACCTTATAAACAGGAAAGGACACCATTATCACTGCCACCTGTAGAATTATTGCACATTCAGGGCTGTTTGAATACTATAGGCCGAGCAGCACCTGCTTTCCACCCTCAAACAACACAAGTGGGGAAAGACAAACATGCCTGTTGCAAGGCCAATCACGCTATAACCATGTTTTTAGTGGTTCTTCAATGCTGTGTTGATTGATGACTTGACTTACCAATACCTGGGCCAACGGCTCTACCACTTTTAGAGTTGAACCTTTTTAGAGTTTAGTTAATCTGCTCTGCTAATTTAGTGCAAAACCATAATAAAAAACCACAACGTTGCTGAGATAGTGACAGTAATCAGCCCCAGATTCTTATGTTGCTGTGTTGCTTCTCAGATTCTTATTAAACCCCCTCCGCACCTCCGTCCTACATGGTGATGCACATAGAGGTTAACATCGTGCTGTTACTCGTGTCAGGTGTGAAAAGCAGAGCTGGCAACTAGAATCAGTCAAGTTGTGGGATGACGTTTGGCATTTGTTCGAAATGACGGCATAAACAGTGAGAGCACTTGCTTGTAGTGATGTGGTGGAGCACTAATGCCTCAGAATTTGCACATCACAGCACAGCACAGCACACACAACAGACATCACAGACACAGGTTTTAGATGTGCTACAGCAGAGGACCTTGATTGGGACATTGCTTCATTCACGCTACCAGACGTCTCACACTGCCACGTTAACATATTCAGCTGTGCACTATCGCAGGGATTGTGGGCTAAAAATTGGTGGGACCGTTTTTATTGGTTAGTATTTTCTTTTTTTTTTTAACGTAGTAGCAGAGAATTCACTTCATTAACTTATTGTACTCTGTTGGTAGCACTGGCCTGGTCCTAATGGTCTAACTCTGATGGTGGCCCTAGGGTTCTAACTGTGGTAGTGTCCACCAATGCTAATGTACTGGTTTGTTTTAATCCATAGAACATATAGAATATGCAGCTTTACGTTATAGGTTTACAAAATAAGCAGTACAAAAATACTTGTCAAATACTTAACACACATTGCTTTTAGGACCCAAAGTGTCCTTAATGCTGACTTTGTTCAGGTCAAAGCTACGCCTACAGGATATGAAACAACAAATATCAAGTTTTTATTTCTTATGGAAATACACATCTGCGGAGTATAGTGTGTAAAATAGTGCATGGAGTTTCATAGAGACAAAATGATAAGAGTCAGAAAAATAAGCTAAAATATTGTGTGCTTGTTTAGTGTGCCATCAGAAGCCAATGGCAATTGAATCATTTGGGTTAGCTACCAGAAAGAGACACTGCTAACTTTCATCACAATACTTTGTGTTACGACCTACAGTTACTCCCCATGAGTTTAACAAGCTAGCAACATTTCTAACCCCTTCCCAGAAACTCAGCTCAAACTATGAGTTCTTTTCCTACAGCAACAGAACTGGAGTTACCCAAACTGGTTTATGGGAATTCATGTATCCTTCCCCCCCCTCTTCCTATTGACTCCCATGCACTGTAAAAGAAAAATGAACCCGATTGTGCAGTAAATGTCCTTTGAGAAAGCGCAGAGTCCTGCCAGAGTCAAACCTGTCTCCACCACTTTGGGAAGAAAAGTATTTCCTACCAATTGACTTGGTATGTGACGGTATGTGGTGTTTCACCGTTTGTGTCTGCAGAGCAGAAGAAGTCAACTACTTTTGCCTTTTTCAACTGTTACCGTTTTGTGTGCACGTGTCTCATCCTTGGTGTTGTTTTTTAAGATGTTTCTTTGAAAAATTCTATGATAATGCACACTTTTGTAAGTGTAAACCGACAACCACACAGAGATGTGTTGGGAGATAGCGAAAGGGAAAGCAACGCGGCTGCACAGAGAAAAAGAGAAGACGTCAAAATGACACATGCCCTCAAGCGGCACATTCACACAGAGCTCACATCACTCCGATAATACTTCAGACAGAAAACAAAAACGACAGAAGGCCTGGCTAGATATTTGGTTTTTGGAAAAAAAACAAACAAACAAACACTGAATTGGTGTAAAAACTGGAGCTGCCTCCACAACTAGAGTACAGCCGGGTACTACAGCAGACCGTCCAGGTGGTTCTGGCCCGAGTCCTTGGAGGGCTCCTTGCTCTGTGGGCTGTATTTGTTCTGGTGCTCCTGCAGAAGGGTCACCACGTCATGGTGGCCAAAATGTGCTGCCTCGTCCATGGGAGTGTTGCCCCATCTACATCACAGGTGATAACACAGCAAATAACACTCTTCAGGCTCCTCTATGTATTCTAGGCTATACTATTGGCATTGGCATTCAGATCATTCAAAATAAGCACACACACATAAATATGGACATACACACACACACACACACACACATATACTGTGAAGACACAAATACATACACACACACACACATAGATATGGACACACACACACACATATACTGTAAGGACACAGATACACACACACACACACAAATATGGACACACACACACATACTGTAAAGACACAGATACATACACACACACATAAATATGGACACACACACACACATACTGTAAGGACACAGATCCACACACACACACACACACACACAAACACAAAGTGATGAGCTATTACCTGTCTTTAGGCACAGGATTCACCTTGCAAGCCTCCAGAAGAAAGCGCACCACATCAAGGTGTCCTGACACGGCAGAAAATGACAAACTATTTTAGTCAAGCTGGAACTGAAAGGGGAAGACACACAAAACACACACATGCACACAAACACCAACACAAATGCATGCACATGGGGACACAGAAGATCTAGTGTGCAAGAGTGGTGTGATTCATTCTACAAATGGCAACTAAATCCAGTGGCTCTTCAAAGACCACAACTTTGCCCTTTGGTTAGCTGAGGCCTTGACAGGGTTAGTCAGTAAGGAAAAGTACCAGTTCCTGTTATGCGGTGCAGTTGCTGTGTATGTTGTGCACCCTCAAGCAGTCACACAAACGCACAAAGGTCTTGTGTGATTTTTGAGACACAAGTATAATATTCTTCTGATCCTGAGGGAAATTTGGTCTCTGCATTAAACCCAATTGTGAGTTAGTGCAACACACTCAGCACACAGTGAGCAGCTCACGCTAACCCTGGCGCAGTGAGGCACCCTGCTCAAGGGCGTTTTAGTCATGGTCTACTGGTCGGAGACTGCATTGGCCCATACAAGCCCAGTGCCCTAGCCCTCCTACTAAATGCCCGCAAATACAGTGCCTAACATGGTGTTATCTCTCCATTGTTTGGGAATGAAAATAAAGGTCAAATTAGCGTTGTCTCTCACCATGTTTGGACAAGCGAAACTAAATACGTGCTGTTGTTCTGTGAGAAGTCGGATCCGGCTCCCAACTTGGATGGATTCTTCACGGGCTTAAAGCTATCGCTTCATCTCTGAGTTTCATGACGATCATTCACGTAAATATAATAACAAATCAAGCAAGAAATTGACAAGAAATAATGATAAAATGTAAAAATATTGAGTGGTGATTAGACATGTGCGCACACACGCAGCACGGCACATATAACAGACAGCCAAGCACTCATGTTTATTCTCTCCCACACTTCCGCTTCCATCTCCTTTCATTGAAATACGAAAAGACACAAATATGCAGACAAATGCAGTCTTACGCTGTCTGTATTGATTTATTTAGAAATTGCAATAATTCATTTGAGGCTAGCGTTTTTGTCATAAACAAACATAGTTTGTCCATTTTGCAAGTCAATCTGATCACCATCACAAAATAACATTCCTTAAACTGTTAAATAGTTTCCAGTAGTTTGATGACATACACTCCATTATACGTACAGTTCACCCTATCACATTTCACTGTACATCCAAAACCTATCACAAGAGGGCGCTATGAGCAACAGTGCCTATGAGTCCAAGACAGAAATGGAACATCAAACCAAATTCCTTTCTTCTCTTACATTGAAATGTCTCAATTTAAACGGTATAGGGCAGGCTGGATGTTTCAGTTATTTCAGTTGTTAACTGAAGAACTTTCCAATTACCTCACCTGTGGTAACTCGATATTATTGACTATGGCTTTGGTTAGTTTGACTATAAACTTTTGACTATACACTGTGACTTGACAGACACATGCAAATCAGAAGGGTGGATGACAGGTATCTGTCCTGGCAACTCCTTACTATCTAGATAGATATATAATAAATGAACAGATAGATAATGTAATGATCCCAAAAGGGAAGTTAGACATCCCATAGCTCGTAAGACACACATGTACATTTATCACACACAAGGACAAGGGAAAACAACATCATATTCATGGTAAATGTCTGTTCACATTCAGTCTCAGTGAGAGCACCAATAGTGCAAAAGGTGGGTAAATGAAAATTTAGACTGGGAATCCCCCTTTCCCTTTTTTTAGATGACTATCACTGGATAATTCCTGGTATGATGACTAAGATCAGTTAGGATTACCACTGAATGACCTTATATTTGTATATTTACATATGGAGTCACCAGTTACAGGTCCTTGATTGTGTGTTTGTGTGTGTGTGTGTGTGTATGTTTGTGTGCGTGTGTGTGTTTGTGTGCACGCACGCTTGTGTGCGTGTGAGTGTGTGTGTGCGTGTACGTGTGTGTATTTGTGTGCGTGTGTGTGTGAGTGTGTGTATGTGAATGAGTGTATAAATAGGAGAGCCTGTGTTTGCAAGTATGGATGTGAGCGAGTGTGTGTGTGTGAGTGTGCCTGGCCATGTTTGTGTGTGAGTGTGTGTGTGAGTATGTGTGTGTGTGCGTGCGTTTTCCAGAGTGTGAGCTGATTGTCATTCTGGTTCGCTGATACACCTCACCTTCTGCTGCAGCCACATGCAGGGCTGTCCGAGAGTCATAGTCCCTCTGCTCCATGTCCATGGAGGACAACGCAAACCTACACACACACACACACACACACACACACACACACACACACGCACACACACATTTAGTGTTTCACATATAATACACTTACTCAGTGTTCAGAAAGCCAGCATGCCAGCACACATGTACACACACACATGCACCCAAGATGCTTTTTTAAAAAAATAAAACAATAAAGTTATTAGTCTTATGACCTCACGCAGTTCTTTTCTATTTACAGCCAAACGTGTATTAAAATGTCCCATGCAGATAAGCCTACCGCCTCAGTGCGGACACATCCCCAGTGTAGGCCGCGAAGAGGAGGTTGATGACGGACTTCACCTGTAGACAAAAAGAAAGAGACAGAACGTTTGGGTAGAGGTGTGTTCACTCACTACGTGAATGAATGCAAACATCCCCACACTGTACGTGTGTGTGAGAGAGTGAAAGGAATTCTCCTGGGCTACAGTATATATCTCAACTGATCCATGTGAAATTACAGAACCTGTAAGATTCTTCTCTCCATCACTAATCTTATCAATTGTAATCTGGGGATGCCTGATACACACATGAATCCCTCCATTACTCTGAGATTTAAGATGGACCTGTGAAATGCTCTCTTTAGATAAATCTGTGATGTTCTAGTGACCAATAGGAAGGAGGAAAACTAAGAGCCTGGCAGCAGAAGCAGAACTGGTTTGATCAATAATAGGGGAAAATATAAACACAGAGAAAGTCATTACAGGGTGGACGGGGACAAGATAAAAAAGATCATTTTGAAATAAGAGAAACAACACCCCCAGTGCACGCACATGTTCAATGACAACTGTCTGCAACAGCATCTATCAGACTACCTGATCAATACCTTCCTTCTATAGACCACGAGAGGCTTTTGTCCTTGTGTACTGAGTGCTGAGTGCTGAGCACTGGGTTGATGAGTGGAGGGCTTCAGGAAGAGCTGGTGAGGGCAGAGGGAACTACTACTAGTAGTGCAACTGGATTCTCTCCTCACCTCCTTCTTCTAGTTGCTTTTAGTGCTGACAATGATATGAGGTTAAATATTATATATGTATGTATAGGTGTGATTTAAATCACGTTAAATTCAAGTGCTCACTGTTCTTGGTTGTAAAACATGAAAACAATTATGAAGCTTTTCATGTACTCATTCTCATTACAGAAATGCCATGAGATGTCAATGGAATTGTGGACGTGAAAATAGTCAATTTTTTCCTAGAATTTCAGTGTATATGAATAAGATTATGGTTATTAGTCATTTATCCTAGACAAGTGGTCTCATTTAAATTCTAATTTTAAGTCTCTAGTTGCATTGTTTTCTCTAAAGTAGGCTACTGAAAGACAACAGAGGTGGGGATCTAGGCCTAAACTGGACGGCTGTCGTTACCATGTTGCTCTCTCTGTAGTACTAATGAAACACCACAAGAGGGAGTCTAAGCCTCATTGAGTCACCGCCCTTACAGTGTTGCTCTCTCTGTAGTACTGAAAACTGCCACAAGAGGGAGTCTAGTTCTCATTAGGTCCCTGGCATTACATGTGCAGGTTTACGCTGTGTACTGTCTGTCCATACACCATGTCCTCTATTCAGGTATCTTGTCTGTCATAACGCAGTGTAGAAAACAAACCACTCCATATTTATTGTTAAGTTTCTAGTTTCAATAATGCATTATTATTAGGTAACATCTCCCATAGGGCTAATTCATATCAAATAAATGCTAATCTTGCAAGTGTCAGTACATATCAGCAGCATATTTCAGAGCAAACATTCTTTTTAATCTCAAGCGGACAAACCTTACGAGGGACGACTGAACAGGGACTTGTAACGGTTAGACCTGAAACAGCTCACAGGTTGGCATCATCACAGAGTCAAACGGGCAGGGCACAAATTGCTGTCTCATGCATGGCCATCACAAACACAAACACACACACACACACACACACACACACACACACACACATATCCCAAATGCATAACAGGCTCATTTGGTCAGTGCACAAGCTGAGAGTGTGAGTTTCAAAAGAGCAGGTGTAGCAAGAGGAGGGGCAGGAAAGAGATAGTTTGCCAGCAAAACTAGATGCATGTACGAGTCACTAGCCAACACAGAGAAACACACAGCCTCTGTTAGCCTACTCAGTACTACGGACAACAGAACAGACCAAAGTTAATGACAGTTTCAAGGTGAATGTTAAATAGCCAGGCCACCCAAGGTTAATGGCAGTTGGTGCAGTATAATGCATTAAGCAACACTTGGTTAGACATCAGTTAGTAAACAAGGGTCCACTTCCCAAAATTCCCCACATTTACTAACTATTCCCCACATCTGATACTCCAAAGTAAGTAGCTAACTGGTTAGCTATTATAGTTTTGGGAATTGGACAGAGATTTAAACCTTATGAGATTTGAAGTCCCGTTCATGTTATTGGTGTGTTTATGGTTAGTTTGCAGCTCTGATAACCATATGAAAAAAGCCCTGTTTAAGCAAACTCAGAATTTACAAGACAAATGCCCACTTAATCTAAATAAAACACCATCTGCACTTGCTGGTAAAAAGCAATTATGTCTGTGGGAAGAGAAGATGCACTTTGCTGAAAGTAACCAAAGTGAAAAACAAAAATATACATAATGAGATATAAAAATATAACAATTCAAATTGAAATGTCACCGAGAAATGTTATGTTTCTGACCTGACCACTTCATCCTTTTTATGTCATAAGATTAAGAATGATGGACTGTAACACACACACACACACACACACACACACATACGCACGCACACACAAACACAACACAACACACACACACACACACAATTAAAAAGAAAGATGGGCAAAATGAAAATGTGGATAGAAAAAACATTCTATAGAGAAAAGGAGAAATTCAAATAAAAATCACTAACTAAACAAAAGCAGCTTTCTGAACCCACAGACATTGAAGTCACACAGAGGGGAGAGTCTGAGACCGTCTGGGACTGGGGTGAGTTTGGATGCCAACACAAACAGCACATGGTCAATGAGGATAGCACAGGCACACGCAGAAACACACACACACACACATACATGGGCATGTGCTTTCATAGAGCCATCTACTGCAATGCACAGTGTGGTGAGGTCTCCAAAGTAAATGCATTATAAAATAATGATTCCAAACATAGCCCCTACCCTCACACAAAAACACAGCTGTTTATGACCATCCAACCTCGCTCAGCCCAGTATGGAAAGAAAAGAAACAAAAACTTACAACAGACAAGCACAACTTGTCAAGGTTATTTAATCCTGTGACAATTAAAAAATTGCAGTTATTATTGCAGTTATTTATCTGCCAAAATGCAATTCTTGCCAAAATCTTGTAAAAAAGTTACTAATTGTTTCAGTAAAATGCAAAAACTGAAAAATCATGCTTACTAAATGCTGCAGTAAAATGCACAGCCTTAGTGGGTTAAACCTTGACAAGCAAAGGAAAAACAACAAACAACAAACATATCAGATAAAAAACGCATTCACATGAACACAAGCGGACGTCATCAGAGCCTGCATCCATCCCATTTTAGTTGCAAGCACAGAGCCCTCATCTCCATGGAGATCTGTGATACACCACATGACAAGGCAAGCTCTACTCACCAACTGTATGTCACAACAACAATAAGAAGAAAAGACATTTGAAAATAAACAAATAGATGAAGACAACTGGACATGTGATGTTTTTCTTGTTTTTGATAAAAGCTCTGAATCTTTAGCACAATGATGCCTCTGAAAAAGGTTGAAACACTAGCCCATTTTCCATCCAATATTTAAGCGAATTAACTCTTTAGTGACATAAGAAATGTTAAAGCGGTTTTCCATTTGTTTTAATACAACAAATTCTTGTTCCATCTCATGTCATACTAACTTTTTGATTCCCAAGATTTTAAAGCAAATTGAGATCATGACGGAGAAAGGGCTACTGTCACATCACTAACAAAACACATCATGGAGTGTGGGCTAAATATAATGACTACATCATTCATACTGTATATGACATTAGTCTCCCATCCCATGATCCTGTAAGAACCATGTGCTCATGAATGTCACACTGAATAGGAACTGGGTATCTTCTTCATTTAATAAAGGTCTGATTGCAGAAAAGCCCAAGCTTAGCAGAAACAGCCTAATAACTAGCGACAGCAATGACAGTCATGGCTTCAAAAAGAGGTTGTATAAGACATAAACCTCTCTACCTGTTCACAAAATGAGGGGCGACGTGTTATTTCGGAAATATGATTTTGTGTTGGTCAGTAACAATCATACAATTTCACATCAAATTGGCTTTAAACGAGTTTAAATTTCATTTTACTTTTCAGATTCGAATCTTCTCCTGTCTACTGGTATGTAAAGACAACAGAGCCTTGTGCTGCGAAAATGAGAGACATGCATTCTGAGGTACAATGGAGACATAAAAAACACAAGAAATAATCGTTATAATAAACCAAGTAGTGGGATTAAAATAAATTTATTAACGGATACAAAAATGAGCATACCAGAGAGACAGAAATGAACATGAAAACATGAAACAATCAATGAGTGTTTGGAAACCAATACATTAGACCCACCAGAGAAAACATCAGTAAAAGTGCTGCATTCAAAAAACACTCGTCTCCTCTAACAACCTGAATTGGGCAGCAATCACATTTCTGGGAGAAGGAAGCAGAGATTGACAAATGCAGGCTTATAACACAAGAAGTTTTTTTTCTCACTGTTTTCACACTCTTCACACCTAGGTTTTCACTTTCTCTGATTTTCTGTGACCTTTCCTGGTTCTGGGTTCATCTGAATCAGAGTCAGAAACCCCGTGTTTCATATCAGTAAGTAATCTTGATCACAAACAGGATTTTAAAGTCTGGGCCACTTAGGACCCAGACTAATTTTTTTCTTGTAAAAAACTGGGCCCTGGAAACTAACTTTCTCCAGTTCCAGCACAAGGAGGCAGGCAGTTTAAAGCACTGGCTGTTCACTTGTGGTCATATTTAGCTGGGGACAAGCTTTTGAATGCTTACACCACATGGGGAAACAATCAATCAAACCAAGTCAAACAAACCAACAAACAATCAAAACAATAACTTCAAGTGTCAGGCCCAATCAAAGCAGTTGCTCATAAAAATGTCATCCACCGTGCATGACTCCATGACTGATATGGTCTCCTCAAAGGCTAAATATGCTAGTAAGTCCTATGTGGACACTTTTGTAATAGAATTGTGAAAAATAACAGTTATAAGTAACATTGTTTCGTTTGAAATTACAGCAAAAGACAAGAAGATGTCAAAGCCAAAAGCCAAAAGTTTCAACAGAGTGACAGTGAGCACCACAGAGAATCCTTCCAGCTCAACCCCACAACACTGAACAACTGAATAAAGAACCCAGACTGTCTATATGAACAGCCTTGAGCTCCAACCTGATATGATACGATTGTACATCCAGTGAGGAGACAACATCTGAGAAAAGAGCAGCATTTAACATCTAAGGCTTTGGGGTATTTTTTAAATGTGCAAAGAAAGAGTCAGCTCAGGTCACATTACAGGGCTGACATTTTAACAAGGTGGAAGAGGGGGGGGGGGGGGCAGACGAGAGGAGGAGAGAAAGAGGAAGAATGAAATGGAGAAAGGAGGAGGAGGAGAAGAGGAAGAAGAAGAAAGGAAGGAGAACGAAGTGGAGGGGGAAGAGGAAGACTGTGTAACGGAACGCTTTTGAAGTGTCGATCCCAGCGGATTGTGAGGCTCCTGCTGCAGAGGAGGTGTTAAGTCCATGCCTGCTGCTCGAGTACAGCTAAACAGCGCAGTCTCAAGTCTCTACCCACCTACCACCTCTAACACCACTCAGCATTTTCCCATCCACAGCCAGTTATCTTTCAGCATGCTGTGTTTGCAGCATGTTTCTACGCAGCCCTTCTGATACGTTATGGCCTGACTGAAGCTAGTGTCCTTGTGAATTCAGCAGCCTGTGTACTGCACATTTCACAGGGTTCACTGCACTGCAAAAATGTCCAAACTATTAAAATGATCTATGCAGTGAAGCTAAGCAAACAATGGGTGTGTGTGTAATGGGTGTGTGTGTGTGTGTGTGTGCGGTAGCAAGATGACTGGTGTGCTCATGCATGAGACTGATGAAGTCAGTAGACCAGCACAAGCTGAAGGTCACTTGCGTCACATCCAGACAGACCGACATGCTTCACCCTCTCACACACCCCTTAGAGCCATTGAGTAGATACAAACACACACACACACACACACACACACACACACATACAGACACACAGTGGCGTGATCAATACTGTACATACATTTGTGTCTGTGTGTGTTATGTGTGTTTGTGGCCTAACATGGCTCTAGTTTTCTTTAAGTGGACCTACATACTGTAGCACAAACGCAGGCAGGACCCTCTATGCAACAGCACCTCAGAACCCCAAACTCCACCTGACACTGAAATACTCACTGGTAAAGGATGTTGAAATTATATCAGACAGAAGAAAATACAAAACAAACAATAAAAAAAACACACAAAGCATTTTCACATTCTATGTAACAAAGACTATCAAGATTCCAGAAACATACTGACACTGAATATATTTTCCTTACAGTTTATAACTCTCTGGCCACCCGAACCCAGCTTTAAGAAAAAGAAAAATGAGAAAAATATATGAAAAATACAAAAGAAAAGAAACATAATCCCTTGCTTTGGTTCGTTTGAAACAAACATAGATAAAAGAGGTGAGGCAAAGCCACTCATCTCAGCTAAGACAGGGCTGCCTCATTAACAGACTAGGATGCCAGAACAACCAACAGAGGAAGACAAGACAAAGAGAGAGAGAGAGAGAGAGAGAGAGAG
>JAGFZM010002310.1:59986-61255 GCA_017657215.1 Limnothrissa miodon
TATGCTGAGTTTGGAAAACAAAAAACATATATGCTTAATGCAATGTTTTTACTGTTTAGTTATCTTGACTAGAGGCTTTACAGACACTTGATAAAAACAGCACCATTTGCCCTGATGAATATAGCATTTACAGATGAACAGATTCAGATTTTCTAGAGTCAACGTTTCTACATAATACACCCAATGTCAGCCAGACACAAGCAATACGGCCGTTTCAGATGCAAAGAGCAGGCAAAAACATACAAATACTGTACAGGCTCAAGCTTGAGTGTAGCACCACTGTAAACCACTAGGGGGCAGATGTCAGCAAGAACAAAATTGTGGAAAAAAAAACATCATTCAACTCCTCTCTGGAAAAAGAAATGTCGCCCTGGCCTGTTCCTTGGGACACCTCGACCACACTCAAGCTCCTACCAGAGGGCACAAACTGGGCACTGGCTGTGCCAACCTAGGCCCACCTACAGGAGGGCAGCGCCTATGAGCCACACAGATTCTGGAAGAGGGGGCGGGTGGCAAGGGGACTAGTTGGGGCTATGTGGAGTAGGGGGGCTGCGTGCAGCTTAAGTGTCTTGTGGAAACATTGAGACTTACCCGCTGGTCCCCTCCCTCCCGCCGAGGGTCCAGCTTCTTGGCAAAGTGCCTCAGGTTGTCGTAGTTGTGGAAGTTGAACACGGACACCAGATCCTGAAAAGCGTGGGAAAAGGGGTCAGAAACAGACAGACACAGGGGCACAGAAGACAGACACATGGATGGATAGAAAGACAGATATTGGGTCAAAGGGGAAGTGTTCCCATAAAGAGAAAAAGAAAAATAGAAAGAGAGAGAGAGGCTGTGAAAACATGTATTTATCTTTAAAAGTTATCTTTATTGCTGTTTGCTAGTGACCAGTATATGAAAACAAACATAGACGCTGTGATGTCTATATTTTTAGAAAGAAAACATGGCCACCGTGCAATACTGTAGTAATATACTACCTTTGGTCCAAGCAGAACCACCACAAGGTCATTGAGTCTTTGAAAAATAGCCTTCCTTGTCTGCATCCCTCTTAATGACTCCTTCGCTCAAAAATCTCATGCTGTGGAGACCTACATTCCCTGCATAGTTATCCCAGAAAATTACTGTAGGAAATTATGACGGGCTTAATGCCCATAGTCCTTGGGCCACAAACAACCCTACTGGGGGAACTTTCTAGTAGTCTAATACTGAAGCTCTCTCTCTCACACACACACACACACACACACACACACACACACACACACACACACACAC
>JAGFZM010002311.1:1424-12323 GCA_017657215.1 Limnothrissa miodon
CTCTCTCTCTCTCTCTCTCTCTCTCTCTCTCTCTCTCTCTCTCCCTCCCTAATTTCTGTCCTCTCTTGGTATTCTGAGTCTATTCAGCCACCTATCCTTCACCTTGTGTTTCTTTTTGTTTTGTATTCTCTCT
Organism: Limnothrissa miodon; assembly: GCA_017657215.1. Taxonomy (NCBI): domain Eukaryota; kingdom Metazoa; phylum Chordata; class Actinopteri; order Clupeiformes; family Clupeidae; genus Limnothrissa; species Limnothrissa miodon. The sequence continues at coordinate 1,558 of JAGFZM010002311.1, forward strand.
CTCTCTCTCATTTCTTTTCTCTCTGTGCTTTGTCTTGTGCTGGGTTTTTGGGTTGTAAGAAGTGTCTGTCATCTGTGAAGAGAGCTGATGGGTCTGATGTGATCCAGCAGGCAGTAAGAGGGCAGAGCCCAGAGGATCAGATATGATACACACACACACCTATCTGGGCTTCAGCCTAGTCTGATTATCGACTTTTACTTCAGTCATGACATGAGTCAGACCACCTGAAAGCGTGTGTGTGTGTGTGTGTGTGCGTGCGCGCATGTGTATTTGTGTTTTCCCAGAACTCAAAAGCCTGCAACCTGTTTATCTTTGTTTAGTGAGAGAGCTTGTTTTTGTGTACAGGCACTGCAATGTTGAGTTCACTTCTAAGTAAACTATAGGCTTCTTCTGATTGGCTTCACTGAGAATTGAATTTCTCAATCCAAACTGATGTTTTGAAGTCTGATGTATGTCATGTTTTTTAATACGTCCAGACCCTTAGTTCATCAATAATGCTTTTGGTTTTTGTGTGTGTGCGCACAAGTGTTCATAAATTATGAGTAGGAAAATGAGTGCGTAGCTTTCAAGGACTGTGAGTGTGTGTTCTAGATTCTCCCAGTCAACCAGACTGATATGTGTTTGTTTGTTGTTTTGTCCCCTCAGATGATGAAGCACGCGTGGGATAGCTACCGTCAGTATGGCTGGGGCCACAACGAACTGAAGCCACTGGCCAAGAAGGGACATTCCACCAATATCTTCGGTGAGTTGAACGAAACACCTTCAGGACATACTCAAACACACTTTCTCTCTCTGTCTCGCATTCTCACTCACATAATGCTTTGCTTTGCTGCTGTTTTTGGAAAATAAACGTGACCAGACAATTGTCTGAATGTCAATAGTTCTATGTAGGTCTCTCACTCACTCACTAACACTCACTCGCTACACGCAAAGACTCACTCGCTACACTCACTCGCTACACCCAAACACTCACTCGCTACACCCAAACACACAAACGCTACACAATCTCTCTCCCTGTGTCTCACCTACACGTCAACTCTCTCCTTTCTCTGTGGAACGTTATGTCTCTGCCCAAGCTGTGTGCAAGTGTGCGCGCGTGCTTCTGTGCACGTCTGTGCAAGGGAAACCGAAATAGAGTATTTAAGTGTGTGTGTGTGTGTGTGTGTGTGTGAGTGAGAGAGAGAGAAAGAGACTGATTGAAAGGGAACACCATGTTGAAACGATGATGCTTCGGATAGGCTTTACTCCGTCTGAGGAGTCCCCTGTGGATACTTCTTTCTGTAAACACACACACACTTTCTCCCTGCCACTCTATCGCCTTTCTCGTTTTCTGCCTCTCATGCACTCTCTCTTTCTCTCTCTCTCTCTCTCTCTCTCTGATCATCTGATGTGATGGCAGTCTGTTTTCTCCTGGTAGATGCGGGAGAGGAAATGGGGGCAGCGCTAAGACTCCCGTCCTTAATCTGTGCCCATATTTACATGGGGGCCGCTGCTCCGCTTGGCTCGGCGGCGCTCTGCTCTGTCCCATGTCATGGGAATGGGGCCCGGCCCTCAAAGGCCTCTTTATCTGCGGGGCTGGCTGAGGGGCGCCAGCGGGGACTGGAGCACTGTAACACAGCTGGCCTGCGCTCATTGAGCGGTGCGGCCTCAAGTCTCCCCCATCATCCTAATACACACTGGAGCACTGTCTCTGGATGACCAGGCTACGCAAACAAGTGGCGGCATTCATGCTTCCGTTTCCTATTTTCTCCCTCATTCATTTTCCCCTAAAATAAGCACGTGTCAGACACACACACACACACACACACACACACACACACACTTGAATTTAAAAACTCAGACAAACAAACAAACTCATTTCCATGTTGGAGGGTGTTGGGTTGTTCCTGCATGTTTCACTTGTATTGCATGACCCCTGTCTGGTGCCCTTTGACCACTGAATAGGCTTGATTTTGCCCTCTCCTATGTTGGGGTCTGTGTGTGGTCGGCTAGAGCGTCCTGGCTCTCAGGCAGAGGGTTGTGTGCGGTGCTTCTATTCCATTCTAACTCAACCTATTGACCCTAGTGGTCAGAGCCGCCTACTGTAAGCAAACAGATTGGGTTGCGACGCGGTTTCCTCTGATTTCAGTGCTGCGGCCGGTGGGTTGGGGTTTGTGTTTGACCAGTCATACTGTAGCTCAATTTTGCAACAGCAATTTTATTATTTGTTTGAAACTGTAAACTGAAACTGACTCTGCTTCACACTGAACCTACAGAAATCTTGTAGTCATTGAATTACACTTGATGCAAGCCTTCAAGTTTGAGATGCCTGTCCTACAGTGGGATGCAAAAGTTTGGGCAACCTTGTTAATCGTCATGATTTTCCTGTATGAATCGTTGGTTGTTACGATAAGAAATGTCAGTTAAATATATCATATAGGAGACACACACAGTGATATTTGAGAAGTGAAATGAAGTTTATTGGATTTACAGAAGGTGTGCAATAATTGTTTAAACAAAATTAGGCAGGTGTATAAATTTGGGCACTGTAGCAAAGAACAAAGATTGTTCACCATTATGGTTTAGGGGAAGGTTTAGGGGAAGGATACAGAAAGCTGAGATTTAAGCTGTCTGTTTCCACAGTTAGGAACATATTGAGGAAATGGAAGACCACAGGCTCAGTTCAAGTTAAGGCTCGAAGTGGCAGACCAAGAAAAATCTTGGATAGACAGAAGCGACGAATGGGGAGAACAGTCAGTCAACCCACAGACCAGCACCAAAGACCTACATCATCATCTTGCTGCAGATGGAGTCACTGTGCATCGTTCAACCATTCGGCGCACTTTACACAAGAGAGTGATGCAAGAGTGATGCAGAGGAAGCCGTTTCTCTGCCCACAGCACAAACAGAGCCGCTTGAGGTATGCTAAAACACATTTAGACAAGCCAGCTTCATTTTGGAATAAGAGTTTGAGTTATTTGGGCATAACAGGGGGCGCTATGCATGGAGGAAAAAGAACACAGCATTCCAAGAAAAACACCTGCTACCTACAGTACATGTATGGTGGTGGTTCCATCATGCTGTGGGGCTGTGTGGCCAGTGCAGGGACTGGGAATCTTGTCAAAGTTGAGGGACGCATGGATTCCACTCAGTATCAGCAGATTCTGGAGACCAATGTCCAGGAATCAGTGACAAAGCTGAAGCTGCGCCGGGGCTGGATCTTTCAACAAGACAACCCTAAACACTGCTCAAAATCCACTAAGGCATTCATGCAGAGGAATAAGTACAACATTCTGGAATGGCCATCTCAGTCCCCAGACCTGAATATAATTGAAAATCTGTGGTGTGAGTTAAAGAGAGCTGTCCATGCTCGGAAGCCATCAAACCTGAATGAACTAGAGATGTTTAGAAAGTGGAATGGTCCAAAATACCTTCAACCAGAGTCCAGACTCTCATTGGAACCTACTGTACAGGAAGCGTTTAGAGGCTGTAATTTCTGCAAAACCAGGATCTACTAAATATTGATGTCATTTCTTTTTTGGGGTGCCCAAACTTTTGCACCTGTCTAATTTTGTTTAAACAATTATTGCACACTTTCTGTAAATCCAATAAACTTCATTTCACTTCTCAAATATCACTGTGTGTGTCACCTATATGATATGTTTAACTGACATTTTATATCGTAACAACGATTTATACAGGAAAATCATGACGATTAACAAGGTTGCCCAAACTTGTGCATCCCACTGTAGATACCTACACACACACCAAGACCAAGAGCAACAACACAATCCTCAGCATGCATAAGATGCTGCATGTGTTTTCCCTGTTCCCTGCAGTTCCATTAATGATAATTTTCACTTGCTAATTATTTGTTGCCCATTCCCCTTGATGTGTTGATGTGTGCATTTCTCATGCCAGTGAATGCAGATGAAGAGAGAACAGTTGTCATTAGAATAATAGAAGGGCTACAAACTGAGGGATGACCTGCACAGTAGCAACCTACTTCAGACCAGTTACTACAACGCCATACAGTACTTGTTCACAGGATCTTTCTCAGCTCATTGCTTAGAACACACACACACACACACACACACACACACACACACACCGGGGCTTCTTAATGCAACGCGGGATTAGGGGTGGGCAATTTTCTACCGCGATAATGATATATATCACAATATAGCAATTTTTATATTAAAATGTGTTCCTGCATACCTTGCAAATCATGTTTGTCTGTCTCATTCCTATCACCCTTCCACAAGCCCCAGCCCCCTTAGCAACTGTTGCTATGCAAAACTTCTCAAATTTTCGCTTCCTGAAAAATTCATCCAATTTTAACTTGTGTCTACTTCTTCTATGCCCAAAGAAATTATTTGTAACTTTTGGAAAAATTAAGAAATATCAGAAAAAAAGACTATAGGGCACGAAAACTCTGGTATACATACACGATATTACAAGTATGGAACAAGGCAGATGCGACGAGGAAAACTCAAACTTCAAGGTCGCAATGTAAGAGACAGACACAATATTATTTTCTTTCAGGGACTCTATCATACAACAGCGGTGATGTTTGCGTGCAGCAGGTAATGGCCTTTTATGACAGATCTCATGTAACATAATGCGTGACGACTCCAAAACATGATGCTCAGCACGGCAGTATATATGCTAGGCTATTATGTAAGAACGAGACTATATTTTGCAGTTAGCTATCTTGGCATTAAAAAAAGAAAATGGGGATCTTATTCAACAGTACGTCATTGTTGGCTTCTTCTAGAACAAATTATGCTCGTTAAGTTGCAGTGAGGTCGTCCACATTTTAAATGTTTAATCCAAATTCTGCTTATTTTATCCTGTTAAGCTTCTCACTCCCCCTCTTGTCAATTCCACACCACAGACAACGCAACTGTTTTCTTTAAAACAATCTCCTCGGTTTCGTCATATGCTGCACTGTCGTCGCCAAAGTGAATGTTTATTGCATGGTTACGTAACGTGCAACGTCTCGTGATCTCAATAGACCAAAAGTCTCTATCGGTTGACAAATTTCTACCGGTTACTCATGTCTACTGGTATATCGCCCACCCCTACGTGGGGTGATTGCCACGCTAACTGCTGTTTCTGGTAAACACACACACTTGGTTGTGTTACACTGCCTTTACAGGTCAGAACCCATGCGTGTCCTTTTCCCTAGCTTGTATTCAGTAGTACATTAGTGTTCCTATGACCTTGTAGAAAAAGATAAAATTGGTCAGCCATATCATTTGCACAGAGTCGAAACATGTGAAGGTAGAGGAAAATGGCTCAAGTCCATATGTCTTTTTAAGGTCTTTCCTCCATCACCCTCTCTGCTGTCGCTCAGCATATGAACGATTTACCCCGCTGACTTTCTCCAATAGCCTCCGCAAGCCGGAGCTCAATTTTCTGAGCTGTCATACCATGTAGAGGTGTGTGTGTGTGTGTGTGTGTGTGTGTGTCTGATGTATAGTACAGAGACCTCGTGATTGGTGTGACCCCCTCAGTGTGCAGCCAGCGTGGCAGCAGAAGGTGGTGTTAGTGTTAGTCAGCATAAGAAAAAAGGCCTCCTGTGACCCAGTTACCGGATTAATGTCGGGTAAGGATTCCATAGGATGCCGGCTCGCCACGTCCCATGGCCAACTGGGGAAAGGAGGTGGGGGTGCTTAAGCAAGCCTAATAGCCCTATACAGAACACACCAAACATACTGGAATTCCACTGTTTGGAGCTCATTATGGGGCTTTGAGTCACTTTGGATGGAGAGAAAATATAGATCATAAGGATTTCTGGATTGAGCCTCACATTTCTGACCACTTCCTCCTGTGTGTTAGTTCCTGCTCTCAGTCTCTGCCCTCTGCACCCAAAAGACAGACCAATGCCTTACTGAGGGATGAAATGCTGGAGAACAACAGCCTATGGTTAGTGGATGTAGTGGTTGCCATAGCAATTACTGTGGTCAAGTGAGTGTAGCCATGTAGAATCCCTTCATGCTGTTGAGAGTGGTAGCCCATCAGATTGCAGCAGAAGAGGAACGATCACACATAATGTCCATGAATAATTGACTGGTGAACACGCAAAGTCTGCAATGCTACATTATGATTCATAGATGAGGTCATAAGACATGCTGAACCAAAATGAATATGCACAGACAAGCACATGGGTCCACAGGGCACACACCAAATGCCCACAAGGCAGTTGTTGATCTCCTGGTCAAGAGAGCTTAATTCTGACTGGAGCTACAGAGGAACTAATTGGTGTGTGTGCGTGTGTGTGTGGTTTGCATCTGTGTGTGTGTGTGTGTGTGTGTGTGTGTGAATGTGCAGTTCGCTTTGCAGTGCAGTGTACATGTATGTTCAGTGTATCCTAGTTTAGTGTGTGAGATTGGCATCTAGGTCAGTGCTCTGTTTTTCATCTTCTCACATGATTTCCCAGAAAACCCAGACGGCACAAGAGCATGCTGGGAAGAGGAGGACACTGTTGGCATAGTAACGTCCTTCGCAGAGAACCGACATACTTGTTTATGTTTATTTATCTGCATGCATGTTTGTAAGCAGAGTAAATAAGAGCTGTCTGGCCCTGCGGGGAATACACGAACACTCCCCATTTGCAGCATCGGCTGCTCAGTGAGCCAGTGTCATCCAGTCAAGAGAGAGTGAAGAGGGTTAAAAAGAATGGGTGGTGAGGAGGGGGAGGGTGTAAAGACAGACTAATGGAGCGAGATGAAAGGGTTGAAGAAGGAAAATATGTTTGTTAAAGAAAGAAGAGACACTGTACAGAGAAAGAGAGAGAGAGAAACTAGAGCTGCTAAATAAAATGAGGTAGAGTGAGAGGAAGTCCAGAGGAATGAAAAGATGGAGGTGGATGAAAGAATGAGTAAGAGAGTGAGGGAGCGGTCCAGAGGAATGAAAAGATGGAGGAGGATGAAGGAATGACTGAGAGAGAGACCTCAGAGAAGATGCCCATTTGGCGGGGGGTAGCGACAGCCCAGTTGGAAGACGATGGGACGACGGAGTTCAGTTGGATCTCTGTCCCCCCCACACCCACAGCCCACCCTGAGGGCACATCTCCTCCATGTGCTCATTTGCGTAATTCCCAACATGCCACACGTGTCCCGCGGGCCTTGATGAAATCTCCAATTACAGACGTGGAGGCGGCGAGCACTGAAATTGCCTTCCCTGGGAGGCTAATATTCCCCTAATGATGCGTGTGATTCTCTTGTTCGTTTTGTTGGACTCGTGAGAATGTGTGGAAATGACTGAGTGGAGAACAGTGGTAACGTTGTTTCTTGCTTGGTATGTATGTGTGTGCTTGCGCAGGCGTGCATTAACGTTTGTGTGTGTGTGTGTGTGTGTGTGTGGTAATCATGTTGTGTTCAAATTGAGTGTGTGTGCATGTGTCTGTCTGCGCATGTGTTTGTGAGGGAGTTGGCGACTGTGTTGTGTCTTGCTTAGTGCTGCCAGGACAAAGCCTGGGATCTCACATTTTATTGTTTTTTCAAGTAGCATTCATAAATTAATAAAAGAAGTGTGATGAGAAGGGTAAAAACTTCCTACTAATAAAGAGTAGCAAATTCTCTTCTGGCATGATTTCTTAATTAGGGGGGGTGGGGGGTGCAGTTCTTTGTTGAACATAGTACTAACTGTTCTAAGTCGCCAGATTTCTCCACAGTCAGCTCCACTGTACTTTCAAGAACTGTTGTAGAGGAAAAAAAAAAACAACCACAGATGCTGGTCTGTTTTTGGACATATGATGCCCAGCCTACGTGATTGACTTAATTTCAGTCTATTCCTAGCATGCCTTGAGAACCCCTCTGCCCTCAGTTTTTAAAGTCTCCTGCTGCAGCTCTCTGACAGGTGCACACCACGTTTGTCCCGGCTGCTGCTGCCGGCTGCTGCTGCCGCTCTTGGGGATCCTGTCCTTCGTTTATGTGAAATGCCTAAAGGCATCCAGCCTCATTAATGGAACCGTGTGAATAAATGAATTCATAGGAGGTGAATTATTTACGTGGCTGACATTGAATCCTATAGCAGGGGATGGAGTTGTGTGGTGGTGTCGAGGGAAGGGTTTAGGGGGCAAGCTTTTCTGCACTGGACTGGGAGTCAAGAGTTCTTAATGGAATTGGCTCAGATTGGCGGAAATTTTTTCGTCTTTTTGTCTGTTAAAATGAGTACATTTCAACTGTAGGAGTGGACTGATCTGTGTGCAGTACTTTGCTTGATTGAGACATCAGAAGAGTCAGGTAAGCATAGACAGCCTCACCCAAACCTAAAGCAGGGTAAACCTCCCATGCACACACTCTCTCTCACTCACAAACACCAAACACGCACACACACACACGTTTTTTCCTCCTCACTCATCCTGTATTCTGCAGTTGATGCTGCTGATGTGGCATAGGGAGGCTTTAGTGAATATGTCGAGTGATCCCAAACACTCTTTCAAGCTGCACTGCAGCACAAGTCTCTCAAAGAGCTGCTCTAAGCCCTACTTCCCCCGGGGGTGTGTGTGTGTGTGTGTGTGCGCTGCTTGTTTTCTTTTTAAGTGCACAAGTTTTGTTCTCTATCGGGATGGGTTTGGCACTAGAGCAGAGCATGAAAAGCTGGGGGGAAAGGAGGCCAAAAGAAGAGCCAAGTTGGAGAAGAATGCAAGAGGCAACAGGACTGAGGCACTGGACTCCCAGCAGGGATTGCATTCTCTCTCTCTCTCTCTCTCTCTGTCCTCCTTTTCCCCTCATTTCATTCTGTCCTCCTCCTCTCCACCTCTCAGCTGAAACCTAAGCGATTTGGAGATGGAGGCACTGAGAGTTGATGCCAAGACTACACACACACACATTCGCGACTCTGCTCTCTGCAGCAACTCCAGCCTAGCCCAGAAGGATCGACCAACACACACAAACAATGGTTGGAGATAAAGGACTCAAGGAAGGAAGAGGGCTGAAAATTGGTTTGAGAAATGAAGAATAAAGCAATAAGTGACTCGTAGGGAAAGGGCACCAGACTGGCATCTGATTAGGGAGGACAGAGCAGCACATGAATGAGTGACCTATCAGTGGAACCTGAACATGCTTAAAATGTCCTCAGAGAGACAGTGAGAAGATCATCATGGACATCTTGTCCAGCGTCTGGTGGTGGCTTTCGCCCTGATTGCTGTGAGCCAGCTCTTTAGCCACTGTGTGCCACCGGTCTAAAGGTCAGCAGGGGGCGGAGGTGGTTGAGATCTCACTAGATCGGTCTCAGCTTTTGCCTCTTCCTTTACTTTACCCTGATATATGTCTCTTGTCTCTCACTGTTGTTTAGCGTCTTTGTCTTTCTCTCTGTCCCATCTGCCTTCTCTCTCTTTCTCTTTTCTTTCTTTCTTTCTGCCTGTATGCCTCTCTTTTCCCCCCTCCCTTTCCCCCTAATTCTGGTATAGCGCGTTCCAATCCTGTTCGCTCATATGATCTCCGCTCCTGCAATCTATCAAAGCCCTGTAGCTCAGTAAATATTCATCAGCCACTCAGAATGACTGGCGTGGGCACCCACACACACACCACACACCGGAGACAGAGAGAGAGTGAGGGAACACAGGAGGGAGGGAAGAGAAGGAAGAGAGTAGGTAAATGAAGAACAGAAGTATCGTTGGAAACCGTTGAACACATCAGCAGGGAACATGGGTGAAGTAGGGCAGGAGACCGTAGGACTGCGGCAGTGGCTACAACATTCATGTGACATGGGGTGCTTAGCAGGCAAGGCATCAGAGAGAGAGAGAGATGGGTGTTGCAGTGAATGAAGGGGGAGTCAATGTGCTTAGCAGAGGACTAGAAAATGATCTGTTTGCTTTTGAAGCCAGTGACAGTGTCATTTACAGGACTTCAGAGAGAGAAAAGGGATGCTAAATTGTCAGCTTGACTTTCTGTTCAAAGTGTGTTTATACTGGCGTGTGTGTACATGAGTGTGTATGTGTTTGTGTGTGTGTCTGCATGCACAGGATGACCCCCTGCTCTTTTGTCGATTATGTAGTTATCACCTGTGTTGCGGAAACCACAAGACAGGTGTCGTTTGATTAGAATGTGTGAATAAGTAGCAAAGGACCATATGTAAGGCAAGGCAGTTTTATTTATAAAGCGCATTTCATACACAAAGGCAACTCAATGTGCTGTACAGAGACCAAAACAAAGCACAATACAAGGCAATAATATGTGTTAAAAATTATCATAATAATAAAGAGATTAATAAATAGCTAATAAAAAAGGAAAAGAAATATAAATATATGTGGTAAAAATGATCATTAAAAGAAAATAAATAATAAAACCAAATATATAAATAATTAAATGGCATTAGGAGTAAGCGTCAAAATAATTTGGTGCACAGTAGGTGCATTTTTTTATATTCTCTGGAAGTTGGTTCCATAGCTGCGCAGCATAGTAGGAGAAAGCTGCTTCACCGCTTTTTGTTCTGACAGTGGGTCTGACCAACAAATTCTTTTCCACAGAACTCAGTGGAGTGAATTTCTGACACATGTCTAAAATATAAGCAGGTCCTTTGCCATTCATAGATTTAAATAAAAGTAACAGTGCTTTAAAAACAATTCTAAAACTCACAGGAAGCCAGTGCAGGGATTTTAAAATTGGAGTAATATGGTCAGTTATTTTTTGTTCTTGTAAGGACCCTAGCAGCTGCATTTTGTATGAGTTTAAGGGTCTTAATAGTCTCTTTGGGTAGGCCTGTTAAGAGGCCATTGCAGTAGACAACTCTACTTGAAGTTGCTATGGTGATGGCGCTGTACGATGGCTGCCGTT
>JAGFZM010002312.1:0-13054 GCA_017657215.1 Limnothrissa miodon
GGTCAGCCATATACGCAGGCACACACATAACAACACACACACACACACACACCATATGCAAACATGCAATGCCCAAGCAACCACACACACCTTCACATTTGCGCATGCTAAGAGAGAAGAGGACAGGGCAAATGAATGTGGTAATTACTTTTTAGAGCCAGAGACAGAGTGAAAGGTGAGGGATATGTACCGGACAGCAGTGGGTCAGCACTGAATATAGAATGAGAGAGGATGTGTGTGTGTGTGTTGTTATGTGTGTGCCTGCGTATATGGCTGACCGCATATGTGTGGTGTCGCTGTGTGTGTGCGCATGCATGTATTTGTGTGTGTGTGTGTGCTTGTGTGAAAATGTGTGTCTGTGTGTATTTGTGTTACTGTATTGCATATTTGTAAGTCTATGTGTGAGACAGAGAATGAAAAAAGTGATGGACTTTGCTTGAGTTATGCATATGACTTATATTGCATGTGCCGTTTTCTGCATAAAGTTATGCATGTGTGTGTGTGCTTGTATTTGTGCCGAAGTGTGTACATATGCAAAAAAACATAAATTTGTACACATAATTTGCGTCCAAGTATGGTAGGTCTGTATGTGTGTGTTTGAGTGTATATATATATATATATGTATATAAGTATGTATCCATACATGTATCTGTATATGACCATATATATAATTATATGTATTATATGTATATGTATTAAATATATAGCATCTTTTGTGTCTGGCTCACCTCCCCTTGGTCCAATTACCCCAGACCCCTGCACCTCCACACCCCTTTCTTCATTTCCCAAATCTCCCTACTGATCCCCCACCACCCCCTCTCCAGCTGCACTAAGTGCCCTTACCCCCTTCTCCCCCACCCCTACTCCCACGCCCACCAGTGAGGTCCCCAGCCTTCCTGGCCCAGCCAGGAGGCCTGCAACCTCCAGCTCACCCCCTCCACAGCCCCCTGGCCCCTTGGCTCTCTCCCTGCCCAGGCCCAGTCCCAGGTGAGCTGACGACAACAGGAGCGGAGGGAGACGCTGCGTGCATGCCTGATGAAGACGAGCATCGCTGAATATTCATGTCCGCTGACATTTCAATGAGGCTGTGCGGCGGAGATGCGGCCCTGACCAATCACGCCGCACCAAGGCCAGAGGGGTCTCGTCCGAGCGCGTGCGATTGGATGAGGTGAAGGGTTCCGCTGCTGGTCGCTTTGGTGACCAAGAAGGGATCAGGGCTGGGGAGGTGGACTGGACACGTCACCAGTGATGCCTGTGTGTGTGTGTGTGTGTGTCTGTGTGTGTGTGTCTGAGGATGGTCTTGTGTGTGCAAGTTTATACATGCATGTGTGATAGAGAGAGTTGTGTGCGTGTGCATGTGTGCGTGTGTGTCTGTGTGGGTGTGATAGTACTCATGTCCTGTTGCTTTGCCCTGTTGCTAAAGTTCGAGAGCTCCTCCACCTCCTCTTTATTTCTCCTTTCTTTGTCCTTCACTCTTTTTCTTTTTTCCTTCCTTTCTTCCTTTTTTTCCTTTTCCTTTTTTTCTCTTCATCCTCTTCTTCATCATGTCTTATTTTCCTTCTGTTTCCCATGATAGGGATCAGGCTTCTGTCTACTCTTCATTCATTCGTTTATTCCCTCTCCCTCTTTCTTTTCTCTCTCTCTCTCTCTCTCTCTCTCTTAGTCTCACTCTCTCTTTCACCTACTCGTTATTCTAGCCTTGTCCTGCTGCAGTTTGCAGCCCAACTTTCTGACCCACTTCCCATTTCCTCCCTGGCCGTGTGATCAAAGCCTGGAGGACGGTGTAGCCCGGGGCGGAGGAGAGAGAGAGTGAGGAATGAAGGCATCCAAAGAGAGCAAAAGAGGAAGAGAGGGATAGACAAGGGGAATATAGAGTAGTGGAGGGAACAGAGAGATCACAGGATGGGAAAAATGAAAGAGAGAGGACGAGAGAGAGGGAGAGAGAGAGAGAGAGAATGAGACCCAGGTGATCTCTTCGTTCCAAGGGCACTCAACTTGATCGAGGTTAGTTGGGTAATGCTGTGTGGCTTGGGAGAGTGTTCACACTAGCGTGTGTCAGGAGAAAACTTACACCCACATGCTTGCATGCACACACACAAATATGTAGGCACACACACTATAGTTAAGTTAAGTCTCTTTCTCTACATATTGTGGACATACAGAGGAATCGAAATTACGTTTCTAGCTATCCCACAGTGATGCGCACGGTCAGGAGAGCCCTCCACGCGTCTCCACGCGCCGCCTGCTATGGAATTCACCTAATCACACATCCATTCACACACCAGTGGAGGGGATTATCATGCAAGGTTCCAGCCTGCCACCAGGAGCAATTTGGGGTTCAGTGTCTTGCTCAAGGACACTTCGATGGTGTCAGGTAGAGTGGGGCTCAAACCTGCAACCTTGTGGTCACCGTACGGCTCCTCTACCACCTGCGCCACCATGCAAACTTGATTTCGGTTTCCTCTCATATAAAACCAGGGCTAGAGGGGATGCCATGCTAGTGACACCCTTTGTGGAGGGTGTGCATAGGCTATATCACACTGTAAGTTATGCTCTTTGACAATAAGCAGTAAAGAATGTCTGTAAGACTCGTTCAAATAACCTATTTTTAGCAAGAAAAATTAATTTGAAACAGCACAATCAAATGCTCTATAAAGATGTATGGGTGGCAATTATTGACATCACAATGTGTACACGGCATATATACATATATACACGACATATCAATCAACAAAAAGAGAAAAGGCAAGTGCCACAGTGCAACATTCAATTCCTGAATAAACACGAAGGCATCCCACAAAGCTCAGATAGAGACCCAAGATGCACACGTCAAACAGGTCACTCTTTACTAGATTTATAGGCTAATAAATACAGCTGTTACAGAAAACAGCATACTATAGCCTATTATGTGGAGCATCTTGAATGGAAAGGTGTGTGTGTGTGTGTGTGTGTGTGTGTCTGTGTGTATTTGTGTGTGTGTGTGTGTGTGTGTGTGTGTGTGTCTGTGTGTATTTGTTAGTTAATTAGAACTATTGCAAATGATTTTTTAACATCTAAAACCAAATTTCATTTTTTATTTTTCAATTTTCATTTACATTTTAAAATAATTTTTCCTCTGAAGCCAAACAACTGTACAAAAAGTCACTTAAAAAAGTCGACAGACCTCATAATGTGATGTTCAGGTAAGGAGCGTGAACAACAAAAGAGAGAGAGAAAGAAGAACGACAAAGAAAAAGAAAACAGACTGGATGGGAAGATAAAGAGAAGAGGGGGAGATAGAGAACAAAATAGATAATGAGAGAGGGAGAGAGCAATAGAGAGAGGGAGAAAGACACAGAAGTACAGCATTAAAGAGATAAAAAGAGAGGGAGAGAGAAGGAAAAAGACAGAGATACAGAGTAAAAGAGAACAATCGTAAGGCAGGGAGAGAAAGCTGAGAAGGAGACACAGGCTATTAGTACCCAGTCCAGAGCGGCTTGTACGTTAATATTCCCCCTGCATTCTGACAAAGAGCACTAATTATAAATAAATTAGGGACACGACACGCTGAGCCACAGGGGAATGGCGTGAGGAGCCAGCGAGCGAGGGAGTGAGGGAGAGAGAGGCACGCAGACGGAGGAGGAGAGCGAGGGAAGCAGGCGGAGGAGAAAACAGATAAGAAAACAGAGGGATGAGGCCGAGTAGTCATGGGGATAAGGCCGGAATGAAAGCAAGATGGAACACAAGACTGGAATGTCTAATACAAGGCCTTTGTGTGCAAAAGGGAGGAATATATATATAAGGTGTGTGTGTGTGTGTGTGTGAGTGAGAGAGAGAGAGAGAGAGAGAGAGACACAGAGAAGAAACACAACAAAAATAACTATGGTGATGACGGAGGAGGCAACCAGTGCAGCATGTGAAGTGATGTGTTGCTCTGAGATGAAGGAGAGGACATGGGCAACTTTTCTTTCAAGGAAAAAAATGACTGAAAAGAACTTTATGAAAAGAAAATATTTAAAGATGATGTCAGGGCAAATGTGTTCAACATAAATATCTCAAGTAAATATAGACACAAACAATTACATTTCTACAAAGGATTAAAATATTAAAAAATAAATAAATAAAAAAGAAAAGTGACAATGTATGTTTTCAACAAAATAATAGAATTAACTTGCACAGAAGGAATGAAAAAAGATACAGAGAAGGACAGAGTGTGAATGAGAAAGAAAGAGAGAGAGTAAAGGGAAAAGAATTGTGACGACAGCCCACCACCATTGTCAAATATTTACTGACTGTCAGTCAAGCTTATCAGTGCTGTGTTAGGGGGCAATGCAGAGTGTGTGTGTGTGTGTGTGTGTGTGTGTGTGTGTGTGTGTGTGTGTATGCACGGGCACATGGGACAACCTCTCCTCTATCTAAATAGATCAGACTTTAGAGGCTTCACCAGAGACGTAGCTCTGACAGCCGCAGCGGCCGCGCGAGTCACGGGAGCATGTGACAGACGCATCACCCGTCCGCGCCCACCAACACCCCATCCACAAACGCACGAACCACCATCACCTGGACGCCAGCGACGCACTGACCAGGCAGACCACCAACCGTGACGAGATAAACAACGCAAGTTTGTTTATGGGAATTTACAGCAAAGAAGCGTACATATTTTATTTTACTCGCTTTAGGCTGATGTAAGATTTTTTGATGTAGTGTTACTTGGAAAAATACTGAATTCAATAATTTATTTATCTTATTGTTTTTAAAAGAACTATTTAAATAAAAATACACGGTGTGTGTATGTGTTTTATTGTTCTGTTGTTTGCCGTGGTTCAAAGGCTGGGGGTAATTACAAACAGATTTTTGTCCTGGCTTTGGCCATGAGGGGCTCTGAGGCTGGCTGACTCTGATTGGACGCTCCTGTTTGCACGTGAAGTCGACCTTTGTGACACAGACAGGAAAGGTCGCCACCAATGACCCCGCACTGCCCCGCCACCGTCCCCAAGGCGACACTGCTGTCGCTATGGATACAGAGTCACAATCACAGGAGTTGCAGGAAAGGCCTAGGGGGGGAGGGCAGTTTACAGAGAGCCATGAACACACACACACACACATGTACGCACATATAAATACAAATCCTTTCACAGCCTGAAATTACACACACACACATATTCTCATGCACACACTTACTCACACACAACTACACACGGACACACACACACACACAGCCACACACACACTTGCATATACACATGCACAATCCTGGGGCATCATTTATGACCATGATCACAACCCTCTCTCAGACACATGCACACACACACACACACACACACAAAGACATTAGCATTCACCAAACGCAGGGACTGTCTGGTTGCCACTGGCATTACAGAGTGGACCTGCACCTCTCTCCTCTCTTTCATCTGTCTCTTTTCCTGTTTCACCCATGTCCCTCTTTTTTCATCTCTCTCTCTCTCTCTATCCATCTTTCAACCAACAGTACGCGTGTGTTTGTGTGAGTTTGTGTTTGTGTGTTTGTGTGTGCATGTGCATGCATGCTTGTGTGTGCTTGCATAAAGCAGCAACCAGGACCAGGAATTACAAACGTGTCTGTAAGTGTGTGTGTGTGTGTGTGTGTGTGTGTGTGTGTGTGTGTTTGCATCCATGTGTGTGTGAGGCAGTAACATTCTGTCTGGTGTCAGTCAGCAGACGACGGGTGCAGCAGCAGGAGCGCTGTAGTTGCCGTGGCGAGAGGAGACAGAGGCAGGTGAGAGTGACAGACATTAACACACTTCTGTCTGTCGTGGAAACAAGACAGACTGAACACAGCACAGCACAAAACAACACAACATGCATTGAGAGCAATTCAATTCAACTGTCTGGCTAACTGGTTCAAATGGAATCACAGTCAGTGACATGAACTTGAGCTAACACCTAGAAGACCTTGTTTTTATCTTGTATCTCTTTATCTCAAAACATCAGATGACTTGGATTAATCTATTGGCTTCTATACGCTGTAGCAAAAAAAAATTATCTAATTATCAAAGCTATGGATTAATACAAATACAAATTAAACTGTTTGTGCATCCAAAATATTTATGCTTCTATATCTCAGATGGAAAGGACGGGAAAATATTTAAAATCTAATTTAAAACAAATGTCCAGTAAGGTTGCTACGTGTCTACATGTCTAGATATCATCTATGCTGGAGTCAAACCAAGGTCAAAAGCAAGGGCAGTCAGACTGTGTCAGACTATGTAGGATACAATAGAAGACAAGGGGATAAAAGAAGACGGTTCTACCGGCCCATTCCATTCCATTGTAAAATCCTAGTGTTTGGAGAAAAATCTGCTTTTGCAAGAGCAAAAAAATGCTTTTGTTCCATGAATGAGACCAGAAGCATGGCTCAGGCATCCTCAGGACAAAGCACAAAAAGGGCTGGGCTAAACCAAGGCTCAAATGAAACTTTTGGAAAGGAATACAATACAACAACAAAACCAGAAGAATTTAAGAAAAGTCAGGATGAATTTGTTCTGGATTGTTACTGCTAGTCAAACATAAGAAAAATCCACAGAAACCAAGGGAGAGAGAGAGAGAGAGAGAGAGAGAGAGAGCAGAAGGCAGAGACCCCACTCATAGCCATGGTCACAACATCAGAAGGTGAGTCTGTGCCAGACCTGGGCCAAATGCAAATTGTGTTCCCCTCCAGAGTCCTCACCATGGCTTTGTCCCATTGTCTTTGCCTGTCCACTGCCTCCCCACCAAAGTCACCTGTAATCAGGCATCTACAATGGATTAATGACACCCCATCTGCTACAGACTGATTGAACATGGTACCTCTTACACACACATACACACACACATACACACACACACACACACACACACACACACTACCATCACCATTAAACATAGTCACATGCTCACATATGCTCTCTCTCCTTCTCACTCTCTCTCTCTCTCTATCTATCTCTCTCACCCACACACTCACACGCACACACACACACATACAGTTATGTTATCACTAGCTATCCCTTCTACACCCATCTCATTCCTGGTTTGTTCCTGGAGCCCCCCGCCCCCTCCTAATTGGACATCGATTAGTGAGGCCCTCCAATCAGGTTTGAATATCTAGTGTGTGTTAATTGAAGAATTAACTGGCTTGTATCTGCGGCCTGAAGGGGGAGAGAAAGACACAGACAAATGCCCCCGCTCCGCACAGATACACCGGCGCACGCAACGCCAATACTCTACAGACTCACCCTCAGTAAATACACACAGCCATCAAGGACACCCAAGGACAATGATTAAAAAAGGAGCCCACAAAACGAGCACAAATGCACATGTGCAAACACACCCAACCCAACACATTTTCACATACACACACACAGATGTGTGTGTTCTCTAACACTCTTTCTCACTCTCTGTCTTTCACTCTCACACACACACACACACACACACACACACACACACACCTTCTACTCTTTGGAAGGTTCAGGGAAAGAAGTCCAGTGACTGAAGATAAAGAAACTTCTGTCTCTTTCATGTTGCCAAACGGTGTCATTTCACACCAAATGCGTGTACCACGCAGCAAGAAAGGACCGTGAGAGTGGACAAGGTGGGGCAGGTCTGGGTGAATGGGTGAGAGACCTCCTAATTTTCTCTCTGACCATGTTCACTGGTGCTGGAGAGAGAGCAGATGGGCAAGGTCCAGAGTGTGTGATTATTTATTGAAGAGGTGGAGGAGGAGGGAGAGGCGGAGAGATTGGGTGGAGATGAGGAATCCGATGATTTTCGGATTGGAATTCTGCGGCCGACTCTTCGGCGGTTTGATGTCCAGCTCCGCCTCTGACCTTGAACATGAGTAAGTGTGTGTGTGTGTGTGTGTGTAGGATGAGGGTTACTAGTAAACATCCAAGGAACAGGAGGAATGGATTGCAGGTTGGATGTGGGTGGAGAGTCCAGACTTTGGTTAAATGATCAGCTTTACACAAATCTCATCTGGCCCTCCTCTGGCCCAGTGTTGGCTGAGTGCAGCAGGGGCTTTCTTCAGCTTTCATCATGGACATCCTATTCTTTGGGCCTATCCGAAACTGACAAAAAAGGTGTCCGACAAAGGTGGTGTTCGATGGCAGCCAGTCATCAAACATGTCTGACTCAAATAAAAGCAAAAGATTCAGCCTTCAAAGGTACTGCAATTTTGAATGCAGCATGGATATCCTCCTCTGTGTGCCCTTTCAAAGTCAGTGACTAAAATTACAAAAGCAACTAGTGGCTAAAACTACAATAAATCAAAGAAAAGCACAAGATTCTGCCTTCAAAGGAACTGTGTGATTTTAAATGCAGCATCAATATCCTTTGTGTGCCCTTCAAAGTCAGTGTCTAAAACTACCAAATCAACTAGTGTCTAAAACTACCAAAAAGCATCAGTATTTTGGGATACAGATGCTTGTCTGGACTGTTAGATAAACAAAAAGCAGTATTCAGTTAAGCTATTACATTAGTGCCTGCTACAGTAAGTTAAGTGAGTGGTTAGACATTTTGAAACGACAGAAAAAGTACTCACTTTCCATACTCAAGTCGAAGTATAGATACTCGCATAAAGTAAGACTCTGGTAAAGGTGACCTGACTTGAATAAAAAAGTAGAAAGAATAGTTTAGCCTGTTTAAATGACTATTCTGCTAATTACTTTTGGTGTAGGAAGCTGTACCATACAAATAAACTGAAACAAACTGTCTGTAACTTATTTTACTGGACTAATGTTGTCTCAGAAGATGCTACTGTTGTAATGTAAAATGAATACATGTATAGTACTTAAGTATGGAGTATTTGTTCCCAGTTAGTCTCATCTGCGGAGAACTAAGTAAATCATAAGAAAGTCACATCTCTCTAGCCAGGCTAGCACCATCTAGTGTTTCCATTTAGTTTCTTGTCCCTCTACCACAATGTCAGAAAACCAGGCATACTGTAAGCATTGGTTTGCTCTGGGTTAGACCGGCCAATAAACGAACAAAGGAATTGCTAAAAGCAGTAGTGCTGAATATAAACAATGTGATCCAGAGTGTAATCGTGCCCAAACAGCAGAATATATAGTAAACCAATTTCTTCTCTCTTGCCTTTAACTCAGTCTGAGTCTGAATCTTGTTCTTCTATTTTATTTGTTTTTTTTTGTTGTTGTTGATTTTTTTTCTTTTCCTTTTATCACATGCCCTTTTTTGGACAATTTTATCCTTCTCTATTTTTTTATTTTTTTGACTATTGTAATGCACTCTGGGTAAACGTCTGTTGTTTTTTAAAAGTGCTATATAAATTGCCTTGACTGGCAGCAAGACGTACCTCCCAATTTGTTAATGGCAGAAAAAGAAAAAAATATTTTTTCATATCTTTTTCTATCAGTGTCACTCTAGAATGTGCCCCATGTGAATACACAAACTTTCTCTTTTTGACAGATCCAGACTCCATTCTAGAACTCGCAGCAACAGTGGAGCGCCCAGATGAAGGCAGACAGAAGGATGGGCAGAGGAGAGGAGGGGAAGAGAGGAGGAAAGGATGGGGGAGGGGTGTGGTGGGCAACACGGTTAAGATGCAGGGGGGTCAACTGGCTGCAGTGGCTGATGGGATTTCTAATGAGCGAGAGAGAGGGGAATGGTGGGATGGGATGTGGAGGGACTATCCAATGAGGCTCTGCCATAGCCTCCCTCTCTCTGCTGCAGACCAGACACCGCTTTGAAACCAACCAACTTTCCTCCTGCTAACTTCCCTGAGGTGATACTGACAGCCAGCCAGCCAACGCACCAGGACAACTTTATTTCAGTTTACTTAACTTCTTAACTCACCCACCTTAAGAAAAAATGTGTTCTTATTGCCTTGATCAGCTTTTGGGAATGATTTGCATTTTAAGCCAGTAAAATATTTTTTGAGAGTTTAAAAGGAATTGTTCAAGATGTGTGTGTGTGTGTATTTCTCTTGGGAATAAAAAGAAATAAACGTACATGATTTACAGCTATTCACACAGCTATTATTATATTTGCACATAATAAATAGCAAGCAATAGTGTTGGCATTCATATGTTGTGTGCTAACCCTCCCAAATGCATTAAGCAACAGTTTATATATCTTTTTATTTTCTTTAGTGTCTCTGCTACTTTTGTTCCTTCTCCTGTCACGGCTGAGATAGCAGTGGCCATCCCATAAATAGTGAGAGTGAACGTGAAGTCATGATGGATCACAACATCCCTTGGCCATTGCTCAGGCTGAGGCACTCATCCCCAACCGCCCGTCAAACTGCTCCAACCAATAAGAATCTGTTCAGTCTGCTGTCCGGCCTCTCGGCCCCTGA
This sequence comes from Limnothrissa miodon, assembly GCA_017657215.1. Lineage (NCBI taxonomy): Eukaryota > Metazoa > Chordata > Actinopteri > Clupeiformes > Clupeidae > Limnothrissa > Limnothrissa miodon. The sequence goes on from JAGFZM010002312.1 coordinate 10,307, forward strand.
AACTCTTAAAAAATGCACCACAGCCACACACACACATACACACATATGAATGCATGCACACACACACAAACACACACACACAAACACACACATACACACACAAACACACACACACACACCTACATACACACTTAATTTTATCCTCCTTTTACAGTCACATAAGAATGTCCATAAATAAATTCATAACTCACAGTAGATGAGCATCCACCCAAAACAAAGTTTTTTCTCACATGGGTACACCACACACACAAACTAATGTATGCAAACAACAGTGACCTTCTCACAATAACAAACCATAAGCATTGATATAACAGGATTCAAGAGGTGCCTTTGGATTGTTTTCTGTCCTTTTTAGAAAATGAAGAAGCTCTAAACCAAACATAATCTTCAGACGTGGGCTTCCAACGGGCAGGCTTCATGTGCAGGCACAGGCTTTTAATATTGCACACAAGTTAATGATTAGTCATCAGCACCTGACCGACTACAGCACATTGCTTATGGATGTGGTGTAATATAGTTTGAATGCAAATGTTCACGCTTGGCTGAGCTGTAATGTATTAAAGAGCTGAATGGAATGACACACATTCCAATGTGGAGCCACAAACCAAGCCCTCAGTGTCTGTGGCATGTTCAACTGGGATGTTCAGAAGGTTCAAACAGTTCTCATGCGGTCAAGTGGATTCAATAATATCATAGAAACATGTTGGAGCCATGGTTAAAGCATAGTTTTTTATCATGTAAACACAGGGGGCAAAACTCTTTGATCTTCCTGGTGTTTTGGTGGTTTCACACAGCAAAAGGCAATTTTTCGTGCCAAGCTTAGGTGAAAGAGAAATGCACTACCTCGTGACCTTGCTTCCTGAGTATAAGAATAATCATTCTCAATCACTGGTTTTGCGGCATAAATATGAAGGTGTGTGTGTATGTGTACAGTATGTGTAAATATTTCTGTGTGTATGACTTGTGCTTACTGGTGGATGTGCATGTGTGCATGCTTGTGCGTATATTTGTGTATGAGTGCATATCTTCGTGTGTATGGATTTTATATGATACATTTTTGGATTTTACATAATATGGATTTTACATAATACAGTATAAGGAGTATATGTGTGTATGAGTGTGTGTGTTCTTTTGTGTGTGTGTATATGAGAGAGAGAGAGAGAAAGAGAGAGCGTATGCATGCGTGAGTGCATGTGTATGTATGCATTCAAATCTGTGTGTGTCTGTGTGTATATGTTATATGTCCCCTGGTGTTTCTCAGTGGCGGCCATGGGACCAGGGGAGTGGCCCCCGTCCTGCCCCCTGGTTGATGGGGTCTAATCCCCCCGCTGATGGGGTCTGGCAGGGCCTGCTGGAGGATTACTGGGCCACGGAGCCACCTCTCTCGGGAGGGACGCACCACGCCTGCCCAGGAGTGCAGGGGACACTGCACTGCACGCAGGTGGGATTAATGCCCTGAGTGTGTATGTGTGTGTGGTAGGGCATGTGTGTGTGTGTGTGTATTTGAGTGTGTGGAAGGGGGCATGAGTGTATGTGTCTGTGCTTTTGTGTTTGAGGGAGTGTGTGTGTGTATGTGTGTGTGTGTGTGTGTGTGTGTGAGGTCATGAGGGTATGTTTGTGTGTGGTTGTGTGTATAAGCAAGGGAGAAAGAGAAATAGAGAGAGATGAAGATCATTATAAGCTACAGATACACAAACACAAAAAAAACGTATTCTGATCACAATTTACCCACGGTTAATACCTGGCAATAATGTATCAATACACGGCTCTATCTTATGTCTTTTGTTCTAACCTTCCCAATACTTCAGCAATCCTGCTGCCCCTTAACATGATAAACATAAATAAATAGATAAAAGCAGCACGGATGACTGCATCCAACTCTCAAAGCACAGCCTGCTTAAGATTTTAAACACTCCATCTCATCTCATTCTCCCTCTTTCAGCACCACCACCACCACCACCACCACCTTTCCTTCTCTCGTCTTTCTCCCTCTTTCTCTCTCTCCGTTCTTTTCTTTCATGAATTAAAAGTGCAGTCAAGAGAGAAGAGCCATAGTTAATTCTGATCAGATCCCCACCTCCACCCCCACCCCCACCCCACCTCTCCTCTCCCAGCCCCCATCCTGAGGCGTTGGGTCCTGACAGACGGTGATGGGATCTGACGGTAAACAGCCTTGCGGATGCCTGGCGCATGATTGACACGGAGGCAGGTCGCGGCGCATCCGGGCCGCACCTAATCCTGCCCTGTCGGAACTAATTGGGGAGGTGGAGCCCCGTGTCACCGGGGTGAGTGATTGGCAGGACCTCGGCTTTGCATAGATATAAGTGCCAGATGAAGGGGCAGGGGACCGCAGAACGTGACCATGCTACTGTTAATAGAGATGTTTGTGTGTGTGTGTCTGTGTGTGTGTGTGCGTGTGTGTTCGTGTGTGCATGTCTATGCATGTGTGTGTGTGTGTGTGTGTGTGTGTGTTTGTGCGTGTATGAGTGTGTGTGTGTGTGTGAGAAAGAAAGAGAGGATGTGAAAGAAAGAGAAAAATGTGAAATCTAAGGTCTGAATGAATAATTGTGTTTGTACATGAGAGAGGGAGAGAGCTTAAATAGGAGATCATATCTGTAAATAGACATGTGTAGGTTGGTGTTATGTGTGTTTTTAGGCTATGTTTGTGTGAATGTGTGCATGTATATGTGTGTGTGTGTGTGTGTGTGTTTTTGTTTGTGTCAAAATCACTTGAGCACCAGTGACTTC
>JAGFZM010002313.1:4217-15715 GCA_017657215.1 Limnothrissa miodon
GCGTGTAGGATGTGTGAAAGAAGGGAACGGGCTACTGCACCGTTACAGCCTACACACTCACATCCTCACGCGCGCGCACACACACGCTTCTATTTCACATGCAAAAAATAGTCTCTTTTCCAGATTCACGTGACTGCACGTTGATGAAGATTCATCTCCGTTGCGCTGATCACGAAGTTTTAGTCACTATCTAATTGCTATCTGGTGAATCAATGCGATTTTGACGTTCTAATGCCCTGTGATGAACTGTGACAAATTGAGTTTGAACGTAGGCTACAGCAGCCTAGACGTAGTCTACATTATATGTCATAGGCCTACCTCAATTCCAATTCTCAATGCCAGCTTGCTTGGTGCTTAGATTCTCAAACTCTTAAATAAATGACAAACCGTCACACCTTTACATAACATAGAATGACAGAATTATGAATTTGTACATTGCCTAAAACCTGCATGACAAAAAGTGTGCTGTGAGGTGTGAAAGTAAAGTTTATAAATTAGTTTTTCCTTAACACATGAGTTAATGTCTTTAATGAACATTAACTGTGAATGTGCTAATTTACCTTCAGAACATTTTTTTATTTTTATTTCGCTCGCTCGCTCCATATTTTTCCTGAAAAAATCCGAGAACCAACTAATTTTATTGGTGTGGCCTAAGTATGATTTATGTAATATTTTTTTAGTTGGATATTATTTCCAACTGTAGTTGGATATTATGTCCTTCAGTTTCTATCCAACAGGAACTTCAGTCTGCATTTAGTAAACAAAAGGTCAACTTCCTAATCATATATTATCTAATCTGATCATATGATCATTTATGAAATTATTTGAAGACTGCCAATGCTAAGTCTACGAACAATCAGGAATTGATGAATGCCTGTGCCTGAAAATGAATAGCATTCACAAATCACTCCTAGGCTACTTTTAGGATTTACAGGTCCTGCCCCAAAACTTCAAATTGTGTGAATTTGTACAAAACTCACAAATGTGCACAATAAAATTTTGAAGTTTTTAATATAATTTTATAATATACCCTGTAAATACAGCATAGAGGTTAAGAGTTCAAAAGTTCAGTTTCCTAATTTTAGGAACACGAAATCTCATGGTACATGTCATGACAGAAGACTTACCTATGCTTATGATTTGGCATGACTGCTGTACAAATGGTGCAAACCCCTTGAAAACTGTGTATTAGAGAGGGGTACAACACAGTTACTGTACTGTCATTGCATACACACAAAACCTGTTCTGTGCATCAATAGTTAAAATAAATGCACACTTATAGTAACTGTTTTTTTTCATACCACTATATTTGGTGCACAACACATTTGCACATATATGTGTAGAAATGCAACGTACATCTGTGAAATACTGTCTCGCAAATACATTTCTTCATCTATTTACACATTGGGCTACCTTTTTACATACACACAATTTATTAAACTCAAATGCATCAATCACAGGTCTCAAGCTGTATGTTCTACAGCTCTCAGTTCTGCACCATAGCCGACTGGGAGATGAAGTGCAAAACAGATTTGTGCGGTTCACCAAACCAAGTCTTTGGGGCAGGAACTGTGGGGAATTGTAGCCAATAAACATTTAGCTCTTCTCCTGGCCAATCAATGACTGGTGCCCAAACCACAGGGAAACTAAAGTAAACAAGCAAGGAAAGATTGCCCGTCTCACCTCCTACCCCCTACAAGGAGGAGAGATGGGAGGGGTGTGCTTTACTTCAGACTGGGCTATTTTTGGCCATGATACAGGAGACACACAGGGCCCATTGATCTGACCTTAACTTTTGTTGTTGAAGTCAACAGGAATTTAGTAACAAAAGGTTGAAAGAGTTTATCTGTAACACACTGAGATACAAACATAAAACATGGAGTGAAATTGTTAAAATAAATAAAGAGTGTTCGTTTTATGAAGAAGAAAAAGAATAATAATTAGCCCATTCAGAATCCAAAAAGTTCAGAATCCATAAAGCCATGCAGTTTGAGTAAGGGCTGCCTTGAAGTCGGGACAGAAGAGTGAACCCATCCAATAACACTTGCATGACAAACCAAACTTTCTCCACATACATGTCCAACATTGCCAATCCTTACTGCCGTTTCACCGGTGCATGGCCTTTAGAATTGGGCCATTCCATCTGCTTCATGTTCACACTATAGTTAATTCATGTTTTCATACTTGTCAGTATGTCAGTGTGTGTGTGCTTTCTATTGTGTGGAATTAAGACAGTGTGCTTGTAGGTTTGAAGTATTTGGTGTGTGATGTGATGTGCAGTATGTGTGTGTGACCTATGTGATGCAGGGTTTCCCCTATGTACATTTAACTGCGGCGGCCCGCCGCACCTTCAAGCCTTACTGCCGCACCTTCAGAACCCCCCCCCCCCCCGTCCTTACGTAACTTTAGGTTTGGAGCGATTAGTGCTTTTGAAACGTTTTTGGCTCCGGTTTTTTTTTTCTCATCCTCACGTCCCCCCCCCCCCCGTCTTCACTTTATTTTTGGAGCATTTATTTTCTTTCATCGCCACCCCGCCCCCTCTCCGGTTTTTGCTCTCATCCACCACACGTTCAATGAGATCCTAGGGGAAACACTGTGATGTATTGTTTCTGTAAATTGTATTCATGACCCAATGCACTATACAAATAAACTTGCCTGTTAACAGCACGAGACAGAAGAAAAACAGCTCTCAATCTCACCAACATACACCAATATAGCAGACTATACTGTGTGTGTGTATATTCACATTGCAGGCATAAGGTTCTGCTGCCCTCATCTGGTTGACAGAAGACCGTGCGTGTTTGGTCTTCTTTTTCCTATCAGGCCTCATGACTGAGACAAGACCAACGGTGTGGGGCCCAGATACAAGGCCAAAATGCTGTGTCCTACACTATTTCACAGTTGACATGCCCACCTAATAAGCCTTAAAATAAGATTTTAAGCACCGTAGCACTGTTGAAAAAGTCAGGTTCTGCAGTTCACCTGATATCCGTGTGGTGTCTGTGTGATAAACACTTTGTGTGTTATCTGACAGGAGAACAATGGATGCATTGTTGTTACGCACAGTATGTCTCTCGGTCTTATAGGTTTAACGTTACTACTACTCTCATCAGTCTGTCTAGTGTTGTGAAAAACACCAAAATGTTCAAGACTATTGCATTCATTTTACTGTAACCCACACAGTTACTTTCACAAAATGGGCAATGAAATACTGGTGGATCAATATGTGGTATTGCTACTGTACTTGTGGGATTTCCATGATCATCTTCAGGCAAGACCAGGGGCCTTGTGTACAAAGATTGTGTACACACAAAAATGCTGCATACGCCACTTCTCACACAGACTTTTGGATGTACAAAGACTGACCTGAAGTGGAAAAGTGCAGTTCTTCATGCCTTATGGCGAGCCAGCCCTGCAAACCCATGAGCCACTACCTCCAGGTCTTGTGGGTCTCGGGGAAGTGGATCAGCACAAATCGGAGGGCTACCACCTCCTCTGTGACTCTGTGGACGATGCGGTGAACAGTGGATTGTGGTATTCCAAATTCCCTGCAGACCACCCTGTAAGATGTCCAACTTGAAAGCCAGAACAGGAGCACCAGGGTCTCAATTGTGGCACCACAACCGTGCCTTCTGGCTTGGTGCAGAAGGTCCAGCAGCACTGCCAAGGCCTCCCTGCTCAGCTGAAAATCAGCCCTGGGGCCTCATTTATAAAACTGCGCAGGGTTTCTGTCAGAAAATGGCGTACGCATGAAACTCACAATGTGCCTTTTTGAAATGGTAGAATGGTTAAAATTACTTCCATGATTTATGCATTAATAATCCGCACCAAGAGGGCAACCATCGTGCACAGGTCCAATGCTGCTATGTCTCAATATAAATGCATCATGGGTCGAACTAGGCCATCGGGCGACAGCATTTGTGAGCACCTCCACGTCACATACAGTACAACTTAGACATTGAGGAACATGTCAGCAATGGCAAATTCATTTTCACTCCTCCGTCCTTACAGCAATATGATTGCCGTTAATTGCAGTAGGTACGGTAGCCTAACACTGATCACATTTTGAATATCGTACTTTTCTGAAGTTGCACTTTTTATTTGCCTGTTCACCCACCATGTGATGATCATTATTGAAAAAATGATAAAACATGCATTAACCCTCTAGGCCAGGGCTATTCAATTAAAAATTCATTTGGGCCACATTTCAGAACCAAGATCTTAAATTGGGCCGCACATTTTCAGCAGTTCAACAATTTTTATTTTTTACCCTTAAAATTGACATTCTAAAAAATATTGAGAATGCATGCAATTTATATTATATAGGCTATCTAAAATGAGGTGGGGTGGAGGAGGAGGCATTAACTAGCTTGGTCTGTTTCTGATATTCTGGGTGCATTGAGAAATAGGCTAGCCTACAATCTGCCACTCTGATGATAACACTCCACAGTTCACGAGCTTGTTATTTTTCTGGGACTAAAAAAATGGTTTCTGATAGATCAAAATGAACATAAACCAGCAGGTTAAAATAGCGGTTAATGTATCAGTTGCTTGACAAGTAAGGACCATGAACGATTTTGAACTTTTTTTTTACCTGCCAATTATGAGCTTTAATTCATAAATCAATCCAGAACTGGTCTATTTCCTAAAATCTTTGTCTAGCAGTTAGCACTGTCAGAGCCCATTTACGGGGAGCCGGTCCACTCTCTATTAACTTTTCTGCAATCTGTTGAAATTCCGCTTGTTTTGCTGTTGAGCAAGTGAAAAATGAATTGTGGTCTATGGAGCTAAGCGGCTAAAACCCGTTGTCACAGTTAACAACTTAATTTCTTAATGTACGTTGTGATAGTAGCTACCTGAGAATAGATTTTCCACTAGAAATGAAATAAAAAGTCACTCATGTCCTTTCTGCTTTTCATAGGATGGGCCACTTTCCGTGTAACATGCTAGCATTTAGCTAATTCACTTGCTCGGAAGCGCCCTCTTGTTGCAGTACCAGCCGGAAGGATTCTGAGAGTGATTGTTCTCCCCATATTGAAAATTCTCTGCCACTGCTCTGCTGCTCTCTCCCTTCAGCCGGAGTGGCCGGTGTACGCTCTGAACACGCTCTAAACACTTTGAAAGTGTGACGCTCTGAATAAATGAACGACAATTCTATCCACACTCAGAAAAGTTTTAAAGGAGAGTGTACTTGGAGAGCTCGGAGTGTCAGTTTACGAACGAACCGTCTATAAAAGACCCAATTTACGTTCTGGAGGCTCGTGAATGGTGTTTAAATTTTATTGCTAGAGCGTCGTCCGGGCCGCATGTGCACCACGTTATGACGCTTCCCATCGTACATACAGACACTCATACATCCAGGCACACAGGGGCGCACTCACTCAAATGATCCCCTCATTCTCCAGCCACAAACGTGATGGGCTAATTAACGGAGGCGGCGGCTTTGATTTAGGTGTGAGGTGAGACTCAGTTCGCCCCTAGCATTCGAGGCGCAGGCAGTGTTAATCCCTGCAGCTATAAGTATCAGGCTAGGAGCCTGCCACTGAGAAGTATAAATTGAGGCGTTTGTTACGTTGGCTTCCCCCCATCTATAGCCGCTTTGGAGGCCTTGGGATTTTTTGTTAGCGACCTGACCTGGACTGACCAGCACGTAGTAGGCCACGGGTTTACTTTACTTTGTTTTGTTTTGCTGCTTGTGGGTGTCCGCCGTGACCCTATGTTTTATGTTTTGGCCGTGTATTGGCAAGCGATATTTACGTTGTTACCGACGAACACTGAATGTAATGATTACATCGTGTAAATCACACTGAAATTCATGTCCTAGCTAGCGAGTCTCGCTGACGTGAAAATGTGAACTTTTCTGTTGAAGATATTATGTTATCGCAAATTATCTATTGTTTTTCCTTGAGAATGCTGTCTAGGCTGTTTGCCTGAACAGACACACATACACACACTCACACACAAATGGACATGCGAAACAAACTTTCTCATGTGAACAATATCTAGGCTAACTCACGAGCTTTCACACCAGACGGACAATATCTAACGCACGAACTTTCTCACCACAAGGACCTTTAACCATATTGTGAGATTGTTAACCATATTGTATGACTGTATGTATTGGTTGATTTTGTTTTCTTTAAAAGCGATGAAGACTTGCTTACTTGTAGTACTTGGAATTTCACCTAATTACAATACAATATATTCAGGTTTCAGTAACTTTTATATTGCTACCGCTACTGCTTACTGAATCCTATGTAAGGTGACTGACGCTGACGCACATCTCCAGTTTAGACAATTTATGAGCCAGGACGTCAGACCGTTACATAAAAAAATGGCAACCACGAAGGGACAATTAGGTGAAATTGACGGAAGTAGCAAGTCTACACGAACCACCACAAATCCTTTTCTATTATTTTCTGAGACTGAAACTTCAGAACACCAAAACCCTACGCAGCCTTCTCAGACTCCATGTAGGCCTGACGGTGTAGCCCCAACAGATAATCCAGACTGTTTAGCTGGTCATAGACCTTCATATAGGCCCATTTCCACACTCACAAATACAAATCCCTTTGCTTTTACTCAGCCTACAGCTGGTACAACTTATAGTTTAGAGGATATGGAGTTGACTTGTTTAAACCCCAGGGAACCTCCCTATGAGATTCCAAGCCATGTAGATCTACCAGCTACCTTGTCTGGTCCAATTCAAAGCAGAGATGTGGATGAAGAGGATGACCCCACAGTTATTCCACTAAGTCTTCTACGTTCAGAGTTGAAGCAGCTTTATAGTAAGATCAATGAACAACAGCAACACATAAGAACAGAATTTAAGAAGGACCTGAATACTCTATATCTTGAACTCAAGCTGATGTGCGAGACACAGAACAAGGAGATGGTGACCTCTTTGAATTCCCAGTTAGAATATCTTCAAACTCAGTTTTCATTGAGCCTAAACTGGCGGTTAAAGCATCTGCAAGGAGAGGTTTTAAGGAACGTACAGGACATGTTGGCACCTTTGCAAGCAGATATGGAAGAGCTATCAGTGGGCTTCAGCACCCAAGCCAAACAGTTTAAAACTACTTTAGCTGTCCTTACTACTGATAGGCCAAATATAGTGGGCTCTGTAGGCCACAGACAAAATCTCCCAGAGGCTACTGCTTCGCTAGCCCCTCCTGTGGCGTCCTCTTGTGCGGAATGCTCCCGTGATTATCCTCTACAGTCTACCATGCAACCATGCCTTCCAGGGAGAGTTTCTATTTCTCCAGCAGAGACCTACATCACAGCTGACCTGGGTCGGCGGCTAAGTGCAAGAAAACCTATTAAGTTGGAATTTCCCTCTTTTGGGAAAAAAGGGGATAACCCCGATCCACTTTGTTACCTTGAGAAATGCTATGACTTCCTTGCTCTTCATCCGCTTACAAACGAAGAAGTTTTGGCTACTTTGAGAAATGTTTTGCATGGTACAGCTCGTGACTGGTGGGAGGTGGCCCGACTGACTGTTCATACCTGGGTGGAGTTTGAAGCCAGTTTTCTTTCAGCCTTCTTGGCAGAAGACTATGCTGATGAGTTAGCCGAGCGGGTACGAAATCGAGTTCAAGCTGATGGTGAAAGTATTCGAGATTTTGCTTATTCTTATCGTTCACTGTGCAAACGCTGGAAGCCTGCCATTCAGGAAAATGAGATAATTACACTCATTCTAAAAAACATTAACCCACGTATTGCGAGCCAGCTACGTCGGCGAGTCTCCACCGTAGACGAGCTTGTGAGACTGGGACAGCAACTCGAAAAAGATAAAGATAATCAGAAACTCTATGAGCAACGCAAACACCATACCCAACAACAGACAAACCCTAAAGGTGGTCAGCAGAAACCACTTCAACCAGGACCACAAACCCCTGCCCCCACTAAACCACCTTTTTGTTGGAAATGTAAGCAAGCGCACCCACCTGCCTTGTGCCCCCAACGACCAGTTTCAGACTCAATCAAAAACCCCTATGCAGACTCTAGGGAAGTAAACAAATCCAACACTCCCCGTCTAGGCACTGTAACTGTCAAAAATAGCAGTGAAGTTCATAATGGATTACACCAGCCACAAGCAAATGTGCCAGGAGTGAGTAGTGTTCCCCGTCAGTTACTAATTTCTGTCTCCATTAATTCATGGTCAGGAATCGCTGTTCTTGACACGGGTTCATCATTCTCCCTTGTTTCTGAACTTTTGTGGGAAAAAATCAAGACACCTGATTCCAAACTGCACCAATGGATGGAGGGTCCTCTTTATCTGGCTGATGGACAGGCGAAACACCCATTAGGATTCACCGAATTAACATTTAAAATGCATAACAACAGCTGGACGTTGGCAGCGGTCATCCTCTCTGAGCAAATGCTCGTCCTACCCGTCGTACTCGGCCTTGATTTTCTGTTCTGCAGCGGCATGCAGTTTGACATCTCGCACCTCTGCTACTGGTTTCCAACTAATGACAATAAATATCGATTTTTCAATGGCTCACCAGGGCAAAATGACTGGGGACACCCGCCCTTGATGGCCTTCATCTCGTGCCTACACCCAGTCTCACTGAACTCCTTGCAGGAGACCAATGATTTTGAGAGTTGGCAACAAGCCGTGGACAAGACTGAACTGCAAGGCTCAGATAAGGATGAGCTCCTAAATCAGTTAGGCCTGAATTCGGATGTGTGCACATCTCGCCTGGGGCGCACAGAACTTTTAAAGCATAAAATCTTTTTAACACATGACGTACCCTTGAAACAAAGGCCCTACAGAGTTTCCCCCTCCAAGTTACAGGTTATTAAGGAACTTGTTGATGACATGTTATCTAAGGGGGTGATTGAACCATCCTCCTCACCTTGGGCCTCTCCTGTAGTCCTCATACCAAAGAAAACTGGTGGTCTGCGTTTCTGTGTTGACTACAGGAAGTTAAACACCATCACGCATGGCGACGCTTACCCCTTACCCACAATCCAAGACATTTTGGAGTCCTTGTCTGGAGCCGCAGTGTTTACTAACCTCGATCTGAATAGTGGGTACTGGCAGGTCCAAATGGATCCAGACAGCCAAGAGAAAACAGCTTTTGTCTGTGGCTTGGGACTTTACCATTTTAAGGTCATGCCCTTTGGGCTAAAGAACGCCCCGGCTTCCTTCCAAAGATTAATGGAGCTGGCATTAAAGGGCCTCCAAGGAAAACTATGTTTTGTTTATTTGGATGACATAATCATTTATTCTCCTAACATCAAACAGCATTTTCAAGATCTGCAGATGGTCCTCAACAGACTTCGTGAGGCGGGCCTCACTGTCAACATGAGTAAGAGCAATTTCTTTCAGTTCAGGATCAAATTCCTTGGTCACATTGTCTCAGCCAGTGGAGTTCAGGCAGATCCTGAGAAAACCCAAGCAATTCAAAACTTCCCAGTACCCACAAACATCAAAGCTGTCCAGCGTTTTTTGGGAATGGCCGGATGGTACCACCGGTTTGTACCAAATTTCTCCAAGACAGCAGAACCTCTTAACAATCTGAAAAGAAAAGGGACTCTGTGCTTTTCACACTCTAAAAGCCTATTTAGTCCAACCACCCGTGCTTGGCCATCCCGATCTTAACCTGCCATTTCTTGTCTATACAGATGCCAGTAACATCGGCCTGGGAGCAATTCTAGTTCAGCAGAAGGGCTTGGGCACGGAAGAAGTCCTAGCTTTTGCCAGCAGGACCTTAAATCCAGCAGAGCGTAATTACAGCACCACAGAGCAGGAGTGCCTTGCTGTTGTATGGGCCCTGCAAAAATGGCGTCACTACCTTGAAGGTCGCCACTTCACCGTGGTGACGGATCATGCTGCTCTCACCTGGGTCTTTAAAACTTCTAAGCCGAGCCCACGCCTCATGCGCTGGGCTTTGTTGCTTCAAGAGTTCACCTTTGCAGTGGAATACCGGAAAGGAAAATATAACACAGTACCCGATGCCTTGTCAAGAGCGCCGGTGGATATTTCCAGCCCTCCGACTTATGCTGCCATCATGAAAATTAAACCTGACACCTGCAAGCTGGAGCTCCCACTGGCAGATGATGAAGTCTGGAGAGCCCAACAACAGGACACAGAGGTTCAATCCATTTATGAGTCAATCTTAAACCATGGAGAAAAACACATTGGTGATTCCATCAAACTAACCATTATAGAAGATAAAGTGTACAGAGAGGTCCAGTTGCCTCACCGTACATTATATCAACTCTATGTACCTGTGTGTCTGCGTCACCAGCTCTTGCAAGCCTTTCATGATGATCCATCTGCTGGCCACCTGGGACGCTACAAGACATACAAACGATTACAAGCTTTGGTCTTTTGGCCAAGAATGAGTCTCGATGTAAAGGACTACGTCAAAAACTGCGTAACCTGCCAGTTGTATAAGCCAGAAGGGAGGAAACCAGCTGGGAGACTCCAGCAAACCCTTGTTAGTAGGCCATGGCAAATGCTTGGAGTGGACCTAATGGGTCCCCTACCGAGAAGTACTCAACTTAATACATATCTGCTTGTCTTTGTTGATTATTATACTCGTTGGGTAGAGCTCTTTCCATTACGCAAAGCCACTGCCGAGACGACATCTCGCATCTTGGTGAAAGAAATAATAACCCGCTGGGGAGTCCCCGAATATCTACTGTCTGATCAAGGGAGTCAATTCATCTCCAGTGTCTTTCAAGAAGTTTGCAAAATGTGGAGTTTGGCCAGAAAGTTCACCTCTGCGTACCATCCGCAAACCAATCTAACAGAGAGGGTGAATCGAACACTAAAAACTATGTTAGCCTCGTATGTAGGAGTTGAGCACAAGAACTGGGATCGGCATCTGCATACCTTTCGTTTTGCCATTAATTCTGCAGTGCAAGAGACTACTGGATTTACCCCAGCTGAACTGAATCTCGGTAGGCCGCTCCGGGGCCCTTTGGATGGCCTATTACAGCCATACGTGTTGCCAGATTCTCCATCTTACCACAATGCAAAAAATCTTGTTGAACTGAAGGATTCAGGGAAGCAGACATCCAGTCTTCCTTGTAGTTCCCTGCCTCTCCAAAGGGGGGGGAGTGTGACGCTTCCCATCGTACATACAGACACTCATACATCCAGACACACAGGGGCGCACTCACACAAATGATCCCCTCATTCTCCAGCCAGAAACGTGATGGGCTAATTAACGGAGGCGGTGGCTTTGATTTAGGTGTGAGGTGAGACTCAGTTCGCCCCTAGCATTCGAGGCGCAGGCAGTGTTAATCCCTGCAGCTATAAGTATCAGGCTAGGAGCCTGCCACTGAGGAGTATAAATTGAGGTGTTTGTTACGTTGGCTTCCCCCCATCTATAGCCGCTTTGGAGGCCTTGGGATTTTGTTGTTAGCGACCTGACCTGGACTGACCAGCACGTAGTAGGCCACGGGTTTACTTTACTTTGTTTTGTTTTGCTGCTTGTGGGTGTCCGCCGTGACCCTATGTTTTATGTTTTGGCCGTGTA
>JAGFZM010002313.1:21216-40569 GCA_017657215.1 Limnothrissa miodon
GAGGGGGGGGGGTAGAGTTCAATCTGTCTTCCTATACTCCTGCCAGTCTGGTGGTTCCGCTGGCTGGGAGCCGGGAGGGGAGAGAGTTCAGCAGTCTCACAGCCTGGTGGATAAAGCTGTTGGCGAGCCTGGTGGTGCGGGAGCGGAGACTTTTGTATCTCTTACCAGAGGGCAGTAGGCTGAACAGACAGTGTGCAGGGTGGGTTGCATCGCTGACGATTGTGTTGGCTTTGCGGGTGATGTAGATGTCTTGCAGGGAGGGGAGTGGTCCGCCAACTATCCTCTCAGCTGTTCTCACGATGCGTTGTAGAGCTTTTCTGTTGTAGTCAGTGCAGCTACCGCCCCACACAGTGATGCAGCTGGAGAGGATGCATTCAATGGTTCCTCTGTAGAATGTGGTCAGGATGTGTGGTGGGGCGCTTGCCTGCTTGAGTTTGCGCAGGAAGTAGAGGCGCTGTTGTGCTTTCTTGGTCAGTGATGTGGTGTTGGTAGTCCAGGAGAGGTCATCACTGATGTGCACCCCCAGGAACTTGGTGCTGCTCACCCTCTCTACCGCAGCGCCGTCAATGGTCAGCGGGTGGTGACCGGTGTGACCTCTCTGGAAGTTGACAATAACCTCCTTGGTCTTGCTAACATTTAGCAGGAGGTTGTTGTCTCTGCACCACGTGGTCAGGAGCTCAACCTCTTTCCTGTAATGGGTCTCATCGCCCTTGGTGATGAGCCCCACCAACATTGTGTCGTCTGCAAACTTCACAAGGTGGTTGGAACTGTAGGTTGGTGTGCAGTCATGTGTCAGCAAGGTGAAGAGCAGCAGACTGAGCACACAGCCTTGTGGAGCCCCTGTGCTCAGGGTGATGCTGTTAGAGATGTTGTTGCCCACACGCACTGCTTGAGGCCTCTGGCTGAGGAAATCCAGTAGCCAGTTGCAGATGGAGGTGCTGAGGCCCAGTTTGCAGATGAGTTGTTGTGGACGAAGAACACAGGTGCATTTTATTGATGGCATTTTGAATGTACAGAGATACTGGGAGATCCTGAGGCCCATTGTTGTGCCATACATCCATGAACATCACCTCATGTTTCAGCAAGATAATGCACGGCCCCATGTTGCAAGGATCTGTACACAGTTCTTGGAAGCTGAAAATGTCCCAGTTCTTGCATAGCCAGCATACTCAATGGCCATGTCACCCGTTGAGCATGTTACGACATGTATACGACAGCGTGTACCAGTTCCCACTAATATCCAACAACTTCGCACAGCCATTGAAGAGGAGTGGACCAACATTCCACAGGCCACAATTGACAATCTGATAAACTCTATGCGAAGAAGATGTGTTGCAAATGAGGCAAATGGTGGTCACACCAGATACTGACCGGTTCTGAGTCCCTAGACCCCCAATAAAGCAAAAAACTGCACATTCCAGGGTGGCCTTTTACACAGGTTCACCTGTGCACTACTCATGATGTCAGATCAGCATCTTTAAATCCATCTCATGAAAAATCGGAGCAGAAACAAAAGTGTTGCGTTTATATTTTCGTTGAGTGTAAGATGTAAAAATGGAAGGTTTTAGGAAAAAACCTCTGGCGTCTAAAGGGTCATCTTGAAATTAAGGCTATGTTTACACATACCTGGGTATTTTGATAAACGACTATTTTCTTCCCTCCGTTTTCCAAAATAATTGCGTGCATACACCATCGTTTACAAAAAAGTTTCCGTTAAAATTTATTTCATATTTATGCATTAAGCTGAGAGCCGTCATACCTACGTTAAGCCTATGGGCTGCAGTGTAGGAAGAAGGAGAGAGCCATACAAGCCAATCAGAAGCCTCACGCCATTCCTCAGGGACAACCACCTCATTTTCAAAGTTCTCCCACCAGACAGAATTTAATGATTTAATTTCAAGATGGCAGTGACCGGGAAATTCTGAGTAGGTACTGTGTTTTTAATAAAGTACCTGTACACTTTCAAAATTCTCATTGGCTCGTTTTAAATATCAGGGCCCTCAGAAGTCTACCAATGAAGTGTGGAGTTACTTTGAACCTTGTGAATAGTGTGAAAATAGCGATTTAGCTGCATAGGCAAAGTGATGCCCCTATAGCTAGCAGTGTAAGGTTAATGAAAGCTTTGACTAAAAATGGTTTAATGCGGAATGCGGGAGGTGAACAAAGGTGGGCATTGGATATATGTTTGTCCTCGGTAACAACATATGGACGGTGAGGCCGGTTTTCTTGTAGAGGCGTTCTAATTGGCGGCCCTTTGCTTTCATGGATCGGAGTTCAAGGGGTAAACCAGGGGGCGGATTGTGAGATATTTACAGTCCGAGTTTTAACATGAGCAATACAGTTCAGGATGTTGTGGAGACTGTTGTTATAGAGATTGACCAGTTCATTTGGGGTGGGAGAGTTGTCAGGAAAAATTAGATATTGCTGAAGTAGGAAGAAAGTGTATTGGTGTCAATGTCCTTACTATTCCTGAAAGAGAAAGCAAAGTGAGGAAACACTAGAGACAGATCACCCAGTACATTGACATGATTGATCATTTTTCTTTTTGTTTGAATGTCCAAATATGATTTCAGCTTCTAAAATGTGAATATTTTGTAGCTTCTTTAGTCCTCTATGATAGTGAAATTAATCTCTTTAAGTTGTGGACCAAACAAGACTTTTAGAACACCTTGGACAATCTTTGATGAAAATAATCATTAGTTACAGCCTCACCTCTTTGAACGTATCCCATCTGGAGTTCTTTTTTGGGGGGATCTCACATTTTGCAGTCTTTTGTATAGCTGTGTGTACATAGTGACCTGCACAAGACATTTAATACATTTTTCAAATTGCTACTAAAAATGGCAAACATGAAACAGTCATCAACTGGATGTATTTCACTTACCCATGTATGGGGCCTTGGTCCTGCAGCATGGGGTAGTACAGTACTATTCTGTTCGCCATTGCTGTAGTTTCTGGCTTTGATGGGTACCTGTGTGATTCTCCATCCCCCTTTGCCCTCAAGATTGCAATCATACTGGTCATAGTATTTCGAATGAGCCAGCATCTGAGATCCTTTGACATCTGGTAGTTGCTCTGTTCACCTCTCTTTGGCAACTCAAAGTACTGTCTTCGGACTTGCTCAAGTTCTGTATCGGTGTGCGATTCATATTCTGGAAAGGACACTTCACAACCTTTTCAGGGGTTGTGTATTTTGCAGGACTTACGTTCACAGGAGTGGATTTCTGTCGCATGGGTGACGCATTAAAGGTTGAACTGCCTGATGATTTTGAGTGCTCTTGGCCAGACTCCTGTAAAATAAGAGATAATGAACTACTGCAAAAAGTAACATTTTTTGTGACAATACAAAATGCAATACAGCAATACACAAATAAGAAATGTAAGAAATCGCTTACATCAAACTGAACACCTATCAATTAATGTAAACTGAATTGAACACACATGTAGTCTACCATGCCTGTTCAAAAACACTGTGCTGTTAGCCCAGTGTGCTGCTGCCAACTTAAATAGGTGGTTAGTTTGACCACTTAACTGAGAAACTGACCTCCTCCGACACACCATGACAGGCACTCCAGACTGCTTTTCTCCGAAAAAAGTTCTCTGGGCCTGGGAAAAGATCCCGCAAGTCTTCACGAGACAGAGTGCTCATCATTGTCTCTGTGATGTTTGCAGCTATAAAAACACTGGAAGACAAACATAGCAAGATAAAACAGTGCCCTAGAAATGAAACTACATGAGACTATTGGAAGTTGACACTTCGTTCACTTTAGGTAGCTAGTGCTAACCAGCTTTAACATAATATACATTATCCCCAAACTGCAATTCAGTTCCTACAGTTCACCGACCACACATAACAATTGACAAAACAGGTGACAGAAGGAGTGTGATGTGACAAATGTGAGAAAGTTTGAGGCCCACAGTGCTGCTGTAGCGGGTTAGCCTATTTATTTAGCGTCAGTTATGTGTAAACGTATGCTGCGCTCATGTGCTATGGTAATTATGGTAAATACCAAAAGCCGACGTAAAAAGTGCACATGAACACCCCCCCCCCCCCCCCCCCCCATGTGGTATTTTCTACTGTTCCACTATAGCTTTTTGCTGTCTATATAACACTGAGTAAGTGACCATTTTAATATAATGCATTAACACTTTGTCAGTTTTAAACCATTATGGTTTGGGTTTAACCTCACGTACCCAGAGCAGATGCATTTTCCATGTTGTAGGCTAATGGATTTTAGGCAGTGGCGGCTGCTGGTCTTTGAAAGAGGGGAAGCTCATTGTCAGTTTACATCACAAGATTTGTCAATTTATTTATATGTAAATTCTGCATTAGCATTCATTGTCTGCCATTGTGTGTGCGGCACACCTTGCTAGCTGGCTAACTTAGCTTGCTAGCGAGCTAGTTCACTCCGATCTAGCCAACAATTGCATGATAGTGCTGTGGAGTGGATGACAGTCATTGTCCAGGATGTTGAGTAACTTGTTCAGGGTCCTTTTGTCTGATACTGAAGTGATTCACTCCATTTCAGCTCCCACAACAGAGCCAGAATACATCTGGACGATAAACTGGACTGGTCAGAAAAAAACTCCTTTGGCAACTCTCGGACAGTTGGCTTATAAGACATCACGGCAGCAGGACTTAATAGCTCCAGCTTCGCGAGCAGCTCAGTGGATGCAGGCAGATGCATTTGGTATTGCTCCAGGAGTTCATTCAAAAAGTCTGTGCAACGTGTTTGGACCAGAAGCTTCATATCTGGGGACAAGATGCATGCTTCCAGCTTCTGGTGGAATTTAGGTCCAGTTCTCTGAGCTGTTTTTCATTATTCATGCAAAAAATGCTAGGCTTGATCATGCGTCTCATAGTTGACATGTAGAGCTGGTTAAGGTCTCGGAATACAGCAAGGCTGTCCCCAGTCTCCAACTGGAAATTCTTGTTTACGGCCTTAATTTCAATTGGCAGCGGACGTAGAAAATGCAAGTATTGACCCTTCCCACTCACATGACCTTCGTTAAAGGATTGGTTGGCTTCATTTTGGATATGTCGTGGACTGCAGTTTGAATGCGATGAACGAGAAAATGAAAAACAAAAATGGAGTAAAATAAAATGCAGAAAACAAGTTCACTGTCCAGCGATGCAGGGCATTCACAGGGTGAGCAGAGGGAGAGGTATTTGGAAAAGTCTACAGATTAGCAGGCATAGAGAATGACGTTTATCTGCTTCCATCAGGATTGTTTACTGACGTTCGGAAGACCCAGCTTCACCCCTCATGATCTGTACCAGTATGTCATTAACAATCCACCACCATACACAGGTTCATTGATGAGCTCACACAAAATAAAAGTATCCATTACCATAACACTGCCCTGACGCAGATGTCTTTGACTTTAAAGGTCTCCTTCCAAAATAAACCGTTTAACCCTTCAGAACGTACCGTCACACCGGTGTGACGGCCCCTGGCTGTGGCAAAACGTGTACCGTCACACCAGTGTGTTTAGAATGTTGCTACATGAGCGTTCCGATTGCAGCATAATAAAGACACTGAGTGGGTTAGCATTTGCTAGCCAGTGAACATAACATAAAATAATATGTCACTACTTGCAGAGACTGAAAAATTTAAAACAATTTAACCACAGACGTTTTCTTATTTCCAAAACGTACAAACCTCGTTTTAGTGATATTTGTGTGGCCACACTGTATTTTATCTATGGTTGGGGCAGGCAGTAAACATGGGTGGCTGAAGCTGAAGTTGATATACTTTCTACTTCTGGATGTTAGTCATTGCAAGCACAATAAAACTATCTAAAACAGTAGTTTATGTTTTATTCATTGTTCAGTCAAATTTTACAGCCAGCAAGGGCTAAAGACAAAGGGATATATACATACTTATTAGCATCTAATGCTAAAATGCTAAAAAAATATAACGTTGACTCACGAGCTCTGGTGAGCTATGCTGCACTCCACTGGTTATATAGTTTGTTGCATCGTTTGCAACACGAATGCACAAGAATTGCGCAGGTAGCTGTACTTAATCCCATGATTTATTTACACAATAAGGTAGCATCCCCATCATCTACAATGATATCGGCACCTCAAAGTTTCCATTCATTTGAGAGAACGGTTCTGAATGAGTACAATATGGCCAGGCGAAATTCATCTGGTGGACGATGTCCAACAGTTTATAATCTATCTCTCTGCCCACGACTTTTTATCACCAGTGATACACTGTGATCCCACAATGCTGTGTTACGTTCGTGGTTTCCCACCAACTCTCGATATTAAAATAATCCCAACGTAAATTGCTTTACAAAGTTGTCTACACAACCAACATTTTTTTATGCCGAGGCTTCAATTGAAAATATGAGAGGAAAGCGCTAGTGCTATTATAAACGACATGTAGAAGCTAAAACTTCAATTCAACTTATGCTATAAATTACATCTGCAACTTAAGATGTTTTGAAGACATATGATCTATAAATGAAGAAAATATTAAGCCACTTACCGGTGGCAATACCTATGCAGATGAAAGAAGTGGTTGACAACAAACTATTCCATGCGAATTGCAATCAATAACAAGGTAACTCAACAAAGGTAATTTCAGTTGCTTGCAGCTGCCATCGTCCGGAAAATTGACATAAGTTCATTGGATGTTGCGTTTCAACGATGGCGTGAAGCAGACTAGACAGGGCCACCTCTCAATTTATAGAATGTATAAATACCCTATTTTTTTTAATGGTTTAAAGAATGCAGTATTAGTAACACTAAAAGGGGAAATAGGAAACAACTCAAGCTAGGCTACCACTCTTTATTTCCTGGCTGCCTTAACAATGACTATAGAATGTTACTGTAGAACTCTCGTGGAGCGGGCCAAAAAAACCCACCCAGCAGAGTTCGTTGTAAAATTAAAAACCCACGTTCTTAAAGGTTAAGACTTGATGTTTTTACATTACCATAGGTCAGCCCAAGTTGTACTTCTATGCTCAACTTCAAAATGCTTTCCTACACCTGTAGTCTGTATTCGCCTCTGATAGAAAACTGCCTGGAAAAACGAGCGAATCGGAAAAGCTGTACATATGTACGTCAATTTGAACATTAGCTATGCAGTTAACCCGCCCTCAAGAAACGTTAGGCTGCCTGCAGACAGACCCACTAGATGGAGTGTCACAGTGTTGTTAGCCAATCAGAGGCGATACATTTGCATATCATTAATATTCATAAGAATCCTCTCGAGCTATCCCTGCTCTCGTTTTCACCTAACTAAAATAGTTTGAAACAAGACAACCACAGCATATTTTTTGTCGAAACCAACTCTCATGACATTATTTTAGATAAGAGACCACGACAAAATTAATGAAAATACGATGGAATGAGATCTTTAAAGTAGGCTATGCACTGTTTACCTTCTGTGATTCCTGCACTCACTTTTTAACATTACTTTCTCCAACCGTTGTTACAGGCTACAGGGAACGGCATACATTTCAGACACAAATATATGCTGAGAAAAAGACGGTAAGTGTGAACCATGGAGGTATTAAGTCCCGCCCCCATTCATTTCAATGAGAAATGCTATGCTAGGGAATTCAGCCAAAATTGAATGATTTTTTCATCATTTAAAATGGAGTTTCGTGAAGCCTATTTCTGGTACCATTTTACTTGGCCAATTATATAATGCATTACTGATTGACGTAAGGTTGAGCAGTAAGCTATATGGATGACAGAAATTGGCCATTTACACGGTACTTTGGATGTTACACATTGGATGTTTACTTCGTTTGTGAACGCGCATTGTTCTCTTGTCCTGCCTTTAGCAGCACTCCCATGAACTTGATGCCCACCCTAAATGTGTATGTTAACATGATTGGTTGGCTTCATTTACCTTTTCTGGTGCCGTTTGCAAAGTTTCTACAAGAACATGCATGGTGAGAGCGCATATTATGTGTAATCTTTGGTATAAACCCATCAGGAACTCTAGCCCTGTTGCTAGTACTCTGGGGTTAAGTTCCTGGGTTAAAGACCAAAGTATAAACAGGGCTACTGGCATGTCTGGAGTCCGTAGATACGACAACGAATGGAAGTCATTCATTTGCTGCCGCGACATTTGCTTCATTCAAACCCCTCACCGAAATGGATGTGTCTAAACTTCTCACTTGCAGCCGTCCTACAACGTGCCCTCTGGACCCGATTCCAACCAACCTCTTGCAATCCATAGCTCCAACTATCACACCAGCTATCACACATGTGATCAACGCTTCACTATCAACAGGAATCTTCCCTTCTGCATTCAAGCATGCTCAGGTAACACCTCTACTCAAGAAACCCTCTCTTGCTCCCGACCAGGTGGGAAACTACAGGCCGGTCTCTCTCCTTCCGTTCCTTGCAAAAACTATTGAAAGGGCGGTATTCAAACAGGTTACTGAATTCTTGAACCAACAGAATCTACTCGACCACAACCAATCTGGCTTTAAGAGCGGCCACTCCACTGAAACAGCTCTACTATCTGTGGTTGAAGCCTTAAAAGAAGCCAGAGCGGAATCAAGGTCATCTGTACTCATCCTGCTTGACCTGTCAGCTGCGTTTGATACGGTAAACCACAGTATTCTATTGTCTATACTGTCAAACATGGGCATCAAGGGTGATGCATACTGCTGGTTCGAATCCTACCTAACTGGGCGACTGTTCAAAGTGTCCTGGCTAGGACACACCTCTGCGCCTTACCACCTTGCTACTGGAGTACCCCAAGGATCTGTGTTGGGTCCCCTTCTTTTCTCCATCTATACCACTTCCTTGGGCCAAATCATCCGCCAGCACGGCTTCTCCTACCACTGCTATGCCGATGATACCCAGCTCTATCTGTCATTCTCACCCGATGACCCAACCATCCAACCGCGAATCTCGGATTGCCTCTCTGACATCTCTGCATGGATGCAAGACCATCATCTCCAGCTGAACCTCTCAAAAACCGAGCTGCTGGTCCTCCCAGCTAAACCAACTTTTCACCACAACATTTGCATCAACTCTGGCTCCTTGTCTCTTGCTCCCTCACGGGTAGCCAGGAACCTAGGTGTTATGATTGACGACCAGCTAACCTTCAATGACCATGTTGCTTCTGTTGCCCGGGCCTGCCGCTTCGCACTATTCAATATCAAAAAGATCAGACCATACCTAACTCAACAAGCCTCCCAATTGCTGGTTCAAACTATGGTCCTCTCACGCCTTGACTACTGCAATGCCCTTCTGGCAGGACTTCCTGCCTGTGCCGTCAAGCCACTTCAGATGATCCAAAATGCTGCGGCGCATCTCATCTTCAATCAGCTGAAGAGGACGCATGTCACCCCTCTGCTAATCGAGCTCCACTGGTTGCCTCAGGCAGCTCACATCAAATTCAAATCACTGATGCTGACTTACAAAGTGCTTAGAGGATCTGCCCCTTTTTATCTAAGCGCTCTCATAAAAGCTCAGGCTACCCCCCGACAACTCCGGTCCTCCAATGACTGTCGACTGGCAGTCCCAGCACCTCGCCCAAGGCAATCCAGACTCTTCTCATGTGTCGTCCCACGCTGGTGGAATGACCTACCAAAAACAATCAGAACAGGGCCATCTCTGGAGGCCTTCAAAAAGCTCTTAAAGACCCAGCTGTTCAGAGAACATCATCTATCCTAGCACTAAAATGAACTGAAGCACTATCCCCTAGCACTATGCTCCTTAAGGTTTCTGCTATGTAGCTTGATTGTTATCCTCTTTTTGTAAGTCGCTTTGGATAAAGGCGTCTGCTAAATGCATAAATGTAAATGTAACAGTTTATTTCTAAGCTTTTTCTTAGCTAAACAGGTTGTCTTCCAATAAGTTCTCCTCTGCTCAGGTTCAAGTGGTTACAATAACACTTATAACATCTAAGAGGTATATTGTCAAACATGTTATTACATTAATGTTACAACACACAGTAGTATACAGTATACACTAGTATACATTTACTACAGTATACTTGGTCTATGTGGGTATTTGGGACTAATACTAATAGTATACCATACAGTCCTTGGTTTGTGTGTGTGTGTGTGTATCACTAAAAGTATAATTACTTGTTACTTGCTAGTAAGTACAAAACTCACCCATACGCTGCACAGGTTCCAGTCCTAAAACAGGCAGGTAAATTAATTGAGGTAACTGTATAATTTATAAATAACATAGTTATATCAATTTATGCACTTGACTGTATGAAGTCCCAAATACATCATCTTTCCAGTTTTGATGACCATATGACCCCCCCACCCCCCTAAAAATCAAACACACTAGCACTTACCAGTATGCCGACCCAAAGAAACCAAAAACAAAGACGAGAACATGAACTTAGCATTTACGTCATTAGCATTTACATGTGTGGATGAGATAAATGTATCTAAACTGTAACATGTATCTAAACTATATATCTGTATCAATTGTATTTTAAACATTTAACCCACAGTACTACACGCCAACATAGTTCTGAAGAAACAAAGAACCTGAAGAAATTACTGTAGAAGTTATTTCCTTTCTGGTACTTATCCAACAAAGAACCTAAAAAGATCAGAAGCAAACTCCTTTCTGGTACTTACCAAACAAAGAACCTAATGAAATCATGTTTAACGTTTAATAGGCCCCCCCAAGGCTGGCAGCGCTTCTGAGGCAATGGCCAGGATCCCGCAGGGAGCGTTTTCATGGCTCTGATGAACTGAGCTGAAGAAGCGAACGACTTGTCCACCAGCGCCACTGTGAGTCTACACAGCTTTTGTAGCAGACAGAGTGGCTAGCTGCCTTGGCCATTGTGAAGAATGGAGAGTTCCCCTACACAGGTGCCCGCACTGAAGAGGGGGTCGCCCATCCACTGGAGGGATCCAGCAGTGTTGGGCAGCGAAGTAGCGAGGCTACTAGTTAAACTACATTTTGGAGTAGCATGACTGTAGTAAAGCTATATTCTGGATCTGATAGCTTTTCATACAGTAATTTAGCTATTTTTTGGCCATGTAGTTTGGTAGCTTTCCTTAAAGCTACATAAGAGCATTAGCTCACAGCAGGAAATCTTCTATCTAGGCCGTAGCCTACATGGAACATCCATTTATTGTGATGGATTTGATGAGTCAGTGGTGCCATAATTAAAAATGTCCATAATGTATGGTGACATTACAGTAAACAGTCATATCAGTAGGCTACACTTATCAGTTAGGCTACCATAGTATAGCTATTGAGAGAGCTGTTAGTTTAATCAATTATATGATCTTAGAAGGTTGGATCATTTATTATTATAGGCCTTTTGTACAAAGTAGCTATACAGTATATATATAGTACATTTTCTGAGTAGCTTGCCCAACACTGCTCGTCAGCTAGGTAAAATATATTAGATGTAGGCTATAAGATGAATTGTCACTGTATAATGCCAAGCTATCATAAAATAAAATTTAGATATTTAGATATAATTTAGATGTATAATTTAAATGGTCTTTAAATGCCTTTGTCAAATAATATAAGAATATTATTGTGTGTTATTCTTTTGGGGTTGTGGGTGCCCTTTTTTAATTTCAGCACATGCCCCTCTAAAGGTCTGCCCCTCAAGGTACGGCCCTGTCTGGGTACCATAACATAGTGGGGATCTATAGTAATGTCTCGCATGAATCATACATGCCTTGGGATTCAAGCCGTCCATCAGCCTAAATGGCAGGTGTCTTTGTGTAATAAACATGCCACCAGCAGAGGGAAGCAAACCCTGCTCTCTCTAAAGAGTGCAGGAGAAAGAGGGACTTTTTGATTTGGGCATCTGTAAAAATGTGTATGTTTAACACATGGCAAAGTGAAACAGAAGGGTAGTGAGCAGTGGGCTGTTGCATATGTATGCTATTTACTTCTCACAGGAATCACAAGAAAATGTAGATACCAATTGTGGGAAGGTTTCTGAACACCTCTGCCCCTAGTGGCCTGCAGCAGAATTGTTTCTAAAGTAACTGTCAATAGTGTGTCAACTCCTTTAACACCATAGTTGAGTGGAAAAAAAAACTTGAGCTTGTTTGCTAAAACATACATAACCAAAGTCTTCTGAATAAAAGTGTTATGGTAAGTGCATATAGACATTGTGTTTTTGTGCCATTTGCATTGGGGGCCAGACAGCAAACCTGCAAAGACACCCACAGTGATTCTAGTTTTTCCGCTTACTGGAGAAGAACCCTATGGTGGAAAACACCAAATTTTTGCACACTGATTAGGCACGGTCCCCTGATCAATTTCAGCAAGTTTCAGGTCAACACCTGTCATGCTGTAGTGCCACCAACTTGTCAAAGTTGGACATACACTCACTAATGCAAGTCTTCTCATGTTTGTCTGTCTGATTTTCAACACAAGCACATAAATGGATTTCTTGGACTATGTCCAAAGTGAAACAAAATTTGCATACATCAAAATGTTGTACAGGGTCTTCAAACCAATCCTCACAAAAGTTATCACCAATTATATTTGGGTTTGTAAACATTCAGCTATCATGGCCAGTCGAATTTGGCAGCCTCCAAACAGGAAGTGAACTCAACTTTGTGTTGTTATTAGTATTATTACTACTATGTTTACTATTATTATAGGACAAGTAAGCACATTATATCTGTTTAGAATTCGTTTCAAATGCTTTGTTATTACCAAAAATTCTGGATTATATAGTGTATGAAATAAAAGTAAATAAATAAACATATATGAAGCAGGACTCTGGATAGGAGTATTTGTGTGCATTCCAGGAGCCAAAGGCACTGTCTCCAGTTAAACAATGCTTTGTGCTGACGCTGCACGATCTTTATCGCCACCACAGAGCTGTTGATGTGGCCACTGAGAGAAGGGGTTTAGCCTGTGTGCTCTGCACTGGCATTAGGCCACAGGATAGAAATAGAGAGATAGATAGAGGGAGATAGGGAAAGAGTTTGAGGCAGAAAGAGGGGAGAAGAGAGGGAAAGAGAGATAAGAGAACGAGTTTAGCCTGTGTGCTCTGGGATTAGGGTCACATAAGGATAGAGATGGAGTAAAAAAAAAAAAAAATGACGGAGAAAAATTTTGGAAAAAATGAGAGGGGGATAGAAAGATGAGTTTTAAAAAAGTGGCCAGGGCACACTTGTACATGTACCAGCACCAAATCACAGTGTAGATAGATTTTAACCTTTGAGAGTAACAGAAACAGAACCAAAACATTAGGATGGAATTTAACCTTTTTAGTGTGAAAAACAGCACCAAAAGTCACAGTGTTACTGTATAGTGACATGAACCTTTTCAAAAGTGACATGAAGATTTTCAAAAACTTCACCAAATCAGTGTAGAAGTGACTTTACTGTATGCTTAAAAAACAGGCAAGAGTTGACCACAGAACATCTCATACTGCAGTAGGTTACATGGTTTCTTTTGTGAGCATGAAGCTGTGTGACAGAGTGATGTCTGACTGTGGAGGTGTTTGTGTTGAACTGTCTGAACACATAGGTCCCCCGACACGCATGATGTGATACAGTGGGCATAGAGCCAACAGTTACACACATAGAAAAACTCAGACAGACATTCTCCATAGATGGTTATGGACTACCTGTCCACTCTAAAGCACCATTGGTTATACCAGCATGCCAGTCAGCAACACTGTAAACAGTACACTGAATCCAAAAGCCCATAGCTAGATTTGAGTGTCTATACAAAAACAATGAAGTTAAAAAAATTCAGGCATTTCTTTTTAAGATCATGTTATATTTGCTCTTCTAATGTATACTGTTAAAAAAGATAAGATTATCTCATCTTTCTATGTGTAAACACAACACACATTTCTTGTAGGCTAGCAGGCAAACTGAAAAGATAGTCTAACCTCCCGTCCTCAAAAGTGCTTTTCCCCATATTACAAT
Source organism: Limnothrissa miodon (assembly GCA_017657215.1). NCBI lineage: Eukaryota > Metazoa > Chordata > Actinopteri > Clupeiformes > Clupeidae > Limnothrissa > Limnothrissa miodon. Next base: position 35,092 of record JAGFZM010002313.1, read on the forward strand.
TATATTACAGGCAATGAATAAGTCAATACATCATTGGTTTACACAAGGCATAACCTTGTCTGTCAACATACAAAAAATAAATGTATGCTCCAGATTCAAAATCCACAACGCAGGAATGTAGTGCTTTTAACTGAGTATTACTGTGGTGATTTGTTAAAAATAAATCTTAAATCGTTTACTAGACCCAGGATGCTGTGTAAATAATGTGGATGCTGTATAGTCTTATAGTCTTAGACATAAGATGTGTATTTAGCTAAGCACCAGTTGATGGTTTGTACACTGATGTTAGGTATGTATTTCTGTCATGGTTGGGCAAAATTTGGGAATTTAATTTAACTGCTGTCAAATTAAATTAGATTTGCAATTGCAGGAAGTAGAACTGAACTTAATTTCATGGAATTCCATTACCTCAGCATTTCAAATTTGAATTGCAATTTAGCTTCCTGTTTGCAACCTCAATTCAAATTTAAATTAATTCTCCTCCCCAATTCAATTCCAAATTTGTTCTGCAACTATAAAACTCATAGGAGCTTAGTCCGGCCAAGCTACCGTACTACCCGCCTTCTGGGAGGCAAGCTTAACCTGCGTCCATCAGATGCCTCTGTATACTACTTGACAAATCTACAACCAATCTGTCCACTCATTTCAATGATGTATGCGTAAACTCACACTTCATTGGTTCCAACGTTTTTGGGAAACAAAAAAGCTCTATAACGACAGCTTGGCCAGACTCACTTTGCTCGTGAAATCGACTGTAGCACCACAGGAAGTATGGGCAGGCCCAGGCTATGTATGTACTGTGTGTGGGTTTGAATGTTTATGTGTTTGATATCCATGTATTTGTAAAAGTAAAAGCTCTTTTCCTAAACACTCTTATCACTATTAACACAATTATTATAACACAAAATGATCTCCATATCCCTTTCTTGTGCTTTTCAGTTAATAATAAAATCTTATATTTGTTGTGTTTTATGCAAAGATAAACCAGATTACATTGCACGGAGTGCAACTTCCCAGATATTTCCTAAAAATATTTTAAAAGAAAAGAAAAATGTAATTGAAGTGATAACATTTTGAAAAGAGCTCTTTGTGTATGTGCATGCTTGTATGTAGAGTGTGTTTATGTGTGTATTTTGTGTGTTGGAGTGTGTGTATGTATGTATAGTACTGTATGTGTATATAGTGTGTGCCTGTGTGTATGGCTCATATTGTTAGGTCATCTGCCCGAGCTCTGCAGCTGCCCCTACTGAGTCTGCTCAGACTCCTGGTCTCCAGACGCTCAGAGTTCTCCTCTTCCTCCTCAACACAGGGACCTTTCTTTACCACCTGCTCTTCGTTCTTCTCCTCCTCAACACAGGGGCCTTTCTTTACCACCTCCTCCTTGTTTTTTTCCACCTCAACACAGGGATCTTTTGTCACAACCTCATCCTGGTTCTCCTCAACACAGTGGATTTTCTTTACCACCACATCCTCCTCCTCAACACAGGGGCCTTTCCTCAATACCTTCTCAATCTTCTGGTGCTGCTGTGTCTCCTTCACACCCCCTTTTTCCCCCTTCTCCTCCTCGTTATCTCTGCTCTCTTCCTCAGCTCCTGGTTCACCTGCCTTTTTGCTAAGTGCTGTGGGATCCACCTCCTCAGGTTCCTCCACTATAGCTATCACCTCCACTTCTTCCTCCTCCTCTCCATCTGCTGCAGGACCTGTGACACTCCTTTCTCCACCCACCTCTCTCTCTCTCCCTACCACCACCTCATGTGGAGTTACCCTCTCCTCCTGCTGCTCTGCCTTAGCCAGAGCAGCCACCACCTCCTCATCATGGGTATGTGTTTCATGTTTAATATCTCTTCCTGGATCTGCAGGAGCCTTCACCTCCTCTTCCTGTGGGTCTTGCCCTGTAGATGCTTCCTCTGTGTTTTCAGAAGTATTCTGCACCACCACTGGAGCTGAAGCATCTTTAGAACAATGCTCCTTTATGCCCTCTGCTGTCTGCTCCACACTGGCCTCCTCCAACCCACCCTCTACCAGCTCCTCCCCTTTGTCCTGTCCTGCTGGAGACTCCTCCATTATCTCCTTATCTTGCTGATGTGCAGCTGTACTATCCTCACTTTCTACCTCCACCTCATCCTCCTGATAGAGGCCATTTATCTTCTCAATCTCCTCCACTTCAGCTTTGACTCCCCCCTCCAATTCATCCTCCTGACCCTTCACTTCTCCCTCCACCTCCTTCTCCTGACCTTTCACTCTACCCTCTACCTTCTGACCAATCACTGCCTCCTCCCATGCACCCACAAGGACTCCAGCAGACATGTCTTCACCCAGGTGCTCCTCCCTCTCTTTCTCTTCTCTCAGGTCCTGTGCACACCTCCCTGGGCAACCCTCCCCATGACAGGCAGCTAATCCCCCTTTATCTGCTTCTCCTCCTGCTGTTTGAGGTGAGGTCTCCTCCCCCCTCTCCCCATTGTCCTCTATTTTCACCTCTTCCAGCTCATCTGATGCTTCTCCCTGTTCCCCCCCAGATCCTTGAGACAGTGAGGCCTCCCCAACCCCCTGTTCTCCTGCTGGTGCTACCCCTTCCTCCCAGAGGACCTCCTCAGCCACCTCCGCAACCCCCTGCTCCCCTCCAGATTCTGCACTCTCTAAGGCCTCTGCCTGTCCTGGTCCCCCATTGACTCCTTCTAAGTGTGCATTGTTCTCAACAGCAGTAGAAGTAGCTTCTCTTTCCTCCTCTCCAGTCAGGCCTCTATTCAATAACCCTTCAAACACTGGACTGGGCTCCTCTCCATTCAGTTTCTGTGGCAAGCTCTGCCCTTTTGCCACAGGCTCTGGTTCCAGCAGATTACCGCTCAGTACATCTTGTCCTTCATCCTCCAGCAGACCAACCAGTGTCTTTATTGCTCTGCCGTCCACCTCGTCCGGCACATCTTTCCTGACTTCCCAAATCAACCCTTCAAGAGTCTCTGAGTTGGTCTGTAGCGAGGCAACATGCCGCGTGACCTCCGCCACTCTCCCATCAACCTCGTCAGCGACTTCAGCCATCTCCTCGGTGAAGTCCTCCACAGGCTCCGTCGTGGGCACCAAGCCAGCCACCTCCCCTACAACCTGTACCCCCACAACCGCTGGCACACCTCCTGCCACCACTGACTCCTGCTCTAAAGCCTCCTCTTCCTCCTCCTCTTCATCCTCCTCTAGGATCTCATCGAATATCTCGGTGGTCTGCGCGTAGGACGAGAGGGTTTCATTGTAGACCTTAGAGACATCCTCGATGGGCATGGGAATTGGCACGGGGGCAGAGGAGGAGCCATGGCATGCCCTCTCCAGCAGCATTAGAGATGGGGGCATCCTGCCTGCCTCCATGCCCACCTCTGTGAGCGGGTAGTAGTGTGGTGAGGCTCGTTCTTCCTCCTCCAGGAGTCGGTATCCTTTGGAGCACAGCAGAGGAGAGGCAATAGAGGGCAGCCCCTTGACATTTGCCAGTAAACCACCATCTCCATCACCGCCTTGGCCACGTGGAGGCTTCTGGAACACATGTCGGATCTCTTTCAGGCCTAGGTGGGCGACCTCTACGAAGTTGAGAAAGAGTGAGACGCAGGCAACGGCCAGCATGAAAAGAATGAAGACCGTCTTCTCTGTGGGACGCGACACAAAGCAGTCCACTGTGTTGGGACAGGGCCAGCGGCTGCACTGATACAGCGGAAGGATCCGGAAGCCGTACAGGAAATACTGCCCTACCACAAAGCCCACCTCGAAGAGCGTCTTGAAGATGATGTGGCAGATATAGGTTCGCAACAGAGTGCCCTCCAGACGGAACTTCTTGCCTCCCTTGGCGCCCGTCTCCTTGGCTGTGCGGATGCTGGTCTGGTCAATGGCTGCACCCCCTGGTGGTCGGCTCAGGAGCTCGGCGGCAGCAGCGGCGGCCTCCTCACGCTCCTTGCGCTTCTCCTCCATGTGAAGATGATGCACAGCATGACCTACATACACCAGCGAGGGCGTGGACACAAAGATGATCTGTAATACCCACAGGCGGATGTGTGAGATGGGGAAGGCCTCGTCGTAGCACACATTCTCACAGCCAGGCTGCTGTGTGTTGCACACATAGTCTGACTGCTCGTCGCCCCACACAAACTCAGCCGCAGTGCCCAAGATCAGGATACGGAAGATGAAGAGCACCGTCAGCCACACTCGGCCAATCACGGTGGAGTGCTCGTTCACCTCCTCAAGGATGTTACCCAAGAAGCTCCAGTCACCCATGCTTGGACTTCAGCCACTGCTGTAGATGAGAAGAAAGGTGGAGAGGAAACCAGGAGAAGAGAGAGAGAAAGGGAAAGGTGGAGGAAGACAGAAAAGTATGAAGAGATGAAGAGAAGAGAGAGGGAAAAAGAGGAGGACACAAACAAATGATGAGATGCGAGAGGAGGTAACAGAAAAAGGAAAAAGGGCATAGAAATAAATAAAGTGGATAAGAGAGATGAAGAGGAGGAGGAAGAGGAGGGAGGCAGAGAGGTACATAGGCATGACAAAGAGGTAAGAAGGAGGATAGGAGGAGAAATCAACAAACACATTTAGGATGAGAGAACAACCAGGAACAGATTAAAGCGAGAGAAACATTGCTGAAACCATGCTGTAATGTAACTGACTAAACTGAACGTGTATGATTATGATAAGGTAAGAGACAAACCAGCAGGAGATACAACAGTGGGGCAGACTTAACTATGATGCTCTATTGTAGGTGGGCTCTGATTCCCTAACACAGCAAACTTCACTGGGATGCTCTCCTGTAGACTCTGATCCCCTAATATTGTGTGCTTGGGCTACTTTAACCGTGCCATCTAAATATACTCAAATTGTAAATACACAACCAGTTTACAGTTAAAGTTATCCTCTGCTAACAACATAAATAGGGTTTGCATTCAGAATTTAAATTATGTTAATAACAAAAGGGACAGGGTTAATCTCTCTCAATAACGTTCACAGGATTATGGTTTGGAATTCAAACTCTGTGAACAACGTGAAGAGGTTTCAGATTTGAAACTGTTAACAACTTGGAGAGAATTTAGAATTTAAACTGTTAACAGGCAGAGGGTTTGCATTTGGGGTCTGGCTTAAGTATAGGGGGTGTACAGTAACTAGTCAACAAATAATTTCAGAACTTTTTAGATAAAAAAAAAAGTTTCGGTAAACGGGTCATCTTAACAACATGAGTATTAATTCAGGAACCTCGGGAGTTGTGTCCGCTAATCCCCAAAGCACACAGTAAAGTTCTAAAAATAACTCTTTTCATACACACAAACATGTTTACAAAAATCTTAGTGGCTTAGTAACTTGGCTACTAAATATGTCAAATTGTGTTACGGCTCGAGCTTCAGAAGTTGTGTGCTGATTTGATGAACAGAATTAAAAAGCAGCCTCATCCAAACTGTTTGAAGTCCAGCAAACACACAGACACACATACTTGCCTCAGTGGAGTCTCCAGTGTCCTTC
>JAGFZM010002313.1:45569-71554 GCA_017657215.1 Limnothrissa miodon
GACTTAGATAGGAACATGGGAACGGAAAACACAGACACACACACACACTCCGAGACACGTTTATTGAAAAAAGAGAGAGATTCTTATTGGTTAGAATGCAGTTTTAATTAAAAAAAAAAAAAAAAAACTATGCTTTGGTCAGTGCTATAAAGATGTGGAAAGACTCTGAGGGAGACTGAGGTCTCCTAACCTTCAAGTGTGTGTTTGTGTGTACTTGAAAGAGACAGACAGACCCTTCGGGTGTTCCCTCACTGGGCCTTTAGACAGAGGGATTCCAGCAGTGTGTGTGTGTGTGTGCCAGGAGGGTGTTTACCCTGGCCTACTTTTCCAGGGGGGCGCCACCGCTTAATTGAACCCAAGTACTGTCCTCTGTGTGTACTCTTTCTCTGTCTCACACACACACACACACACACACACTTCTGTTGTTGTCTCTAAGCTAGGATCCCTTGATTTACATTCCTAAATGAAAGGCGTGCCAAGACTCATTAATGTCTGAGCTTCCCTTTATGGTCATTGATAAAAAATAGCAACATTGTGTATTCTCACCAATCTATGTGGATTTACTAGAAATCTATGTAATTGGAAAAAGCAATGATTGTTTTCATACATTGACTGGCAAGTGACCAATGTGACTTTAACCTCTGTTATTAGCTGTTGGTTCTCAGAAAACAGAACATCAAATGTGTTATAGCTATAGTCCATGCATCCAGGAAACATGCTGTTTGTCCAGAAATATTACCCCATTTTTCAACAGGAAGTTCAACCTATGTCTAAAAAATATAAAAACATAACACTGGTCTGGCATAAATGAAGACCTTTTGTGAACATGAACATGAAATAACAGACTAAAAGCTCATGTGTTCCAGGAGAATACAAATACTGTACAGTTTAGGCCAACATGTAGACTGTCTGCTATCATGTCTCCATTTTTTTAATAACCAACTGGACATGTTTATGCTGGTCCACAAGAAATGCTTTTTGAAGGCTCTGATTCCGTCTGATGTTTCTGAGCTAGATTTCATGATATTATGTTCAGTGTCTTTAAATAAAGTGGTTCTTCACTTCAAATCACATTCCCCATAAGTGAGTAAGAGGCCCAATTTTCCAAATGGCTTTTCGATAATGACATAAAAAGTGCTGCTTCGGAATCAAGTTGTGATGAGGATACAGTTCTTTGAAAAGTTTATATGGGTCAATAACCAGATGCCTGTGGCAAGCAGTTGTGCCCTCAGTTATGACGGGTGAAAATACATGTATAATTTGAAGTAGCAGTAGAAAAAGTCACCAGTTTGTATCCCCTATAGGCAATAAATCTCCAAATATCAAATGCTAACTAGGCTATTCCACTGAGCCATACAAGGTCTTGCTAGCCTAATGGGAAATGAAAGCTCTAAGCAAAAGTTCTACCAGGAAGACTCTAACATTACGTCACTAATTCCATGTCCAATCATATGAACTAACCTGTCTTATAGATCCGCCTAACAGGTTCACTCTTACTGTTTCAGGCTCAGAGAATCAAAATCCCCACCACCGTCAGATGGGTCCCTGTCCTTTGTCTAGGGGGTAGGCTCTGCCCCCTGTCAGCTTTAACCAGGAGTCAGGATATGCAAAATCCTGGACCATGGACGGGTCCTACGCCAAATACTGTTATCCAATCTATTTTGTAATCAAATCCGTGATCTGATTAAAAATTTGTTCACCATCTTATTCGTTGAGTCTTAATGAAAGGACTAAAACTTAAAGGGATAGTTCGGTTTTTAACACATTAAGCCCCTTTTTTAGGTTGTCTAAAACGCAATAAAGTGGTTGACATCGAAATTTTTACGTTTGCTTCTGTCTCGGCTATTTGGGAAATGTAGAATCGCCTCAGGCTGCCACTGTTTTTTTAAAAAGTGCTACTCACCAAGTGGTTAGTGATGCTCAATGATGTTCCAAAACATGTATCGTAGCGAAATAAAGCTTCCGTCATGTTTTATTTGGCACTTTGTTTATATGAAGGAGCAAATAGATCCCTATGGGACTTACAAAATGGCAAATAAAACATGACAGAAACTGTATTTTGCTACGATACTTGGGTTGGAACATCAGCAAACGCCACTAATCACTCCATGAGTAACACTTTTTTAAAACCAATGTTTTAAGGATAGAAACAACACATGCCCATTGCTAGCCATTTTAAAGGCAGCCAGAGGCGATTCTATATTTCCCAAATAGCCGAGACAGGAGCAATTAGGGTTGCAAAGGGGTGGAAAATTTCCAGTAAATTTCTGGAAACTTTCCTGAAACTTTCCATGGAAACTTTAGCTTGGGAATTTTAGAAATATTCAAAAATTGAAATTTGTGGAAATTATGAGAAATTATGGGAATTAACTGGAAATTTTGGATGATTTTAAGAAACATAGTCTTGGCTTGACATCAAGATTTTGGTGTCAACCACTTTATTTCATTTTAGACAACCTGTGAAAGGGGCTAAATGTGTTAAAAACCGAACTATCCATTTAAACTTTGTCAAACTGCAAATTTAAAACATAGCCTACAAATGATGTAAATGTTAAATTTTTTCATAAGTGATTGTGTTATATATACATGTAAGTGATTGTATATTTTATTTTCTTCATCATACAAAATGACAGCAAGCTACCATTAAGTTCAGGCTACTTGGTAATGTTAGCTGTTGGTATAGTCTCGAGCCCGTGACCTCACAACTCACAGCAACCACGGATTGGGAGTCGAGTGCCCTAACTAGTTGACCGAAATACCCAGGCTCGCAGTCACCTGACTAGGATGCTCTTTGAAGGAGGGAAGCTTTACTAACGTTCTACACGCACAGCTAGGCTAGCTGGCATCCGTTACACTCACAAGTAGTCTACAATTACAATGGGAACTCCGAACACGTAAGCTCCCCCTCCCTCCACTCTGTTTAAAAAAAAAATTAAAACATTACCATCTCTTGTCTTCACCAACATCATTGACAAGAGTGTCTAATCAATTTAGTAGTAGTAGGCAAATCCTTGCATGCTTTCCTTTCCTCAACTTTGATAACACAAACGACTGTGAATGTTTCTTTCTTTATGAATGCATTGCATTCTAAAACTGAATTCTTTCCTTCCCTCAGGAAAAACAGACAGGCTTATTTTGATGACGCAAACATCTTTATTCAGATTATTATGTTAACATTATGGGTTTAGTGGGAATTTCAAATAGTAAAGATGCCACAGTAACAAAACCAACACTTAGGACACAAATGTTAATTTTAAACATCAGGCTTATATTAACCAATGTGAAAGAGATAGTTGAATTTATATAGTAATTGAGTTACCTCTGAAGACTATGATAACCTCTCTACTATATGCAGCTGCTCCTTCAAGTATACATCTGACAACGCCATGCTTGTAAAATGCATACATAAACGACTCAATCACATATAGACACTATTGGAGTCAGCACTAAAAATAAACTCTGTACTGACAAGTGTACACAGATCACAATAAACACCATAAACAAAAATATACTCTAGGACATTTTATACTAGAAAAATAACACTTTCACATTTGTTGTGTACTGTGGCCATACCGCCTACAATTTTTTTTTTTTGGGGGGGGGGGGGGGGGTCACACATTATGAAGTCAGTGAATGTTTTCACATAATGCTTAGATTTTCACCAAAACGATGTATCCTCAACGTCTTAAGTGCAAATGCTTCCACAGTATGCCAGACACTCATCCCATCCGACATCCCATCATGCAGAGACAGCAGAGACTGTGGCCATTCCGGATGTGATGTCGGAGTTTAAAGCTCGACCAGTGCCACTTCAATGGAATGCCAGACAAAGACATGATGTCATTATGGACCACGCCACTCCTATTGAGCATAGGCAGTGAGCCGTGAGGTTCAATTGTGCCAATGAAGCAGAGAATACACACACACACACACACACACACACACACGTGCACACACATACCAGTATAGCAGAATAATTGAGAACACACACATCAATAAGCAGAGTAATGAAGGACATATACAACAAACATTTTACATTTTGAAACTGTTTATACTGTGAGTGCAAGTAATAAGAAGATCATGTTGGGGAAGGTGGCTGGTCGAAGACCTGAAGTGCCATCGGGATCACGCCAAGCCCAGCGTGGGTGTAAATGCAGTAAAATCATCCAAGCCAGGGTTAGCCTAACCCTAACCCTAGGCGTTATATTTCCATTTTCTCAAAACGCTGTTTTTCTAATGTTAGCCTGTTAGCAAATTCATTTAATATAAACTTTCTTTAAAGCAACATGCCACCGTACTTCAGTATTGAAATATGTTCTTCCCCTAACTTCGACGAGTTGATACATACCTGTTTTGTCTCTGTGCGTGGACGCAATCATTCTGGTGCGCTATGCTACTTTCTTAGCATTTAGCTTAACCCAGTTCTTTCAATGTACACCAAACAGCCTTGAAGTTAGAAGTCACCAAGAAAATCCACGTCTTTCCTATTTACATGCGGATACTCGAATAGTTATTTAAGATGGTTGTGGTGACACAAAATAAAACATAGCGATTTTCTAAGCAAATAACAAGGGGAACTATGTATGGCGGAAGAACACTTGGGAGCCCTTCGCCGTCTGTGCAGTAATATCCTCACTCCTGACAAATCTTCTCCCCCATTGACTGTATATGTTCTCCCCCAAGGATGTTACTGTGCCGACGGCAAAGGGCTCCCAAGTGTTCTTCCTTAAGCTCACACTAGAATGTGTTGAAGGGTAAGATGCTCAAAGCATTGCCAAGCATTTGAAAGCCATCAATGAAGAAATGCAGAAAAACAAGACAAAATTTGAGAATGTCAAGTGGAGAATGGAAAAGACCCTGCATGCACAAACTCCACTTTATAAGACCTTTACAATTTCAGAGCTTTTCCAACAATGCCTTTTCCTTAAAGTCCCTTGTCTGGTAAGCCAATACTTTGCCAAAAGTGTGTGTGCAGACTGAAAAGCACATCGCTAAAGCACATGGGAGAATTACAGTTGAGATGGGCTAATCACTATTCTTTAGACATTAGAAATGTTCTCCTTTTTGATGCTAATCTATGAAATGGAGTTAAGATTTGGCCTGGACTTGGACTCAGTGCTTAGTAGTTACTTGCACAATGCTGCTGGAAAGATTGTGGAGACCTGCAAGGCACCACTGAAGGATTCATTTGCCACTGCAATGTTGCAGGCAGACCCTCTGCAATCAAAATGCAAGTAAATTCAGTATTGACTAAATTATCAATCGAATGCAAAATGTTTGCAATAATTGAATGGAAAGTTTTTATTGTTGTTTCTCAGGTATGCTGAACAATGCTGCTGTGATGCTCCTGCGAACACTGATGAAGGAAGACCCTAAATTACTGTACAGCATTAATGAAGTAAACCATATTAGAATTTCTGTTGTAAAATGAAATTGTGATGAGTTATAAAGTTAAGTAATAAGATGCAGTGAAAAAGTAAGTTACAGTGTAATGTATTGCCTTTAGGAGTAACCGGCACTAACCCCAACCATGATCCGTTGTGAAAATTCTCCTTTGGCAGCAGAAATGGTATCCATTAAGATGGGTGGTGAATTTGTCATTGGCCCCTCCCACACACATTGATCCCTCCTTGGGCCTTTTCTTTATATTTTCTTTTTAATACCCAAAAGAGGTGCGCCACACACTACTCTTCTTCGAAAGACACCTTAACCTGTCTATGTCTAAGCCCTCCATTCCAGTGTTACGTGTAGAAAAACGATATCATAAAGTGCATTTTATAATAATTTGTTATAATAATAATAATAATAAGTTATAGTAGTATAGTCATTTGTAAGTATTGTATATATTGTTGAATTGAGCATGTTTATTCCCCATTTTTTTTTCTTGCAGGTAATATAAAATATATATTTCTAACAATGAATATGTATATTAATGTTGAAATATTAAATACAGTATTTGAATGATATTTGACTTTCTGATGTGTTGTCTATTAGTATTTGTCACTTCATACACATTATACATATATCTAGATATATTCATCACTATTAACATCAACAACAAAAAAATAATAATAATAAAATGTGGTTGCAGCAATGGTTCCATTTAGAACCATTAGAATGTAAAATAATGGCACCCCTGAGGTTAATCTCAGAGAACCTTTTCAAGTGGTTCCATTTGGATACATTTTCGGTGCTTTATTTGTATCAATGGATGGAACCATTTCTTCTTAGAGTGTAGGCGCCACAATTTGAGATCTTTAAGGGACTGATTGAATCAAGTATCTGTGCCAATGTGAATAATGTGTAAGCTCTTGGAGACCCTAATACCCTTCTGGGTGAATAAAGTATCTCTGTCTCAGTCACACACACACACCTCTATCTCCCTCTAGTGTATACATGTGCTTATTCATATTCAGCTTGCACGCAGGGCCAGTTTCAGAAAGATTTCACACCACACACACACACACACACAGAGAGAGAGATAGTTATCCTTGACACACAAACATACACTCTAAAAATCATTTAGACTCTTGGATACACACACACATACCAGTGTCAGAAGGATTTCACACTGACATTATTTATGCAATATGCGCATCATCGTCACACACACACCCATGCAGTTCTCTTGCTCTGTCTCTTTCTAACACACACACACACACACACACACCTACGCTGTTGATGACATAATCGTCTTCATTCACACACACACACACACTTCTTTCAATATGGTTCTCTGTCTTTATTGTTCTCCTTCCTTCCCTATTCCCCTCTCTCTCTCATTCTCGCCTTCCTCTCTTACTCTCTGTATTCTCTGCCCATGGGAAAATGATTTATGCTCCGTTCCAATGATTGTTTAGAGATATTGCAGGAATTTACAAAGGCATTACACTCACTTCCCAGTTCACACACATACATTCACTCTCTTTCTGTCACTCACCCACACACACACACACACAAACACACACTGAGCACGGAGGTAGTATTTATATACAGTGTCTTTCTTCCCCAAACTGTGAGGATGGGAGTTTGCCAATCCAAACTGTGTGTGTGTTTGCCAGTCTGTTTCTCTGCAGATAACTTTGTTTTCTGTAAGTCTTTTCAAACCATTCTGAGTTTGTGCATGTGTGTGTGTGTGTGTCCCAGTTAATTTGAGTGCTGTTAACTGGGAATGTACTATAGGTGGAGTGAGGAGTGTGTGTGGGTAGGAGTGTGCTCTGGGTGGAGTCAGGAGTGTGTGCATGATTGATCCAGAGGGTTTTCCTGTTGGACAGGTGTAGACATTGGGCCCAGGGTCTGGCCGGAAAGTCCTACAATGTTTCAACCCAGCCCTAATTGTGTGTGTCTGGGTGTGTGTGGGTCTGCTGTATTCAAAGTCCCAGTTTGTTTCTTTTGGCTAGTGCTCTGAGGTAGCCTTCCCTTTCCTTGGTTTGGGCAAAGTCAACTTCTAGACCTTTCCTGACCCAATTGTGTGTGTGTCTATGTCTGAGTGTTTCAGTCAAACCCTAGTCTTTTTAAAATGTCAATTGTGATTTACTGCTCATTGGGTGGTTGGGTAGTCTCTGGGTAGCTGGGTAGTCTTTTGCCAGCTGGGTTGCTGGATGTCTAGGTAGTCTTTGGGTACCTGGTTAGTCTTTGGGTAATCTCTTTTTTTAGGTGGCTGGGTATTCTGTTTTTGTGTTGTTGGCGATGGCGTAAGTTTGCATAGGGACCATAAGGACAAGTACCGACCAATATTTGGGGAGGACAAAATAGTCCCTACTAAAAATTAGCAATAGTTTAATGGTTTAAAACATTTTTCACATATTTTTTTCTGAACTCAATGAAATAATATTTGTTGACACGTTTTTCTTTCATCGTGCCACTGACTGCCAGCTTTCCGTATTATCGATGCTGTAATTCATAGGCTGAAAGTGTCTACCGGCTCATGTTCTCGTCACATGGCAAACACAGCGAATCAATAGCCGTGTTCACACCATCGGGCCAAAAGCGGGCTGACTCGGGCGAGCCACGCCCAAGTGTGTTCACACCATCGGGCCATGGTGGTAATCAGGGCCATTTTCGGGGCTATTCTTGGCCTAGCTCAAACCCCATCGGCCAAGTAAGGCCAAGTCAGGCCAAGGGCGGCATCAAGGTTAAAGGTGGGCTGTTGTATAGCTATATACTTTTCACAGATTTTAAAATTGAATGTGAGGGATAACACAAAAAGATCTTGGAATAAGATGGCTAATTGTATGCAAACAACATTCAGGAAACCTACCAATCTGGCTATATAGAATACATTAGTACAGAATCAGCCCTAATAAAAGTCTACAATGATCTCCTTATCTCATCTGGTAATGGATGCATATAAATGTTAATCCTACTGGATCTAAGTGCCGCCTTTGACACTATCGATCACAGCATCTTACTACATAGACTTGAGCATATGATTGGCATCAAAGATTCTGCATTAGCCTGGCTCAGGTCATACCTTACTGGACATTACTGGGTGTACAAGTTTACAACGCTGACGACGTATGTAAAGATCGAGAAACTATGTAGTATATATATATAATCTGCCAACCAGTTTGTTATTCAAAACAAAAAAGTTGCCAATGCCAAATAGGTGTCAAGGCATTTATTCTAGGGGGGTGGGGGACTTGAATCACTGACCGTGTGTTGTGGCTAGTTTCAAAGTAATAATCTTCTGCTTTAGTTTTAACTCTATTGAAACACTGATTTCGAAACAACTCTTATAGCTTTCATAACAATTAATGCATGCTTTAGGTAATAGTCTGACCTCTCTCTCTCTCTCTCTCTGTCAATTATCCATCAGGGTGAGTTCATAGACATCCCTCAGGATCTACCAGAACATGGTAACGCCTGCAGCTAAATGTTTTTCCAAAACCTAAATTCATGGAACGATCATAAATGAAAGTCTTACAATTATTTGAAATCTCTATAATTTGTAGGACCCTTCCTCTTCACCCAGTGTCTCGGCAGCATGCAGTTCAAGGAAAAGTTTGATCTTTGATGTGAGTGTCCTTGATAGACACCAGCCATGGATATGTGTACACACAATAATCATCATGCATTAATAGACTCAGAATAAGTTATAAGTGCTTGACAATGTTTTTTTGTTTTGTTGTTGTTGTTAATAACAGGAATCATGTAACATCGAATCGACCATAATGGACATCAGTTCAACATCCACCCTTGATATTAGTATGTGCTCTGTGTAGAGCCTGCTGCAGAGCCTGCTGACACCAGTTTTGCACCATACACCAGCCCTTCCACATCCACTAGCCATTCTGACAGCTCTGAACCTCCCAGAGGATGGAAGGAGAGAAAATGGATAGTAAATTAATCAAATTTAATGGAGCTCTTCCAAAGATGCAACATTTGTGAAACTCTGATGTCTGACGTCAACCAGACGATTCACACATTTGGTAGTTGAATAACTGTGAGCTGGACCTGCAACAAAGGACATTCTGGACAGTGGGAATCTTGTCCAAACACACGACAAATGGCGGAAAACAACCTGCTATCAGCAGCGGCAACACCCTTCACTGGTGCAAGCTATACAGACATTGCTGATTGGGCTGGACTTATGAACCTACAGATACCAAAGAAGACCACATACTACAACATACAGGCATGCTACCTTATTCCAGTGATCGAGACAGCTTACAAGAAGCAGGAAGACATTGTAAAGGCGTGACTAATCTGCCAAACTCTGGATGGTAAGGAAGTGCAGCTCTGTGGTGATGGGAGAAGTGACAGCCCTGGCCATTCAAGCAATACACAACTTATTCCTTCATGGATGACTCTACTAACCTGATAACGACATTCAATCTAATTCAGGTAATAGAAATGGGCACGAAATTACAGTCAATTCACTACCATATTTTGTATAAAATTTAAACCTGAACACTTTCCCTCTAGGTGTCCCAGGCTATGAGCTCAGTGGCAATGGAGCCAATGGGCTTCAATAAAGGGCTGGAGCAGCTCTTGGATGAAGGGCTGGGCATAAAGGTGGTCACAACGGATAGACATCCGTCCATCCGAAAATTGATGAGGGAGCAGCATCCTGACATTATACACCAGTTCGACCCCTGGCATTTGGCAAAAGGTTAGTCTGCAGTTGTGTAATAGCAGAACCCAGATATGAGTTGCGCTTTGTCGTCTTTGTGTTACGTAACTGAAGAACACTTTTCAGGCATATAATGTGAAGTTAATTTTTGTAATAATAATTCAGGAATGAAGAAAAAGCTGGTTGCCGCATCCAATCGGAGAAATGGAAAAGACGTTATCCATTGGGTGAGGAGTGCGGTGGAGCTGCTGCACATCCAAAGGAGATGCAACGGTACACAAGCTTACACACATTCACTTGCAGAATGAAAGTCTACTTGCTTATTCATATGCATGTTGTTTGAAAGTGTTCTACACCCCTGTATTGCTGTTTAGTATTAATCCTGCATGTGTACCCCTCATAGCGTCAAGGAATGCAATAATGATTTCTAGACACATTACAATGAATGTTTTTACTCGTCGTAAGTCTCGTCGTTGTCAGTTATGTTGTTTTCAGGAATTACGATGGAAATCCATTCTGTATCACATATCAGGAGTTAATCGCTGGGAGGACAATGACAGGGAGTATCAATGCTACCACGAGAAGTTGGCACCAGACAAGCAACAGAAGAAGACATGGTTGGCCGTGGATCCTCCTGCCTACAAAAGCTTCTGAGAAATAGTGACCGATCCACGTCTACTGAAAGACCTGGAACAAATGACACTTTTCAAACACACAGGTATGTTTATGAAAGACTTGGATGGGTAGGGTATGTTGTGTCTGGAGGTGTGCGTAAAGACGTAGAATCTTAGATTAGAATTCAACAGATCTTAAGAATGGCGCAAGGTTAGGAGAAACTGAGTGTACTGTTGTTCATGAAAAAACTAAACAGAAAAAAAAAAATCATTCTGTTTGTGTCCTTGAAACCAATTTGGGCCTGTACTCCAATTCTACCCATCACAGAAAAATATACAGACTGAAATTATTTATTCTTCTTTAGATATTGGTGATAATGATGTCTATGGGCTTTGCGATATGAAGTATGAGCATTTGTTATGACCAAATGACTCTTTACAGGTCATGCATCAGCATTTTTAATTATCTTACTTACCACTGTCATTTTTGTTCTATTTTATTAGGACAACTCGAGGTTTCATAGTGCTCTGGCGAAATACTGTACACTTCGAATATCCAGCGATACAGGCCCGCACAATGTTGGCTGTTATGGACCATAATGAAAATCACAGTGCACCACGAGAAAGGGCAACAACAGCAGTCGGTAAGACTTAAAAAAGATCTACTACAAATATCCTATGGTATTGTTCTTACCTGACATGTTTGTGAAGTCAATCATAGAGATGAAAGTCAATGATCAATACACATTTTGACCCCAATTATTTGTACTTTTATAAGATGCCTGAAATATGTCTAATATTATAACCATCTGCACCGTTTCACAACACCGTTTCTTTAATTTCAGGCCTCCCACAATACCATGTGGTCTTTCAGAAGCAGTCCAAGCAGCACAAGACAGCACAAACCTTCAGAGATGGCCTCGTGGAAGGGTTTCGTGTTTGAGAGACGAATGGATCCGGCAGTAAGATTCAAAGACTCGGCATCCCACATCAGAACCCCTCGTTTGCCAGCTAACATCGCCTTACTGCCAAAACCAAGCAAGGAAGATGTCCTACAAGCCTACACATCAACGTTCAAAGGCCCATCAGAGAGGCTGTGATTGTTGTGATACACCTGAAAATCAATACTCACAGACACCTCATAAAACTTTCCACATTATATTTTCACTGCTCAACAGAGATCAATCTGTTTTTGTGTGTTACTCATTTATAGTTCTTGTATTGTTCCAATATTGTTATTATATTCTCTCAGTTCTATTGAAATTTGGTTTGTAACATTCAGAATAAATGGTCTTTCTCTATATTCTTAGACAGCTATATACAAGTATCAAGTGTCATTCAGTGTTGTCATGTTGCTACAATTACAGTATATCAAAACCAAATTGATCTGGTAAAGCAAGAAGTATGATGGGTCATGTACATATGTTCAATTACAGTGAACTTTGTTACATCCATGATGCCAGTAACCAGTGTGCTGTGGTGCAAATGTAACTACTAGATATTTCAGAGTAAGTTTTATTTTTTTCTCAAGTCATGGCAACTGTTCTATTGCTCTGGGTCTGACTCAATTTTCCATGTAATTGCATATACAGAAGGAGCATACCCAAGTGCATAAAAGAAAAGTTTTAATTACACACTAAAATTAACATAAATATATGAAGTAAAACCAATGTAAGATGTCCACAACTTGTGCAATATTGCAAAATGTTGCATATTGCTTTTGGACTCGAAAACATAGGCCTACTCTGAACAAAGGCCAACAGAACAGTCAAAGTATGCAAGCTAAAGTATATCTACTGCGTCCACTGCTTCTTGAAATCCGACATAGACTCCAGACTCTGAAGGAAATCTTTGGCGGACGGCACCAACAACACATGAGGGCAATAGCTTTCGGTTGACTCTGCCCAAAGTCTCTCCTTTCAATGCCCATTCCATGATAATTCGGTACGACACCAATCTGCATTGACTAATAATTGACTAACAGTTTTTTTTTTATTAGGATCCAAATACGGATGAAGTTACAAGCAACCCAACACATCCACTTTGTTCCTTTTTACTCAAGTAGTGACCTGACTGACTATGGTGACTCAAAATTAAACAGAGATTTTCTAAGTGTATAATAAGGATAATTATAATGTATGACTAAAAAAAACTTCAGAGACCTTCACCGTCGGCGCAGTAACATCATCACTCCTTAAAGGTACCCGCCCCTTGCTTTTCCGCCTCTCTTGTCAATAAACCCAACATGACTTCCTTCTACCTGTGCTATAAGCAAGCTGCACAAAGTAATTTAGCGTACTTTGTAGAAGATGACAAATGGTTTATAGCACACCCAGAGCGATATCTGTTTGAACTCGATTACACTGAGTATGTCTTGTGCGAAATTTTGCCTTATTTAAAAAAAATCGAAATTGTGCCTAACTTGTCAGAAACGGACTACAACAAGGGAGAGTCGCTCCCTTTATGTCAGAATTCCACAACTTCACCATGCTGTGTTTTTCACCTGATTGCAACCACTGGTCAGAAACTATGGATGCCAATTTTTACTTTCCCCAAAGATCCTGTAAAACTACAGATGTGGATTCGTATAATAAAGTGAGTTTCATGAACACAGATGTTTGGTTTGGTTTTGCTGTCTAGCCAGTAATGTTAACGCTAGCTTCTGACGTTAGCTAACGCTAAGGTTAGCTGCATGGAGTAAAATAGCAGAGGTTTATCACACGATTTGAATGTTGGTAAGTTATAAGATATTCTAGTGAGGCAGGTTAAGTATATTCCCTTATGATACATGTGTACACCATATGACATTTTAATGCTAATGTTACCTGTTAACTTCCATGCCAGTGTCCCGTACTGTCCATGCCCTTGCTGACTGAACAAAATATCCTAACTTTTTTGTTGACAGTTCAAGAGATTTGAAAGCAGTTTGCACTTACATCGCTTTCAATCGAAATGTTGCTGGCTTCCACCGAGGTTAATTATTGGGGGCAGGCCCGTTGCCGCAGCTATGTAATATTTTATCCTGTTGTTGAGTGAATTTATTGGTGTATCACAGGGCACGGTTACGGTCATACACGCGACGATCGTTCAGTGTAGTCCTTTGTCAGCTTTTTAAAAAACATTAAAGAGCCCATAGAATGCAAAACCACATTTACCTTGTTACTGTTGAATTTAGGTAGCTTAAGGTATCCAATGGACCATACCGAAGTTCCCAACACCATCTTCCTCCTTCTATATGTAAATTTCAGGCTAGAATTTGCCGGGCTAAAAAAAAATTATCTGAAACTAGTGCTCGGTGTACTGTACGTAGACAGCGCAAAGCTACACCTCCTCCATTACATTGCCCAATCTAAAAAGCTCTAGCTCTAGAATCTTTGGTCCAATCAATATTGTTCGGAACAGTCTCTTGTCCAGCCCCCTGTTGCTACGGCGGTAGTCTATGTAATAGCTAGCTAACATTGAGAACAGCTAATGGCTCTAAGAAAAATAAGTGCATGTTGAATTTCTGTTTGAAATAAGTGCATGCTGAATTTCTGTTTAACTGGAGAACATACGGAAAAAATGTCAGCACGCCCTTGTAATGTTCCACGATGTACTGGGCTGGGGTTGTCCAGAATTTGCACTACCTTCCTCAAGAACCTCTCATTCAACGGGAGTAGTTGATTTGAATCTACAACCACAAGATCGGTCGTTTGCTCTGGTCAATTCACCCCATATTGTTTCGCCAACCTCGGACTGTATCAACCCGACTTTTCACAAACACTACGCCTGAAACCAGGATCTATTTCAACTATTCTCCAACTACAACTGATTCTGCCGGTAGGTAACCACGCTAGAATTCAGTGTTTTTTGGTTGCCATAACCAAAGAATTATAGACTGGTATTTCTATGGCCTTAACAGTTTGCCTACTTATGCTACTTGGATATCCAGGTTATTGCGAATCAAAAAAAAAAGTTGCTGCACACTCGGTCACTAAAATGTTGGTAGGCTAGCAAGCATAACAACAGATACTAATGTCGCATTTCCCCCAGGCTTCTGTGCTTATATAGCCCCCGTGTTGCATTTCCATTACCAAGTTTTAACACTGGGGTTTCAGGTAAACTTGGAATGTTTACTATACAAACATAATAGCCTACATTAATTTCCCGGTAAAGATGCATATCGCCGTCTATCGTAGCATTTCATAACCTCAGACATTAGTGCTGAAACTAAAACGTAGCCTATGCCTACATAACATTAAATTGTAAATGATTCTGCATAACGTTGTCATAAAGGCTGACATCCTATTGTGTGTTTATTTAGCTCAGATAGTTAACCAATTTACTGCTGAGAAACAGACCTGCTGCTTGCTTGTAGCGTAGGCGCAAACGTATAAACGGTACACAAATAAAAACGATTCCGACCATTTTCGAGTCATTTGGATGTTGATGGGGTGCTGGGTGACCTCAGGTCACCAACCTGTTAAAATTGAAATATCATAAATACGGTTCCTGCACAAATGCTAATTTTGCCTGCACAATCGTAGCACAAACGAATCAAAATACTTTTATTCAGATTTTCAACAAATGGGGTGCCAACTTCACACAGGTGTTAGACCTGCTACTGTAATTCAAACCAGCCACTATAATCAATGACTGTGATGGAATACCCCTCAGGGCAACAATCAACAGGACTCTGGTCATAATGACCCATTCAACCCCAATCTCACATATGTTCATTATTGGCACCTTTCCAATAATAAACCGGGTCGGGTAGAGTAGGGCTGAAACCAGCCTGGTTTGCTTTTCCACTAGCCCAGGTACAAAGTGGTCAAACTGCCGTGACATCGCTAAAGTTAATTCCTATGTAGGAAGTGGTAGCTGCCTGACCTGAAATAAGTACACTTTTCTCCAAATCCAAACAGTAAACTATTGCACTATTAGGTTTCAAATAATGCACTACACTTACACTTGCCGATTGTAAAATGGATACAGAAAACTAGAAGAATCAAAAAAAAAAAAAAAAAACATAATTCCACACACACGTTGTCCCATTCACTTCAGTGCAACGAAAGCAGTAAACAAATGTTACCTCTCATTTCAATTCTCGCTGATGGTGCTATATGTTCTGAATATCAGACCAGTAGATCACATTCGTGGCTTGAAATGGAAAAAACGGGCTCTGCTAAAGAAGCTTGTGACCACCTCTCGAACCAATCAGCAGCGTCAGTCTGTCCACGTCACGCTTTAGTACCTACTTGGACCGAATCGAACCTGGTTGAAGCAGGTACAAAAAATGGTACCTACTTGGTCCTACTTCGGGTTGGTGGAAATGCCAAAAACGTGGGTAGAGTTGAGTAGAGCTGGGCTAAACCGGGTCGGTGGAAAAGTGCCATATGTTGCTGGTGGATTCATGTGACCCCTTTTGTTACATTATGAAAAAATAAGTGGTGTGTATGTCGGTATAGGTGAAGGAGTGTAACTGGTGGAGAAATGTGTGTGAGTGGTGTATGGGGGGGTGTATAGGCGTAGTAGTGTGTGTGTGTATGTGTGTGTATGCAAAGGAATGGGAAGAACGATAAGGGCTCGAGAGTGTGAAAGCAGGCGATGGAATGGGTTCACAGGCTCTAGTGCAGGAAATGCGCACACACACACAGAGAATACCCAACGTGTGCCAGCACCACTAAATCATACATCACACCCACATAGTGAAACTCGCACACACACACGCCCATAGCACCACAAATGCAAAAGAGCACCCACACTCACAAGGACAGTCTTCTCTCACATGCACAATCCACCTCCCTCCATGCACACACACACTCACAAACATAAACACACATAAACATAAACAATGGCAAACAAATAGCCACATTCAAGTACTCGCCCTCTCTGTTTCTCTCACTCTCTCTGTCATACACACACACTCATGGATAGATTGTTTCCCATCAGCATTGAGTGGAAGTGAGGAAGTGGATGCTAAACTTCCTGTGTGAAGCCTGCGACTCCACAGCAAGGCTGAGGTAGGTGGGTTGAGTTCACTGGGGGAAGAGTACTCAGAGAGAGGAAGAGGAGAAAGCTCAGAGGAAGAAAAAGAATGGAGAGAAGTGTGGGAACAGACAGAGGAGAAGAAGGGGGGGGGGGGGGGGGCTACTTGATGCACAGAACTCTTTAGCAACTAATTTCAAGTCAAACAGAGCAGAGTATTAATGCAGAACTTCAATTGGATTCTGATCCACAAGGCCATTTTAGAGCCGAATTTTGGTTTCTAAAGCAGCTTGGGAAGCATGCCAGCCAGTATGTTTATAAAAGTGTTTCTCAAACTTCAATACATGGCAGCTAACTACGTCACAAAATACGCCACAAAATAATATTACTGTAGCATGTCCTGTTTAAGACTAATACATAATGGACCCATTTACATGGTGTTTTGTAATTCCGGATTAATTATTCAGAATTAAAAAGTTCGGATCTAAAATATTCTCCCTCGAGTTTACATGGGAAAAATTATTCAGAATAAAGGTTTACATGGAGAACAGGTTTAATCAGATTCATTTGATTCCGGTAAACTCGGAGCAGGGAAGGGTTTTAATTGGACAAAGGGCCACTTACACTACTGCAGTTGCTGCGTTGAAGGCGCATTTTAATCCAAAGATGAATTTACCTGATGAAAGTCTAAGACCGAAACGTTGTAAATAAATAAGTTACATGCGAAATGGTCAGTGTGTGGAATTTGCTCTATGTTCCTGTTCTGTGACCTGACTTGGTCATTTCCTATGCACCTACCAGCAAGGTGTGCAAAAGGTTTTTGAAAATCCAAAGATGAACACAGTGGTGGAACGCCATGCTTTTCGTAAACATACACAGGCTTCACACGAGTCAATCATCCAGTATATTGCAGCGCTACGTGATCTTGCTTCAACCTGTGAGTTTGGTGCACATACAGACGAAATTATACGAGATCAATTGATTGAAAATGTGTGCAACCCGCCGAAACGCGAGAGATTGTTGTTAGAGACTGATCTTAACCTTACAAGGGCTATTACTTTGGCTACTCAAATTGAAGCGGCTACAAACCAAGCTAAGGCAATTACTGATACGCGCGCAGCAGGCCGTGCAGCACACTTTCACTGTATGCTTACCCTTACCTGCTGCTCCTTCACCTGATTGCTTCGTTGCTCCTGCTAACATGGAGGACTCTGATCCGGAAATCGTTGCCCTGCTCTCTACTGCCCGTACTTCTCTGTCTGCCACTGACCTGGACTCTGCTTGTGTTTCATGCTCCGAGATCACAAAACACCGCACACAGATTGCGTGTGGATGGCCTCCTTCGCCTAAAGGTCTCGACCCTGACCTGCTGCCTTACTACAAGCTCCGCTTGGAATTGTGTGTCAAAGACCTCTTTGTTTTCCGTGACTCCCGACTGATTGTACCCACTGCTCTGCGACCTGACCTGATTACCATTACGCATGAGTCCCATTAGGGGGTGGTCCGGACAAAGCAATGAATACGTGAACTCTACTGGTGGCCCAAGATGGACGCTGAGGTGCTCAGTGCCATCCGCTCCTGTCATCTGTGCCAGTTGAATGACAAGACAGCAAAGCCACGCCCAATTCCACTCCAACCAGTACCTCTGCCTGATGGCCCATGGCAGAAGGTTGCTGCAGACATAGTGGGTCCATTTGAATTTGCCCCTCCAGCATGCAGGTATGCAGTTACACTTACTGATTACTATAGTAAATGGCCAGAGGTTGCCTTTTCTCAGTATATTACCACAGAGACTGTGACTACATTCCTATCATCTGTGTTCAGCCGACATGGCAACCCGCTGAGAATTGTGACTGGTAATGGTGTTCAGTTTACCTCTGCAGCCTTTGCTGCTTTCGTAGAAGAAAGACAAATCCGCCATCACCGTTCATCTCTTTACCACCCTGCTGTCAATGGGCAAGTTCAGAGATTTAATGGGGTGCTAAAACAGACAATACAGTTGGCCATTCAGCAACACGGCTGCTTTGTGGACGGCCAATGCACACAAGGCTGACCTTGTTACCTCCTGCTCCTGTGTCTACTCAGACTGATCAGGACATACGCCACAGGGTCAAACTACGCCAGGACAAAATGAAGGCGTACACTGATGCCAAGTGTGGTGCTTGTCCTCCTGCTTTTCAAAAAGTGGACAGAGTGCGTGTTAGAAATCCACCAGATGTGCCTAAGGGGACAGGAAGTTCAGCAACCCTCTTACAATAAGTGAAAATATTCGTGAGGGTACATACAGACTGAGTAATGGCAATACCTGGAATGCCTTCCACCTGACTGGATACCCTGACTCTGCAACTGCACCTAGGCCTATGAATGAGGACACTGATTCCACTGACCATCCTCCTGAACCTAGGCCCATGCAAGATGCTCGCCAGCCCTCCTGGCTGAAGGACTATGTCACTTGAATGTTACACTTTCATACTGTGATGATGCATATGGTGTTTTAACTTGGCTACTTTCAGTGTTGAGGTAATGCACCTTAATTGATGCACTGTATGTAATTGTGTTTAGTTATGTGAAACTACACTGTGATGGTGCAAACAGAAGGGTTGATTCTGCATACCCATGTTATATTTCTGAAAAGTGCCTTATTTTGTTGGCTGTGACCAAGAATGAGTTTTGGAATGTTACTACCTTAAAGATCTCCTTCCATCGTATTTTCATTCATTTTGTCGAGGTCTCTTATCTAATATAATGTCATGAGAGTTGGTTTCGACAAAAAATATGCTGTGGTTGTCTTGTTTCAAGCTATTTTAGTTAGGTGAAAACGAGAGCAGGGATAGCTGGAGAGGATTCTTATGAATATTAATGATATGCAAATGTTTCGCCTCTGATTGGCTAACAACACTGTGACGCTCCATCTAGTGGGTCTGTCTGCAGGCAGCCTAATGTTTCTTGAGGGCGGGTTAACTGCATAGCTAATGTTCAAATTGACGTACATTTGTACAGCTTTTCCGATTCGCTCGTTTTCCCCAGCGGTTTTCTATCACAGGCGAATACAGACTACAGGGGTAGGAGAGCATTTTGAAGTTGAGCATAGAAGTACAACTTGGGCTGACCTATGGTAATGTAAAAACATTAAGTCTTAAACGGTTTATTTTGGAAGGAGACCTTTAAGTTACATGAGTTAATGTTTCATATGTTTTAAGTAATACTTAGGGTAGGTGCTTCTTCTTAAGAAAAGGGGAAAATACAGGAAGTAGTACTGACACAGGATGCACTAGTAATGTGGCAGGATCAGTGTTGGGAAGTAACTAGTTACATGTAACAAAATTATGTAATTTAATTACAAAATAAAAGTAACAGTAATCAGTTACAGTTACATTGAAAAACTGTAATTAAATTACAGTTACATTGAGGAAATATTCAGGATTACATTTCAAGTTACATATCTTCTGCAGTGAAACATTTGTCGTCATGTTTGAATAGGCAACTCCACCCACTTTACGAAGCAGTCTGCACGTGCGATGTCAGATAGAAACTCAGTGTTGGCCCAGCCCAGGGATGGTCAACCAGTCAGAGACCAAGAGTCACATTTTAACTGTGTTACCTGAAGGGCCACATCATACATGGGCACACATTAATATCACCCCTTTCTCTCACCCACACCCACCCACCCACCCTCCATTTAAGGCAGAATGATTTGCCCTTACGTTCAACAAAAAAACTATAAACTCCCCCATTTCAAACGTCCTGTGTTGATCTTCATATTTTCGCTTTGCTGTGCATTTATTCCCTGCCATTTTGAGAGCGAAATTAACAAATTGATTACTTAAATGACCTTGCCCCCTGCCAGAAAACTTGACTGTATTTTCATCTCACACACATGCACATTTGTGAAGCGAACACACACACACAAACAAAAACTTCAATATGAATGCAAGAGACCAAGCAAAGAGCCGCATGCAGTCCAGGACCGCCGGTTGGCCATCCCTGTTCTAGCCCATTGCAGAAAGTAAAAATGAGCTAGCAATCACACAAATTAGACAACTTCTAGTTAATGCACTGAAGTCTAAGGAGTTTGTAGGGATCTTGTAGTGTTGATTAATACTTAAAGGGTAATCCATGGTTTTAAAAACTGGAAATGATTGAAAGCTGACAAAATTCATTCAAAATGTGGGAAAGTAATTAAAAAGTAATCAAATGTAATTAGTTACATTACTTTGTTAAAGTAATCAAAATAGTTAGACTACTATTACATTTTAGATAGAGTAACTTGTAACTGTAACACATTACATTTCCAAAGTAACTTTCCCAACACTGGGCAGGATAGGATGCTACCTGTTGTGTAGGAGTTCTACAATGTGACCAGTGAAGTACCGGTTGTTATACTCCGTCTACACTGTCATTTCTTACACTAAAATACTACAGTTTGCTCCATTTATGCGTCTTTCAGTGCGCCATTGCGACAACATAACCAACGAGCATGAACGACCGGAATTAAGTTTAATCAGAATAGTGGAATTAGATAATTAGGAATAGTTAGGAATAATATAGGAATAGTTTAATCATGATAGTGGAATTAGATAATTCCGCTTAAACATCAAAATAAACCTCCCATTTTATTTGGATTTAAGTTTAATTCCGAGTAATCATTTCGAGTGTGGTCTTTTTAATTGTAATAATGTTAAATCATTTTTTTCAGAATTAAAGGTCTCACGTAAACACAGGGAATGAAGTAAACATAAACATGCTAGTGCAGCTGATAGTATTTATTAGGTAGTGAGAAAGGCAGCACAATGAGAGCCAGTTAGAGACTAACATAACAGACAGACAACAACTTAATGTTGTGAATGTTTAGCATCCTAAACAGGAATTGCTTGTAACATTTCCTCCACTCAAGTGAACCAAGCGAAATCCATATAGAGAAATGGTTTTTAGAGACAGGAGTTTAGTGCATTTTCACAGTGCAGGGATCAAGGCTCCTGAGTCATACCTATCAACACAGACACCATTCACTAAAAGCCTGAATCTTTTGTGTTCAGCTGTTGACTTTCTCAAATAAAAAAAACAGGGTTTACACTAAAGCCAACACTCATTTACAGACACCAAACATTTAAAATACGAAAAGCGATTTCAACTGAGCAGTGTTTTAATTTACCGGTCTCTGATGTACTCTGTGATCTCTTGCGCAGTCTTACAAATAAAGTAGCAGATACAGTATATTAACTATATTAAGTGGACATGCCAGTCAAAAGACCAGAATAAGCTATTGTAATCACATCTTTAGAATTTTGGATGTAAATTGGCCTACATTTTTTAAGTTATGAGGTTTTATTTCAGCATGCCATAAAGAAATCTGAAGTACCTGAATTACTGAAACTAACAAAGTTACATTATTACTGCAGTACAATATTATGGATGCATAAAAATGCATTCATGAAATATACTACAGAAGTACTCGATTTTACTGCATTGTATACTGCACAATGCAATAGTTTGGACTAAAAATAGCTGCATAACTGCATTAGAAAACTGCAATTTCCCTGTAACACAATGCAGTTTTTTTCATTTGGGAGTGCTTATTGTTACTGGTTTTTGTAACACATTTCTAACATGAGACATCAAGTACACAGTAAAGTTGACAGAGTTGTTTTTACTCTATTAGAGTCAATTTTGACTCTGTCATAGGGACCTATTGGTCCCACCCCACAGAGAGTAACTTTGACTCTGCTCCTAGAGCAAAATTTTCAAAGTTAAATTTACTCTATAGAGAGTTAGAAAATCATCAAGATAAACTCTACAGGGAGTGAAGACAAATCTACTCTGAAAGCCAACAACTCTTTCCAGAGTCATCTTAACTCTTACTGGGGTCATCTTAGTTTATCTCTATGCAGAGTTTATTCCCAGCTTTTCTACCTAGTCACCATTTTGCTTTTATTTACCTTTTATCTAGTTCAACAAATTTTAAGGACAGACAACAAATGATTGAAAAAAATATTTATTACAAAATGTTAAAGGCCCACTATGCAACATTTTTCATTTAATTAATCCGTTTCATACTGTTTAGGATGCTAAAATGAGTCATTACACGGCGAACGAACGGTGTAGAATGTGCAACCGTGGCCAATAGCGGTAGATACAGCACTTGCAATGTTCAGCAGCGCGGTCCGCCTCCAATAGAATGCAGTGCAATACAATGCAGTACAGTGGTCTTTAGAGGGAGCTTGTGAGAGAGAAAAACTGAAAGTTGCTTAGCCCCTCTTTAATGTGTAACAGTATAAAATCTACTGTTACAAAATGTTTTTTTTTTTTTGAAAATTCACAACACATTACACCAGCATATCAAGTGAAATTTAAAAGGTGGGTCATACAGGTTAATGCATGACACAGTCCATGCATTAATTTTAGATGCCTCACAAACACATTTGTGTTGGAATGACTTGCAAATGAAACAAATCATGTCAATCAAAATAAAATCAATAATAAAAAAAGTCTATCTGGGGCTACTGCAGAAATCTTGATCAGAGCTCAATGACACAAGGATTTTCTTTGACCAGTCCAACATCAATAGTGAAAATGGTGTTCTGAATAAACATGTACAAGTACAGTGAGGGACTCACTCTGCCAAAGACAAAATGGGCTTTGAATAGCTCATCAGGCCCCAAGTGAAGTTGTTGTTCGGCATGGGATGGCGATCCTGTCTATGACGATGAAAAACCCATGGATGTTAATTCTAGACGTTCCAATTGCGAGGAGGTATGACTGACGGGTCTGGTTAATGGCGTCTAAATGGCCCTGGACACTGTTCCCAGTCTGTGGGAGAAACAAATTTAATGTTAACACAATTCTACTGTACATATTGGACTAAGATTGTACAAAGGAGAAGTATTGCAAAGGTTATCCATGTTAAATGATTTCTAGTCCCTTGTACCCTGTACAGTCACTAGAAAGTAAACTGTGTGTGCTGTTTGTGTTGCTAGGTGATGAATTGATCTACTAAGATTAAAAGACATTTCTAGTGAAAATTGACCCATACTCTTTGCCAAGCTAAGCTTTGAAAGCCTTAAATTTCTGTATAAAGTTAGCCTCCCTCACCATAACCCAGTCTAAGTTGGTCCAAATTGTCTTGTTCCTTTTGCTATGGGCAGCAGATGGTGAAATCAAACAAGGATATGGATCAATTGATACTAGAAATCAGCTATAATAAATCGAACTGAATCAAACATTGCCTTAAAAAGTGACTACAAACCTTTAGAACCACAAGGTGTTCTGTGGCACGTGTAGCTGACAGTCTCCCTGGCTTTCTCCGGGAGCGGATAGATTAACAGTAACGGCGAAGACAGGTCATTGTTCAGTCTGGGGAAGACCACAACTTGTTATAACAAGCAGAAATTCATAACTACTACCTAGAATACTAATATAACTACAGTCACTTCACATAAAGAACCAGTGTCCCCTGAGAATTTTACTTACCAGATCTTAAACAAGTAGGCTAAATGTTGGCAGCGCAGCAGGTGACGGTCATGGATTCCAAACTTGAAAGCTGTAAGGAGTACAAACATAATTAGGATTACTGATAATGAGGAAAACCTCTATATCTGATATAGCATTTTGCCTCTGAAAAAAGGGTGGTTGGGTTCGTTACATGACAATCTGAGAAAAATAAACATTTAGGCTACACAGCAAATACTAGCCTACAAGACCACATAGGATTTAATGTCAGCATTGTCATCGTTTTTTACCTCTATTTCAAGTGTGAAAATATTAGATAGCAGGGTTTACGTGACCTTTTAAATGTCTTTGAACTTAGGCGAGTGTGGCTTGTAAGCTAGTAGGCTAAATAATACATGATGTTCATATATAACAGCTCCTTTCAATTCACAATGTCCATTTCGCCACAAAGTATAAATCTACCATAACCTAGTAAAAAATGTTGATATCTCTCCCGACATTCTCGCATCTAATTGGCGCTGACTATGTAGTGCTTGCAAACTGCTAACAACCATAACGTTACCGTGTTAGCTAACGTTAATTGTGTGGAAAGCACCACTGACAACGGACCCTTGTGGGTTTCTGAACATTATGTCTGACATGCTGAGGGAAGTAATCATTATCATCAATATTATAAATATTATTACTATTCCATTCTTAGTTTCCTATTTCTGTTCTGAATGCATTTGCCCAGGCTAGGCTAGCAAGATTAACGGTCACGATAGAAAGCTAATATCACTGGTGGACCATGTTGAATCGATTTAGTAGTGAACGGGAATTCAAACTGAGTTCATATTAACCATCTAAGACCACTCGTTTCGTGTCGGGTTAAAGTGCAATGTAAGACAAATATACCAGTATGTAATTCTCAATTAATTCTGACAAACAAACTCACCTTGTTGCAGCCTTCTTAAAATGGAGGGTTCCCGTGTGGTCAAGCGTGAGAGAGAAATCCAAAGCGTGGTAGTGGGAGGGGTGGAGTTGGCGTGAACGAGGAGCAAGGAGCCAAGATACAGCTGGTTTTGGCTGAAAGTTGATAAGCCTTCAAAATGTTATGTTTATGCCTCATTCTGGGTTAAACTAGGCACAGACACAAACACTGAAAAGTTTTTAGATTACAAATTCTGTGAAATACGTCGGTGCATTAATCTACTCTTCTATTTTTACTCTGTTTTTTAACTAGGTAGGTAGAGTATATTTTACTCCAGTCGGAGCAAATGAACTCTAATAAGAGTTGTTGTTTTTCTCTGACATTTCGACTCTGGCTATTTTACTGTGTACTGTAACAGCTGCTTTGGTGTTTTCTGCCAGTTCAGTATCGCTGTAAATTGCTGTGTATTTTTTAAGAAAGATTTTTTCTGAGAGTAGTAAAACCAGCAAGTAATACAACAGTGAAGAATGTGTGTGACTTTTCAGTTAAAACCTCACATCTCTTCCATTCTTGTTTCTTTTTCTTCCTATCTTTTTTTCATGCTGTCTCTCATCCTTGTTTCCCTTTCTCACTTTTACCTCTCTTCTTTTACCTTTCTTTCTCCAATATGTGTCTCTTTCTTCCTTTTTCTCTCTATTCTTCTATCTCTCTTCTTTATCTATCCATCCTTGTTTGTCATCCTACAGTCAAGAATTTTAGAATACAACACAATGTTATCAGTGTATTTTAAGACACATGTCCCCACATCACAGGTCCACCAACACACACACACACTTTTTTTCAGTGTGCTAATCTGTGTTGTTTCCCTGAGATAGCAGTGCTGAGGGTGTGTCAGTGAGCAAGAACAATCATTTAAGAGGTTATCTCACACACACACACACCAATATTTCAGGGTTGAACAGGAGCTTCCTGT
>JAGFZM010002314.1:183-35156 GCA_017657215.1 Limnothrissa miodon
CACACACACACACACACACACACACACACAAAGACATCTGAGAGGAATGAGATTCCCTCAAAGCATTTTCCCAGTTCAGAGCTGTGTGTGTGTTTGTGAACATGTCTGTGAGACAAGACTATGTATGTAGGGGTGAGTCTGACCAATGCATTTTCTGTGTGCGTGTGTGTGTAATCTGAGAGAAGCAGAGATGTGGCAGTAGGTAATGTGGGTATTTGATGTGTATTAATGAGTTGTGGTTTGTAATGACTCAATGAGTGTGACTTAATATGTGTGTGTGTGTGTGTGTGTGTGAGAGAGAGAGAGAGAGAGAGAGCTTCCCACATAAATCCTTTTGCAGTCTCTTATAGTGCCTATTTTTCTTATTGTGCCAATTTCTCTGTCCTTCTCTATGTCTCTCTCTTCTCTTTGCTCTCCTCCTCAGCCTCTCTATCCCTTTCTCTTCTTCCTTCAAGCTCTCCATGGACGAGCGGTCTTTGTTTGGCGTGGGGCTATTAAACAATCAATAAGAACAGCTACAGTGGTTCCCTGCCCGACTCTCTGGCTGAGATTCACACACAAGGAATCGAGCATGGCAGAAAAAGGAAGAGAAGAATGGATAGATCGTTCTCTCTCTCTTCCTTGCCTTTTTTTTCATGAGCATAATGGTTTGAGCCCTGGGGGGACAACCCCCAAAACACACACACACACACACACACACAAAGACACCCTAGTTTCAGCGCCCCTGTCCCGGCACCTCTCCCCGGCCTTGGGTGGGTTTCCAGGGCAGTGAGGAGGAGGAGGAGGGGGGGGGGGAGCACAGGCAGCCTTCAAAGGACTCTGTCCAATGGTGGGCTTGGGCTGCCTTCGTCCCAGCCAGCCCCCCCAGCCATGGTGGAGCTATTCTTGGCTGTGTGTGTGTCTGCATCTGTGCTTGTGTGTGTGTTTATGTGTGAGACTCGGGAAGTGCATGCATGTGTGTGTGTGTGTGTGTGTGTGTGTGTGTGTGTATGTGTGTGTGTGGTGCATGCTTCTTGGCCATGGCTTTCTGAAAGAGCAGCAGCGTCTCTGGCACACAACTAAACAGAAGGGAAAGAGGCAGGGGATGAGAGGATGACACGGTGTGAGAGAGAAAGAGAGAGGAATGGACAGAGAAAGAGAGCAAGAGAAAAAGAAGAAAGAAATGAGGAGAGGGGCAGATAGGCAGACGGAAGGAAACTGAGAGCTGGCAAAACCAAACTAAAAGATAATGAGCAAGGGAAGAAGGGGGGGGGGGGGGGGGGAAAAAAAAAAAAAGAAGGGGGGGGGGGGGAAAAGAAAAAAGAGACAGAGGTCAAGCAGACAAGGCTGAGGCAAAAATGAACAGAAGAGAGAATTAGAAAGAGAGAGAGAGATGGAGAGAGGAAGAAAGGAGAGGAAATGACAAGAGAGAGAAAAATGAGGAACAGGAGAGAGAACGAGAGAGAGAGAGAGTGAGAGAGAGAGTGAGGAGAGGAGGAAAGGCAGAGGATGTGAAGCGAACAGTGCTGATGCCGGAATAACAAGACAGGAGAGAGAATGACAGGAGGAAGAGATGGCAGAGAAAATAGAAGGAGGAATGCAGTGGAATGAGAGAAAAAGGGAAACCAAGGAAATATGGAGATCAACAGAAAATGGAAGAGAGAGAGAGAGAGAGAGAGAGAGGTGAGAGTGGTACATGTTGAGGGGGAAGGGGGGGTCTATGTGAATCAGTCTGAAAGCACAGGGGGAAGATTAGAAAATCTACCAAACCAGGAGTCTGAATTGGAAAACAACACAGAGATATGTGCAGGGTATGGAAAGAAGACTACAGGCACGCTGTATGGGACTGATTTATTGGGGAGATATCAATGACTCCTTGCAGTCAACACTCACCAAGCACACACCACACACACACACACACACACATGCACACACACTAGAGTGTAAGCGATCGATGAGAAGGGTCAACACTTCTTCAGAGTCTGCTAGCCACCACGCCTTGTTTCATTTGTCAACTCAGATCAATGGAGAGAGAGAGAGAGAGAGAGAGAGAGAGAGAGAGAGAGAGTGAGAGAGAGCTATTATCAAATGTCGTTTTTATATGTCAATTATGTTTTAATTGTTTTAAATGTCAATTATCGTTATTATATTTTCACTTATATGATTCACATCGCATATATGATTCAGTTTGTTCTTTATATTAATAATTTAGC
This sequence comes from Limnothrissa miodon, assembly GCA_017657215.1. Classification (NCBI taxonomy): domain Eukaryota; kingdom Metazoa; phylum Chordata; class Actinopteri; order Clupeiformes; family Clupeidae; genus Limnothrissa; species Limnothrissa miodon. The sequence goes on from JAGFZM010002314.1 coordinate 2,376, forward strand.
AATATTGTGCATATCACCAACATGCCAATAAACCGTATTGAACTCAAATTCATTGTGTATGTGTGTGTGTGTGTGTGTGTGTGTATGTGTGTGTGTGAAAGAAAGAGAGAGAGATCAAATGTATTGAGATGACAGATGCAGAGTTGCAAGGGAATGTGTCAGATATGACTCCCTGATTGATTTAATCACTGACTCAGTTTCTTATTAACTTATTATACAGTTAACTTACTAAGATATACGTCATGCATACTTCAATAATGCGCCAGTCTATAGATATCTCTCTCCCCTTAAAAAAACAGCTTTCCCCTCCATAGTCCAACCAATAAAAAGTTTCACTTTGATTTTGGTCTTAAGTCAATGGGTGTCATTTTAATGCTGAAGTAAATTGATTTTCCCAGTGCCATATCCATTCCCTTTTCAAGTCCACATATGCCAGGGCCACAGGCAGAGGGAGAGAGCGAGGGAGAGAGGGAGAGAGGGAGAGAGGGAGGGAGGGAGGGAGAGCATACAAGCCAGGCAGAGAAGATGAGAAAAATAACAAGTACAAAGAGCAAGTGGGAGACAGAGCAGGCAGAAAAATGGAATTCTATCACAACTCCCTTCTGTCTCCACATAACATGATCATTTTGTCTCTTCCTGCCTGTCTGTCTGTCTACCTGTCTGTCTGTGTGTGGGGGTGGGGGATGGGGGTCAGAGAGAGGGAGACGCAGGCACATACACGCACATGGACACACACACACACACACACACGCAGACACACACACACACACACACAGACACACACAATGGCTTTATGTTCCCTCCTCTCTATCACAGCAGGTTCTTTTTCACCCCCCTGAGATGAAGAGTGCCATGGAACGAAAAAAAAGAGGAGAAGAGAAGAGGAGAGGAGAGGAGAGGAAAAGAAAAGAGGATAGAGGAGAGAAAAGGAAAGGAAAGAAGGGTGAGGAAGATGAAAGAGGAGAACATAGAATTGAGCGTGTGGGAGGATTTCGATCTCTCTTACTTACTTACTCGATCAGATTCATAAAAAGCTTTCCTGGAATGGCCATAGAGTAGCACACTTTGATCGTTCTCTCTCACACGCAGGGAGGGAGAAAAGTCGGAGAATGATAAAGAGCAAGAGACAGAGGGTGAGTGTGTGTGTGTATGAGAGAGAGAGACAAAGGACAGACAGAAAGATAGATATACAGGCACGCAGGCAACGTGGGGGCTTGCCTTGACTTCTGATGCCCAAGCACTCTATTGCGTCTTATACTGTATCTCTCATTACCCCTAGTCTTTCATCATTCCATGTCATAGAAACAGGAGTGATACACACACACACACACACACACACACACACACACACCATCATCTAGAATTACAGGCAGAGAAAAAGAAAAAAAAAAACAAAGGACGAAAGGAGAGGTGGTGTGTGTGTGTAGTGTGAGCAGTACCGGGTTCTGTAGGAGAACAGGTACTGGCCGGACTCATCCCGAGCGTCAATCTACAGGGAGCACATTTCTGCCAGCTGACCGGCACAGATGTTGGCTCTTCTGGCACCCTCTGTTGTTTGGCGTTTATTAAAGCAGGATTAAATGTTCATTACAGTGGGATTAATTAGCTTTGACTGGGCTGCTTGCTAACCGGGCCGGACACCACTGCGCTTCCCTTATTAACTGCATCCAATTCCAGTCCGCAGACACAAGCCAACCAGCTGGTGTGCAGGGCTTTAGGACTCTCACTGGTCCCTGGGGGGGGGGCGGTGGAGAGTTTTAATAGTTTAAGAGATGTAGCAAAACACATCATTAGTGTTGAGATGACCTAACATACTCTCAGTGTAGTCAATATGTGCCCGTCATAGGATCACATTGAGAAGAGACATACGGTAAGATAGATGTTCCATAACAATACACAGGTTGTTTTGTGATGCACTACTAGGGGTGGGCAATATAGACGATATATACCGTATGCAATATACATTTGGCCAATGATAGAGATTTTGGGTCATATTGCCATACCGTGATAGGCTCATTGCGTCTCCACAACCATGTGAAAAAAATGTTGACCTGTAGCTTCACCTTATTGATAGCACCTTTTCATTCTTACAACAAAACTGTGTAAGAGCCTATAAATTGAACAGCTACTGCCTGACACAAATGCAGCTTAACAGTTTACTTCTGTGTGAATTTGAGAGTCCAATATAAACACCTCCGATGACTAAACAACTGTTGTACATATTGACTTTATGCTATGGTAACCATTAAGAACCTGTTATGCTGTAGTTACATACCAAAGTATACCGTGATATATATCATCTACCGTCTATGGTTCAAAATATATCGCAATATAAATTTTAGACTATATCGCCCACCCCTATGCACTACACACCTTTAACTTATGGAGTACAAGCTTGTTTGTTGAGAAACCAGTCCTAATAAAATTCTATTCTGACTATATTTAGTTTAGTATGAATAATGAGTCCCTTGGTATAGGCCCTTAAAGAGAGTTTTGCTGTCTGATCTAGTAATGGCAGTAACCATTATGAACCACCTACCAATGACAGGTAAATTATGTGATGCATTGTTCAACAGTGTCGCAGGGAGCATAAATGTGTTTGATAAAAGTGTATTGTGTATTTTCTTTCATCTAACAGCACTAAGCCTATTGTACCTAATAAATCCCTAACAGAAATGTAGCAATAAGCCCCTTTTCCACCATGCAGCAGAAGAGCAGTAAGGAGCTTGCTGGGGAGTGGCAGTGTGAATGCCTCATTCAGATCTTCTAGGCAGGGTGTAAAAAATGAATGTGTTTGCTATAGTATAATAGTATCTCATAAATGAGTCACACACAGCGTACTGTACACACTCTCTGTGCAGGCCTGGGCCATGGAGTTTCTCTTGACAGCTGCTACGCCAGTTCTCTCTGCCTGCTGCCTTCTGTGATGGCTCGTCTTGTCCTCACTACTCAGGAGTCTGTGAAGAGATGTGGTGTGTGGAGCTACACAGTTTGTCGTGGTGAACAAAAGCAGCAATGCTAACACAAACACACACGCTCATACACGTACACACACATTTTCAGCAAGGTTTTTTGTTCAATTTGACTCTCAAGTTTAATTGACATCTCTTTGTCAAATGGCTATTGGCCAAGCAGTAGACAAAGAAGAGTGAATCTGCCACGACACAGTAATGGAAAAAGAAACATGTTCATTACCCAAATGCAGTGCAAAGCAAGGGTACAAAACGAATTGATAATGAAAAGGGTTTTTCACAGTTGGCAAGTCTGCTCACAACCCTCTAACAGATATCTAACCAGCTACTATGTCTCAACACTAAACACAGGTTTGAGGAGAAATGGGGAAATTCCCCATGCGCTGACCATAAAGTCTGTCCAATATATCCAAGCACTGCTAATTAAGAGAACAGTCTGGGGGAGCAGTCTTTGTGGAGACTTCCTTTTTTTGCATTAGATTCGGGCACTTAAAGAGGAGTGTTCTGCTGAGTACGTCTTCATCTCGTTTTCTCTCTCTTTCGTTCTCTCTCTTTCTCTCTCATTTCCTGTTATCCTCTTCTGTCCCCTGTGATGGCCTTTCTCTGAGATGTCTCCTGTCCTCTTATGAGCACAACTCATCAATGCACCAATGCAGACCCCTGCTAGCTTGTCCACATGTCCACAGCCGGTGCTCCCCACTATAACAACCCCTTCAGGACAAATAACAAAGACTCACAGGTTGAGTCACAGGTTGAGGATTTGATTCCACTCTCAGCTGACTGTCAGCTCAAAACTACATTGGGATCATTTGTTAGATGGGCATTGTTTGCTAATGTGAGTGTAAATTCACCAAAACGGTGGTCATTAAAGGGTGGCCAAAGAAATGAATGAACCTTGAGCTGCCCCTGGATAAGACCCTGATGGGTCAATGACACTTAAGATTAGAATCTTCAGTATGTCTTTCTGTATCTGTATATTGTCACACTTTTTTTAGTTTGTCAAACATTGGTCTTAAATCTTGGTACACTGTGTTGATCATCTTGCCGTTTTGTTTGAAAGCTTACAAAATTCTGTTGATGTTTAGATGTATTCTATAGAAGCCAAGAGGGACGTCAAGTCCCAATAATATAAACGTGCTGATACTTTCATACCCGTAGAGCATATATGCAGCATTATGATGGAAAAGTATATATATATATTAGATTCAGGCACTTAAAGAGGAGTGTTCTGCAGAGTACGTCTATATATATATTCTATCCTTTTCTCTGCTGAGTGTGACAGAGTGGATGTTTAGGGGACTGTTGACACAGCTGGATGCGGCTGGTCTGCTAAACGGATCCGTGTTCCTCTGAAATCTCTGGTCAGCACACAATTAAGATGACAGATAACCAAAGAGGCTTTCTACAGATTAGCCCAGGACTCCCAGCCAAGGGCGGCTAGTGAGGTAGGAAAACTCAGCCAGACTCCGCTCCTGAGACAGTGGAATAGTGTGTGTATGTGTGTGAAGGAGAGAGAGCAAGTCTGTAAGTCTGTACTTGTCTACTTGTAGCAGTATGTCAGGGGAGAAAGATTTTTATGAAGGGTTCTGATATTCAAGCACTTTCATCATCATAGAAGTAAAATACAATTTTGAAATTGATGTTCTGCGCATTTGTTGTAGACCATCCAGCCAAATAAGTACAATGCAAGCGTAGCTATCCCGAGGCTGACTCATTTACGATGCTGGGAAACAGGCTGGTGTTCTTCCAACAGAGACCGGCGCTCTTTAAATCAGAGATGCAGTGGGTCACGAGAGGTCTCGCAGTGTCGATTCATTACTTGGGAACACAGCGCTGCCAAAAGCATCATCCTTACTCCTATTCCTGCAGAGAGCAAAGATCACATCACTGTACCGTCAGGCTCTTTAAAAATCTATGAGTCCCTTTCCACACTTGTCAGTTATATCAGAGATATGTATCTTCGCATCAACACATCGTAGCCTTGGACCTAAACACAGTTGAGCAACCCTCCACACACACACACACACACACACACACACATAGTCTGGCAAAAGCATATGCATATTAATGCACACAAATATTAAGAGTTGGGGGCGTCGTGCCTCAGTTACCTAAGGCACCATACATACCATGAATCCGGGGACTCGGTTTCAAGTCTGACTCAAGGTCATTTTCCGATCCTACCCCATCTCTCTCTCCCACTCATTTCCTGTCATTCTCCACTGTCCTATCCAATTAAAGGCAAAAAATACCTACAAAAAAAATATTAAGAGGTGTATACCTACAGTACACAAATGCATACTACATGCTGTGCTTGACTTCAGGTAGTCAGAAATATCCTGCAGACACTGAAAACAAAAACATATTAATCCAAATTCAAAAATTGTTACCCTAGTGGTGTGGTATTTGTATGAGGGAGTGTAGGACCCCAAGGGTAAAATATTCTAAAAGGTTGAACCCACTTGGAATTGATTGCTGTTTTGCTGTCATCCTTGTTTGTTTTTTTTTAATCTTCTTTCTTTTTAATCATTCTTTTTAATCATTTTTAGGAGTTTTGCATCAACAACAATAAGTGCCTCTGCCTCATAAACTCTCAACCACTTAAGTACTTCCAGGAAGTCTTTGTGAAACACAAACTGTGTGTGTGTGTGTGTGTGTGTGTGTGTGTTGTGCATGTTTATGCGTGGCACAGACTCAAGTATGATTTATTCTGGGAAAGCGCACAGAAGGACCATGTGTCATGTGGAAGTGTGAAGCTAAGGATAACACAACAAGTTGCGGAGGTGGATGGTGATGAAAGGGGGGAGGCGCAGCTTGGCAAAGCCGGCACCATCCGATCTGATCCTCGCTCAAACAGGAGTGAGAATAATAGGTGAGACGTCTCTGTTAAGTTGCTAATAAGTTGAATAAAACAGTAAACTGTACTGCTTGTGCTGAAAGCTTTTTTCTTAGATGAGTCATGAGTGAGCAATAAGTGTTTTGCCTGAGTGTTAAAAAACAGAAAGATAAAACAAAGCACACAATAAATGAATAAATTAAAAGCACAAAAAAATAAAGTAAAAGAAGGTACAAGCTGATTCTTGGACTGATACATCAACACCAGCACAAAAGCTTACAGACTCTTTGGTTTAAAGGCCCACTAAGAAACATTTTTCAGTTAATTAATCCATTTCATACTGTTTAGGATGCTAACATGAGTCATTACACGGTGAACGAACAGTGTAGAATGCGTCACTGTGGCCTACAACGGTAGATACAGCATTTGCAATGTTCAACAGTAGCGGTCCGCCTCCAATAGAATGCAGTGTAATACAATGCAATACAGCGGTCTTTAGAGGAAGCTCGTGAGAGAAAAAAACAGAACGTTGCTTAGCCCAGCTATAAAGCTACATGCCAATATACCAGCCAAATTCAGACCTTGACCTAGAATGTGATAGAATGGCCATCAAAAGTTCAGATAACTATAGGACCTTTTCTAGGCTTGATTCTACAGGGTCGTACAGATTTGCACCCATTCAATAGAAATTTACATAGCCTTGTCTTATGCCACCACAGACATCTGTGTGGATTCAGGTGTACGAACCAGACACATCTTACACTTAAAGTATGATGTATATCTGAACATAGAGCAGACTCAGGCATGATTACAGTGTGTACTGACCATAATGTGCAATGTAAAGAGTGAAGTCTAAAGCCCAGAAGTCCTATTGCCCTTTACAAGCACCCATCCCAAGAAACACTTCCACAGTCTCTATGCGAGATGCACTTCAGTGCTAGAACAGGCCCGTTGTAGAGCCAGATCTGGGCCAGGTTAGGAGCGGATTTGGTCCAAAATGAACGTCTGCCTGAGTCCCAGTGTCTGCGTCATCACAGCGCTGCCATGTGCCACAGACATCTGTGACTGCGAGGGGGGTGTTACACTCAAGTCTCACACATACGCAAACAGACACACTCACACACTCTGCACAAAGACAAAACACACATGCATATCCAAGAACTCAAGTACAGAGGCACACACACAGGCTTATAGACACAACCAAACACAAAAACGCCTGGGAACATCCATCACATTAGATTGACATCCTAGTCTTCACCAAACGCCCAACCATAATGGCTTTCTTGAAGAGTTAAGGTTTAGAAGACATGTCGTCATACACACCACTGCTGTTTCTCAGAACATTTAGTATGCTTAGAGAAAACAATCTGTCACCTGCATTACATTTTTAACTTCTTATGTTTTTTTAATGTATTTGTTATCTTATCTGCTGAGCCAGAACTTTGAATGGCCTTAGTGTTGATAGACCTTAAGCACAGCATATGGAGCTGGTCTGAATTTGGGTGGGTATAAAACATCTGCATGGACATATTTGCTGGTTGGTAGAATAGCAGCTATAAGAATTAATGGTGTTAGAATTGACTTTTTGGAGTGTCTCTCTCACAATCACTCAATCTCTCTCTCTCTCTGATCTCCTCTAACTTCTTCTGATCCCCCTATTTTTCTTTCTCTCTCCACTCTCACAACTCTTGCTCACCATTTTTCTTTCATTCTCTCTCCCTTTCCCATCTCTCTGCCTCTCTTGCCTTCTTTCATTCCCTCAGTGCCCCCTCTCTCTTTCTTTTTCATCTCACTCCATCTCTCTGCTCTCAATAGTGCCTCCGGTCCCCCCTCTCTCTCTCTCTCTCTCTCTATCTATCTCTCTCTCAGCAGTATAAAGTGGTGTTGGTCTTTTACTGTGTAACTCAATTAGACACAGTGGGCCCAAAGGGGGAACGTGCTGCTGCCTCTCTGCTGTTTTGTGCCCCCCTCCTCTCTGTCCCTCTGTGCATGTGTGTCTCTCCCCGCTGTTGCATAACATCCTTTTATTACACAACACAATGGCAGGGCTTCAAACCAAGGACCTTCGTGACACTTTGCCTCAGCGTTTCGGACCCTCTGAGGACTCCCTGTTACCCCTTTGTCACTGTCAGGACCATCATCATCATCATCATCATGGCCCCTGTTGCGCAATCATCATCATGGTCCTTGGAACGTTACCGGCACCGTCATCATAATTAGCTAAAGCAGAAGCCGCGCTTTGACAAACTTTAGAAACATCAACCTTCACACCAACTTCATGGTCATCATAATTACAGTCATCACCATCAACATGATCAAGGCCATCTTCAACTTCACAGTGATTACGATGATGATGATGATGAAGACGCTGATCTGTCAGCACTGCTGAGACTTCCACAATCGTGTGTTGCAAGTGTAGTGAAACAGCGGCAGTGTTGCCTGTTGGTCCAACCAGGTTCTATTCCAGTCGCCCGCACTGGGTTTGTGTTCGCTACATTCTAGTTGCTTTTCCGTTTCACTCCAAATGGGTCTCCTCCTTTGCCTAAAAACAGCTGAAAACAGTGCCGTCACCACAAAGATGCCTGCTGCCTGCTTGTGTTGATACAAAAGTGTGTCGCTGCTTTTGCCTGGTGTGTTTACTTCTCGCCTGCCATGGATGTGGTGTAATTGAAGTATAAGGGGGGCTGTGGGGGTTTCCAGCATGTCATTAGAAGCAGCTGTATGTATTGACGGGCCTTGAGATTTGACAAGTGAAAAGGTTAAATTATTAATCACCCCTCCCTCTTCCTTTCTCTTTCTCTCTCTTCATCCCTCTTTCTCCCTCTTCCTCTCATATTCTCATCCAAACTAGCAAAACACATATTTCATGCCCTGACTGGCGCCCAAGTGCCAATAGAGAGGCATTAGGCTCTCCAAATGACTGCATTTATCTAACTCAAACTAAAGCGAGATCAAAAACCACATTAACCCATCATTGCTCTGTTAGTGGAGCATTTGCAGGCAACCTTACACACTGGTGAAGATATTTGAGGTGAAATCACACATCTTAAATCACACTTCTTATACCTCATGTGGTGTTGTTAGGCAGGTCATTTGTCTAATGCTGTCTAAAATATATGCTGCATGTGCATGTGTGTGCGTGTGTGTGTGTGTGTGTGTGTGTGTGTGTGTTTGCTTCCGCAGCACTTCCACAGCTAACATAATAACACCAATCTCATCCATAAACGGCCAGGCTTCTGTATCTTTTTTTAAACTGAAATGACTCAGTCTGTACCTTCACTATGAAAACACACATAGAAACTCTCTTCCTCTCATACACACATACACATAACAGAAAATGTCAATGCTCAATGTCTATCTGTTTTTTAGGCATGTGGTTCCAGAAAGGATTCTACTTCAACCTGGGCTCCTAATTAAATGTTTACGGTACTCTGCACTTGTCATTTCTGAAATGTTGATGGACGTTAAAAGAAACACAGATGGGTATTCCTCCCCCGACTGGTCCTTTGAGTCCAAATATGTACATACGCACCCACACACACACAAAGGGAGAGTCTGCCTAAAAAGTCTCAACAGCACAAATCCACCAGAGACCAGTGAAGCTTTTAGCAAATGACGTTTGAAATTATACATAACAGCACCCATGGCAAGGGAACACAAAAAATAAATCAGGGTGGGTTAAGCACATACACATGAGAATCGCAAAAGGTTCTCTTGCAGAACCAGGCTGATGAAGGAACCTTTTTGCTGTTCGTAACAGCAGCCACAAGGAACCATTCATATATACAAGGACTGGAAGATATTCCCCTCTGAAAACGTTCCATAGCAGAAATTTTTTTCCATTAGTGTGAAACAGCTTGTTGACCTGACAACAAAAGGTCTGTGTGTGTGTGTGTGTGTGTGTGTGTGTGTGTATGAGAAAGGGAGGGAGAGAGAGCCCAATTCAAACAGGCCTTTTGGAATGCTTTTCACACAGCTTTGGCAACTAACCTCTCCTATGCCTCCTAAAGACGTCATCTGAACTACAACTCTCAAAGACTTAACACGGGCACTAATCATTTACAGCCACACCACTACACCAGAGCTGCCAATCAGGCTAATCTGCGTCCATTCATGGGTGGCATTGTGTGCCCACTGAAGACAAAGAACCACCATGAAGTTCTGTGGTGTGCCACCCTTGGCCAATCAGGTGTCAGGGTTCACAGACACAGGCCACACCTCAGCATCAAATCTCTGCCATCAAGGTGCCAGGGAGGTTACCAAGCACATGACTCTGGGTTCAGGTTTGGCTAATATTGCTTTCAGTACTATAGGACAACAAATTGACTAAAACATACATATGTAAGCACACACATCCAGATACACACACATCTAAAGAAAATCATACCAAAAACTGCTTGGTATGTTCATGTCTGATCCAAAATGACAACTAGCTAAACACAATTTCTAATGTGGCAGTTAACACTTTCACCTTCCGTGTGGAAAAAATCTGGTAATAACAAAAAGCGTTTTTCATGCATACGTGACGAGACCATGAGTCCATCTCTTCCTTTTCTCCTCTCTCTTAACCACAAACCAAAAGCTTGTTTACACGTATCAGTTTTCACAGTCACAGACAAAATATGAGCCCCTAATCAAATTCATTATCTCAAAAACGTATTACTGGTTTAACAGTAATCACAAACAAGCTGAGGGAGCGAGGATTTGAACGCGCTCATCCGTGCAGCCAATGGGAGACCAGAGAGCCTTGCACATTGCAATGAAACAAAAGAATAAACACCGCTCGGGAACAATAGAGCGTAGTTCATCCCACGTTTTCTAGGTCCCCTGTCTTTGTCAATCGCAGAAATTTCACATCATTCGCCTGCTCAACATGTTTTAAATGTACGAAATAGTCTGAATAGGGTAGCTGATGTTTTAATTCACTGAACAAAAGGCAACTGTGTGGACATCATCTGTTTCCACATACCTTTGTGAATTAACCTTATCGAACCAAAGTGTTTACACTAGCAGTCTGTCACGAAATGTGAAGCTGTTTCAGGTTCAAGGTTAACATACACATAGTCTATTAACATACTGTGGATGATCATATATATATTTTTTTTACAAATAACTCCGATTATTATAACGATTACAAGACTAACGTTTCACTTACCCTGTGTCAAACGCCTTCAAGAGTCACTTCCCAAAAGGCGATAGCTCCGCTTGTGAGGTGGCTGTAAGTAGAAAAAACATCTTGTGGTGCTCGGTCCGATACCCATATCTTAACAATTTACCAGAACTCATTCATGGTCTGCGTCCTCGTCGAACGCCGAACCATTGAGGTGCAACGATCCATCTGTCGTACTGAAGCGTCACTTGTTGTTCTCTCTCCACTCAACCAGCAGAGAACCACTCGAAATAACTATCAATAAAATGACAAAATATGTGAACAATAAAGATATCACACATGCGTTTCCAGGGATTTCAGAGGTTCGGTCAGTTCGGTCAGTTTCTTCGTTTAATACAGTTGAACGTCACACGCCATTTCTTGTTTATGAGCAATGTTTTCCACGGTGCCTATAAGACGCTATTGTGAGCTCCAGCGCTTGCCTTGGACCAAACCATTTCCAAACAGAATGGGGCGACAGAGCGCAAAGTGTATTGGTGTAGACTGTTAGAGGAATAGAAGGAGGACTGGAGGAGGATGTTCAAGTCGATTAACGATCATCCTGTGATCATCGTTTGGACACATAAGCGAAAATAAATAGTATATGCCTACTATTTTAAACGACACCCACGTCAAGATATACCTGTGGCGATGACATTGTATTGTGCTCCATGGAAATGTGAAATTGTATAGGCCTACATTTTTGAGGGTTAGGTGACCCTAAGTGACTTAATCAGGTTATGTCCTGTCATAGCCTGGTCATATTTGTCCAGAGAGGTTGTGAGCATTTTGACTTACCAGCTCGGTACACACACTCAGATTCCTACGGCTGGCGCTGTCTAGTGCTGAAATGTTCAGTGAGAACAATCAGCTAGTGTACATGTTTTCAGGTTGCCATTAATGAACGAATGTAGTTCCATGTGAAATTCCTGATTTTCTTTTCGATTTTTTAAAAAAAATATCTGTAAATGAGCTATATCCTATGCTTCCTCTAAAAGTTTTACATTGATTTTGTACTGTATAAAATATAGAAGCTGTCTTTCTTTCTGTCTTTCTTACTATGGGTCTATGTGCATGATTTTACATCATCTTTGTATAAAGGGGGCATTTATTAACAACCCAAGTAATTATTTTAACAGATACCGGTATAAGTGATCATAGCCCTACCCAACCCAATCCAACACCCCCTCACACGCCACCTTCTCTTTCTCTCTCTTTAACACACACACACACACACACACACACACATACACACACACTGCGAGAGAAAGTGCTTAAAATATATGGTAGGATACTGTAGCCTGTATTGTGTACCAATTCCCAGTGAAACAGGACATTGTGTACAATGTTTTCTCCAGCCTTATAGAGTTAGTTCAGATAGTACCACATCCCCCTCTAGTGGTCATACACCAGGAGTACACTCCGGCATAGAAAATATGGATGTTAAGGATCTTCTAGGAAACAATGTACATCAATGCCATTAATGTGTGTGTGTGTGTGTGTGTGTGTGTGTGTGCACGCGCATGTGTTTGTGTGGTGTTTATTAGAATAGCATTGGACAAAGGCTACATAAAATCCCTCCCACACATGCACACACCAAATAATTATACTTAGTTGTTCTAAGCTTCCATCAGATAATTTTAGAGGGCTATAATGACTAGTCTTGAGGTAGGGAAGCTGCTGATGGAGTTGTTTGGGTCTGGCTTAGCTCTGGCACTTTGATTTCAGAACTGGGATTGATCTGGAAGAATCTAAGGTTTTGCTGATTAGCTACAGCTGAAAGACTTTATCACTCAAGGCGAAAAACGTGTAAAATATTATTGTATAAAGGAGTTCTAAAAAACTATGGTTTTCCTACAGTCACCATTTATTGTTATACCGGCATCTTTAATTCTCACCTCACCAATGCATGTGGATCTTTATAAAGAATAGAAACCAGCCATGAGTAGCTTAATCCTTCAGAGGGGTGACGTTGGCATCTTGCCAAGGGGGTGGCTCTGCTCCATCATCAGCCTCCCACATGGATGTACATTACTAACCTACAGCATTACATCAGCTTCTGGCTGAACATTAAAACCTTATAAAACACATTAGCCTCAACTTGGTTTGACATTATGGCCCTCGATGAAAAACACACATCTAAAGGTGGCTTGGAAAAGTAACTGTTTCTGCTACTAAAAGTGAGTGAGAAGTATTCTTGTTCTTTAACATATAGAGAGTGCTTCATAACTTGTGCTTTAGTGTAGAGTGGCTATATGGGAGCTAAACACTGAAAGGAGAAACTAGGTTGCAAGTTAAATGGAAGAACCAGTTTGGAATGTGACATTAGTTAAATGCGCCATTCTGTCTCTGTTATCGGATTCATTTCGGTGGTGCTGTCCCTTTAAGGGAGGATTCGGACTGTCATCGCGCATCTGCGCCGCTGGAGGAGAGCGAGTTCTGTATCCCCCTTCAGCAGGTACGTCTGTGTCATTTCATATCCCTCGAAAAAACACGATTTTATTCAAACACATCAAAATTACGACAGGTTACAGCGGCTGATTTTTCTCCATCATTTATAGATGTGCGTTGCTCTGTGTGCAGAGTGAAAAAGAAAGACAAAATGGAAGACAAATTGGGCAAAGGACTCACTGCGGGGAAAGTCGCCAGTAATGTGCAGAAAAAATTAACGCGAGCACAGGAAAAGGTAAGATAATAAATTATATTTGTTTTATGTAAAAATACATCGCCAATCACCGCCAACATAAATTGTTTTTGGTTTTAAATCGATTCTGTTTATTCATGATGCTATGTGTGTGATAACGATGGATGCTGGTAAGCGATCCGACGGTTCTCGCGTAAACCTGTCACGACCCTATCGCTGTTTATCTGTTTCTCGAAGCCTCTGTTTAACGTTAGTCCTTGAAGTTCTTTACCATCATAATATGATTTGTAACTATTACACGAACGTACAATTGTTATTTTCAAAAAGGCCTAGAGCTAAACAGCGCAATACATTTTGTATAACGCATCTGTTGTTTTGGATAGGCCTGGATATGCAAGCTGATGATTCCTGAGAAACCTCAATTGAACAGAGGGGGCGGTATGCTTCGCTCTTAGAGATACAGTCAAAGTTGGCTTTAAAATACTAATGTAACATCTGCAGTTAATTGTTACATTATTTTTGATAATATTATTTTATACTAGCTCGACCCAGTTGCAGGTAGTCTTTGATATAAGCCTACAACGAAACATAGTACCTTCTTAATCCACAGTCAATGTTAACCTTACCCTTGACTATATGATGCCCGGCTGTTTTACATGAGAAAAAAGGTGTTTTTTTCTACCTTGCATAGTTTAGGGCTTGTTTGTTGCGTTGTTGCATTGTTTGTATCTTCAAATAGGAAAATACAAAAGCTTACTTTTACTCACTCCACTGTAAAATCATTAATCTCATTAAAAAATGGGAAAAGTTATGATGATTAGCATTAACACGTATTTCTTTTGTGTGATTATGTGATTTTGTTAGCTTTCTATTTTTGTTCCATTTACAAGGTTCTAAATATTATTTTCAGTTGAGTGAAATTACTAAAGACACACACTTTTTAAGCTCTGTTGATTTTCCAGTCGGTAACATACAATTCCAGACAAACATATGGGTGTACTGGTATATTAATTTACCTTGTCATTTGATGTGACTGATGTGGCTCTGTCTCCCCCTTATTAAGCTAAGAAAATAGTGAATTGTATGTGTGTGGGGGGTCCATGGTGGGGTTTGTGTGTTTGGGGTGGCGTCTATCCTCTGTTTTCTGGACTGTCTCCACTGTCTGAAAAAAGGCAGACAGGCAAAAATATATTGATCTACAGGTAGTCTTGGATCCATGTGACATTTCTCTCTTTCTCACACTCATTCTCTGTCATTCTCTCACATTTGAAGTTAAGGTCTCTCGTGATCACACCTGTTGTGTCACACTTGACCTGATTGCAAAAACACCTGTTCTGATTTAGAGCGCTATTTTCTCAGGATTCTCACATGTTTGTGTGTGTGTGTGTTTGTGTTTGTGTTATCAAGGTGATGCAGAAGCTGGGAAAAGCTGATGAGACAAAGGACTTGGCGTTTGAGGAAGGTGTCATCAACTTCAACAAACAGTTGGTGAGCAAAGCAGAAGTCTTTATACCTCAGTGCAGTGTACTCACTGGCTCTCTTTCTGGACACCTTCACAAACCAGAGCAATAAACACTTGCACCCACCAAATTCAGGATCCTTTACAGGATGCCCATTGCCCACTATTCAGTCTAAGGGGCTGTAAAATCAAAGGTTAGAGGCAACACAATGGAGTTTACAAAACAATATATCTGTACTAAATGATATCCTTAATTTCTTGTTTACTGACTCTCTGTCTTACTCTTGCCATACACTTCTCAAACATAGCACCAGAACATGGCACCACTCAAACATAGAACAATTTCTCATTCCAGCACCAGAACTATTACATCTCTCTCATATATGCTCTCTCTCTCTGCCACACATGACTCTATGAAATGAATGAATAATTCTTCACTAGCTCTGCAGATCAAAACAGGCTCCTCTCACTGTCATATCTAATAAGATAACACAATCTATAAGACAACATAAAATGAAGGGAAATACTTTGTTCATTTCAAGACAAATGCAGTATCAGAGTAGCACTATCCAGTGAGGAGCAGGACTCATGTCTTGTCCAATCATGAGGGCTCTGTGTTTGTGTTTGTGTTTGTGTTTGTGTTTGTGTTTGTGAATGCCAGGCGGAGGGCACCAAGCTACAGAGAGACTTGAGAGCATACCTGGCAGCAGTAAAAGGTAGGTAGGCTGAGTGTGTGTATGCAGATAACAGGTTGTGTGAATGTGTGTCTGTGATTGTACGAGGAAGAGGGAATGTGTGTGTGTGAGACATATTTGTGTGTAGGTTTGTGTGTATGTGTGTCTCTGTTAGTATGATAAAGTGTGTGTGTGTGTGTGTGCACTGCAGTATCAACAAATAAATGTCTATTTGAAATGTAAACTGAAGTGGAAGGTGTTTGTCTGCAGCCATGCATGAGTCGTCCAGACGTGTGCAGGAGTGTTTGGCAGACATGTATGATGACAACTGGTATGACAAAGATGACGTGGACTCCACTGTAGAGGTTAGCACTGATTGGGCACATTCATGCTCTCTGTGTTTTTAAGCCTGTGATCAAGATGTCTGATTAGTTGTTTTTTTTATTTAAACTAAGTCACTGCCTTTTATTTGTTATTTCTTTTTGTTCTATTTGGTATTATGTTGTCATGTTATTATATTGTCATTTTTATGTGTCATATTCGTTTACAATCTGTTCACATCTCACCCAGGTGCTTGCCTGATTATATGTGTAATTTATGGCTTTGTCCCTAAGTGAGTTGAAGATGCTATTCTCTCAGCTGACGATGCTATTCTTGCTCTCTTAAGTGTTCGGGAGCTGGTTCTTCTGGAGGTAAAATTAGAGCTTAGCACAAATGCAGTAGCCTAGCTGGGAAAGCTGCCTTAGTGGTGTTCAAGATGGAGACAGTGCTGCTTGGGCCGAGGACAGCTGTGGTTCCAGGTGCAATATTATTAGCAATGTCAGTAGCCTTACTCTCAGCAAGGTTTATATGAGAGACTTAGTAGTCATTAACTGTAGGAGTCATAAAAAGAACAGCATCATCATCATCGTCATCATCACTCATCATAATCATTGCACTTTGTCAAAGCAAATGTCAGATGGTCATGACAATAATTCATACATTATTATGTCAGGCAAAGTATAAATTAAAGGTGACGGACGGTTTGTATCGATGATGATGGCTGATTTGTATATTGAAATAAAAGCTAAATGAAGTACTGAGTACATATTAGCATAGTTGTTTATGCAGCTGCAGGCATGTCTTGTATCGTAGTTGATGCACTGTAGTGGCCTAATGATACATTGTGGTTGTATAATGATAGTTCTTCCTCTCTCAGCTGTCTTGCCTACCCGTGAGATACAGATCTTAACATGGTGGAGCCCCATATAGAGTAGTTGAAGAAGTAGAGGTTTGGTGTCTTCTCTGTCCCTATTGTCACATAGTTCTAGTATTGGTGTCTAGTTTAGTCAATTTTTGAAAGTGAGCTAAACACGTCCATTTTAATTTATTTGAATGAAAGTGTTTATATGCTTAGTCTGTATAACATCGCGTTGTTGACGATTAACTAATTACAGTGGCAGAACAGTAATTTTCCAAACATTTTTGCACATGCACCAGCACATGCACCAGTACAAAAAGATAAAACCATGGGATAAAACACACACACACACACACACATAGATTCCTCATTCATTCCAACAGAACTTCAGCTTTCTCCCTCTCCTCCTCTGTAGGATTCTGATCTCTTGTGGACAGATTTCCATCAGAAGCTAGTGGACCATGCCTTGATCTCTATGGACACATATCTGGGCCAATTCCCTGACATTAAGGTATAGATCTTAATGTACACCTCTTTCTGTGTTGGTCCACTGTCACAATCACCTGTCTATTGTATACTATTTGTATGTATATATTTGGATAATAATCTGTAGTTCAGTTATTGGTAACTGGACGTATTTTGGAGCTTGAAGATGTTTCACTTTCTGTCCAGTTCAGGGGTTGGTTGTTCTAGATGAGTGTTGATGGGCTCTTTAGTAGCACATTCCCATTTTGGCTCTTTAGTAGCACATTCCCATTTTAACTCCTGTGTCCCTAACTGGTGTTCTCCATTTAGGCCCGCATTGCCAAGCGCGACAGGAAGCTGGTGGACTTTGACAGCGCCCGGCACACCTATGCGTCCGTGCAGAAAGGAGAGAAGAAGAAGAAGGATGGAGGCATCAAGATCACCAAGGTAACAACCTTTCACACCACCGATCATAATACAACAATAATAGAAACTACAACCATTTCATCTGACAAAAAAATGGACAACATCCATAAGAGCAACAACATGAACAACAATATTGTCAATCCCTTTCAGAGTGATTGTTTAAATGGTAAAAATGTTGAAATCCAGTCA
The DNA here is from genome assembly GCA_017657215.1 of Limnothrissa miodon. Classification (NCBI taxonomy): domain Eukaryota; kingdom Metazoa; phylum Chordata; class Actinopteri; order Clupeiformes; family Clupeidae; genus Limnothrissa; species Limnothrissa miodon. Next base: position 20,370 of record JAGFZM010002314.1, read on the forward strand.
CAATCCTTATCTTTAGGTATCACATTCATGAACACAAAGAGAGCCTTTTTGCTGTAATCATTGCTCAGTAGAAAGCTGATATTGTTGAGGTCGTATTGGTGTCGTAAATGGTGTGAACAGAGCTTTCTGTGTGGTGAAACCCAGAATGCAGCTGGCCTAATGGCACTGAAAAGTGGCATTAGTACTCAAAGGGAGAGAGTGTGGGGCAAGGTGTCGCCTGACTAACCTGATCTGACGGAGCAGTTGAAAGGCCCATGAATTTTAACTGGATACACCGGGGGGTGTCTCGAAGCGGAGCTGCTTCTCAGGTTAAAGTTGAACGCGAGATTGAAACAAGCCTGGTTCTTTTTCGGTGGAGTACTGCATAGGCACACATACTCCGTGTGAGTCATTAATTTATTGGTTGGGTTGGGGTACACAAATTGGTAGACAGACTGCCAAGTTAAGCTTTGTTCGTTCTTTTGGTGTGTTTTGTAGCCAGTATCTCTGCTGGAGAGGGCTGCACCCCAGTGGGCCCAAGGCATCCTGTCTGCGCATAACGTCGCCCAGACAAACCTGTCCAGGAATCAGGTAACATGGCATATGACCACACACATGCAGACACAGTCACACACAGAAACAAGAAAGAAGAGAGACACAGGGAGAGGAAAATACGGAGACACACAGAGGCACACTTATACATACCTCTCATGTCAACTTGGGTTAGTTTATGAGGGTCAGTCTTTATTTAGGAGGTCAGTTTTGAATATTATTGTGAATACCTGAGCTGTCTGTATTCCCTGGACTGATGTTGTTTTTGCGTGTCCTAGGCTGAGGAGGAGCTTGAGAGAGCTCAGAAGGTGTTTGAGGATATCAATGTGGACCTACAGGAAGAGCTCCCATCCCTTTGGAACAGGTGAGTATTTCTCCTCGCATCATCACAGCATTCCAGACCAAAGGCGCTCGAACACAGGGAATCTTTGAATCCAAGCTCACAATCCTCTCTCGAGTTCACCAGAGTTCACTATCATCACAGGCTGCTAAGGTTGCAGACATGAATTGGTGTGCTTCATATACAGTATTTCTCTGTTTGTTCTCCTTGCATCTCTTCCTTTGGAGAGCTTCTCATTTATCCTGCATTTTTTGTATGTTCTTGCTCCCCTTAATCCTGATCATTTTTCTGCTTTTTACCTGTTCCTTGTCTAATGCAACATATGGCATTCTTTCTCACCCTTTTTGTTCGCTTTCATCTTTCTTCACTTTTATCTCTCTCTCCTTCTCACTTTTTTTCCTTCTCCTCATAACTCCTGTTTTTTTTGTTTCAGCCGTGTTGGATTCTATGTGAACACGTTCCAGAGTGTTGCTGGGCTTGCAGAGAAGTTTCACAGGGAACAGGGCAAGGTAAGGACAAAATCAGAGTCAATTACAGGATAATTCAAAGAGGCATTGCTGATTATGTCTAGCTCCCTTAAAAGTAATTGATGCTTACCTAACAGTTTTGTAGGTTTGGTGAATATCCCCTGGCTATACATTTGTCATTTAGTCCTTTAAATACCAAATCAAACAAGCTTTGTGCAGTAAGTGAGGTTCAGCTTACCCAGCTACTGTATGACATTTATATGCTGGGAAAAAATGTCTTTCTGATATTTTAAGAAATAAATTATATGTTTTTTCTCTGTGTGTGTGTGTGTCTCCCCATTTTTTTCCAGCTGAGCCAAAATCTGTGTGATAACCTGGTAAAGGTTGAAAACCAGGAGACCCGGTATGTCAGAAAGGATTTATATCCACAAAACCTTTGCTTTGTTTTATTCAGGAACATATAGGGGTAAATGTCAGCGAATATGAACATGTTGGTGTGTGTATGTGTGTGTGTGGAGAGAGAGAGAGAGAGAGAGACATAGCCTACATAATGTGAGTGTATGTGTGTGTGTGTAAGAATGACAGAGAAAGTGGAAACCTGCTGTCTGATGGTTAACCAACACACATAAATAACAAGCACACCACTCCCACAGAAAAACAGGGGGCCGCGGGGCAAGGACGACGCCGGCCAGTGCTAGGAGGTAACAGCCCTGATGGGCAACAGCACTCTGTGTGTATGTCTCTGATTCACGCTTGTACCTATCAGCCTACCGCTGCTGCCAGGGTCAGCTCTGCTAATGCTCCCAACAGACCTGAATTAGCCAAGCTACTGTAGCCACTCCTCACCTAGCCATGGCCATGTTCCTCACTTCCCTATTAGTCGTGGTATTGCTAGTGTTTCTCAATTCTCTGAGTTAGCTATGGTAATGCCAGTTTTTCTAACTTACCCAAGTTAGCCATGCTATTGCTAGCATTATCACTCACTCGAGTTACCTAGCCATGCTTGTGCTTTGTGTCTGGTTCCTAATGCCACCCAAAGAACTACATGTTCAGTTTGATAATGTTAAGGGTTAGTTGTTGTTCTGTTGAATTGACTAGTAGGTTACTGGCTGTTTCCCTTGACATGATCAGCTTTGCAAGTTAGACCACCCAGGCCTGTTGTTATCACCATGCTGAAATGTAGGACTGCAAATGATCTGCATTTTTGGCCAAGTTATGCTAGTGCTTTCACCCCATTGCAGGCAAACCAGGACTTTGCTTCACAGCTAATTTTCCTCTACCTGTTTGCATGAGTAATTCACGATGAAGCCCTGTATAAAAAGGCTTTGTTGAGTGCTGTTAAGACTGGACAAGTCTAATGTCTCCCCCTCAGTAAAAATCTGAGTATTTGGATCCTTACCTTAGGCCTACTGGTAGTTCATAGTAGCTTTATGGGTTTCTCATCTCAGTCTGAAGACCAGAGATTCAACAAAATTAGATGAACTGATCCCATAGTGTGGCTTATAATGTTGTGCATAGCCTGTTGTTTGACTTGTTATACTTTAGAACAAATAGCTATTGCCCAAGAGGCATACTGTGAATATTTACAGTCAACCCTAATAGTTGATTTTCTGTTAGTCTACTGGTTTATATTACATTTAATAGCTATATATGACATAGGATTTTATCAATTACACTGATGGACATTGTTTGTCTAATATGTTGTTGAGCCACTGATTCAACTAAATTAGACTGTGTGTGAGGAAACTCATCTGGCACCTCTGAACTCTTTAGGCAAAGTAAAGCCTTATTCTCAATACATCTAGAAATAAAGATTTGGTCCATAAAAACTCCAAACTCCAAATTCTCATTTGGTTTGCACCTGATTTAAAAAATGCCACTAACAATAGATTAACCTAAGACATGCTCCAGTAATTCTAACGCTCAGAAATAGCTCTCAACATGACCTGATGGGCATCAATGTCTGTATTTGTTGCCATGCTGACTGCTGTTTGTGGTACTTAAGATTTTAACCTTTGACCTTTACATTTGCATCACCATCACCAGGCTCAGATAGTGGGAGGATAGCTGGCAAGCACCAACGGTGTGTTAAAGACATCTTGGTATTTTCATACTTTCCCAGTTAGTGTAGGTGCATTTGACAGAGCTCCCCAAAAAGTACACTTACTTAAAATGGTTTGCAGTTGTAGTCCTGGAAGAGGATGTTCTAGGTTGTCTGGAATGCAAGGTAGTGGTAGCCATGTTAAGAATGTAGTTAAGAAAGTTGCCCAAATAGCAGCTATAACTTGTGTATTATTTGTTTGTTTGCTTGTTTGTTTGTCTGCGAAGTTTAAAGGATGAGGGAGCAGATCACGAGGGACAGAACAAATGTTGTCTGTGAACGGGCCCATTTTGTGTGTCTGCTCTGCAGTGTGCATGTTTTACCCTAACAACTGACTGTGTGTGTGTGTGTGTGTGTGTGTGGTAGAAAGAACGAAAGACTGCGATTCTGCGTGTATGCGTGCCTGCAAGGCAAATAGAGTGATGCTTTTTGTAATCCTGAGAAATGCTTTTGTGCATGTCGGTTGTGTCCTTATTGCTGTGCACTGCTTTAAAGCAGATAGCCTAGGATTTGCACTGGATGCACAGTGGCAAGAGAAGAGGAGAGGCCTGGAGAGACCAGCATGTGTTTGCCAGGTCATTATTGATTGGGATCAATAGAAATCTCTAACGTGCCCGATGCTACCCCCTCCTTCCCTTTGTCTCTTTGTGTCCCGTGTTTAGTGGGCCAGATGGGGCCAACCACACCCTAACTGTGAGACCTCCACCAATACCCAAGTCTCCATCTAAGGTAGGTGTAAAGGCTACATAGAGTACAACCAGACCAGCAATGGAGGCTTAGGGGTTGTGCAGTATGTCAGTTTGACAAAATAGCAATTCGTCTTCTTTTGTCATATCTCTTCTGAGGTGAACATTAAGCCCAAAATACCTGTGAATAGTTGAATCTCATTGATTCTTGGAATCTCTCCAAGTCCCAAGTCCTGAAACGACTTGACCTGACTGGGACTTCATGATTAATTTATTCACTCTTTTATGGTTCAGGACATAAGGTCTTTGGGAGTACATTGGGATTCACACAGTATTAGAAAGTGAATAAAAAAATAGCCTTGATGTAAGATGTGGACTTCTAAGCGTCTAATCTTCTAATGCATCCACCCCCAGCTGAAACCTGCAGTGCCCCCGCCCCCCAAGGTCACACCATCCAAGGAGATGAAGACAGAGAACATCCTCAACCTCTTTGATGAGGCATCCACGCCAAACATCAGTGTGACATCTCCAACTCAGGTTAGCACCCGTCAAACCTCGGTCCTCTACCCCCCCCCCCCCCCCCCCCCCTTGTCCCCTACCCACCAAGTATCCCATAACATCCCCTAGGTCACTCTCAAGTCTAATGCTCCATAGAAAAAATAACAGTACTGCTCCATATTTAGCCCAAGAATGATTATTCAATCAATGTTATCAATATTATTAGGAGTGTTGGTGATGAAGATCATTGGGATATTAAGAACCAACAGCATTACAATTTGGTTGTGCTAAACCCTTGGATTCTGGGTTCATTCCTGGTTCTCATCGGATGAACTGGAGACCATATGTACAGACTATTCAAAGATGCTAATCAAATGTAGGTTTACTATTATAGACCTTTTATAGAATGTGGGCATCAGTGAACACCAGAATCCATAAACATCTTTTTAGGTAATCAAAACTGGTAAAGAAAATTATTGTAGATTCTGTGGTGTTTTGTATAGGGTTTGGGGTTCTATTGTAAAGCATGAATGTGTAAGTATAGGATCCATAGACTTAACAGTGACCATGTTCTGCCATCCAAAGATGTGTTTTCTTTTACCTTTGTTACTCCATGGTGAAATTTTGGTGGAAGTAGGCTACTCAAAGACTGGTGTGTGTTTGTGTTGTGGTTATACTTCAACACATTTGACACAAAATTAATACACCCGACAACAACTGAGAACATATCTGCAAACCTATTCAATTGAGTGTTCTGCGAAGCTATAGTAACTACAACAACAAGGTATTCTTGGTATTTGTAGTTAGACCCTTATTTTGTTAAAATGACCTGTAAGATACTTCTATGGATGAACAGTATTAGAAGTGTTATTGAGTTGAGAATGAGCTAGAAAATGCATTGTGTGCACTGAACCGAAAGGAAAGGCTCTTTGTAATGGGTCATAGTGGTTATGCATCAATTTTCAGAAACTCAATTGAAAATGAATAAATAGTTTGCACTGTGAATGTGAAGCACTCACACACACACACACACACACACACACACACACACACACACACCAGTGATGCCTACGATGTCCTCAGTGGTCGTGCTCCCACTCTATCCCCTCTGTGAGTGTGTGTGTGGTGTCTCCCTCTGGTGGTAGTTCGATGCTCCTGGTGCCGGCAACCTGCTGGACATGGACCTGGACTCTCTCTCTGCTATCAGCCCCGGAGCCCCGGCCGCTAGCGCTGCCGCCCAGGTGTGTGCGTGAGACTAGGTGTGCATGGACAGACAGATAGATAGACAGGTTGATAGATAGATGGATTGATGGATGGATAGATACGTAGACCAAGAGATAGATAATGCACATCGTCATCAATGTCATCGCAAAGCGTAAGTAAGTGCGGAAACCTTGTGTGTAAGTGTGTAGGTTATGGATGTGTGTGTGCGTGGGGGGGGGGTAATGTTTGTGTGAATGTGTGTGTGTGTGTGTGTCTTCGTGTATAAGAGAGAGAGAGAGAAAAAAAGGAGACAAACAGAGGCATTGGAAGAGGCAAGAGGAAACAGCATGCATATTGCATGTATATGTGTGTGCATGTATGTGTGGCTGAGTGAAAAAAAGAGACAGGAAGACACAAAATGCATGTGTGTGTGTGTGTGTGTGTGTTTGTGTGTATGTATGTGTGTGTGTGTGTGTGTGTGTGTGTGTGTGTTAGAGAGAGAGATCTGCAGATCTCCATCTTCAGGAGAGTGAATGGCATGGCAGAGGTTTTAAACTGGAAGCCTGTTAGGGTTCTACAGGCGGATGACAGGAGGTATCGCATGACCCACACAGCCAGACCAAACACACCAGCTGACTCTGGTTTAGATACAGCTCCAAACAGACTGCTATTCGGTCAGACCTTACTATCCACACTTACTGCCAATTGAACACGCCGCTATAGTCTCTTTTGCTAACACAGGACTCTTGCTAATAATGGGACTCTTGGAAACTTAGCGGTTCTCAAGCTGTGGTCCATTTGACTCAGTGGTCATCTCTGACTGTAGTTAGCAATTCAGGGTAACTAAACATTTGTGAGGAAAATAGTTATAATAACATCAATAACTAAATGACTAAGGACTTAAGCGTTAAGTGTCAATCTAATCATTTTATGTGCTAAAAATCAGCGTCCCCCTAATTAGTTTGTACATTACAACCTAGACATAAACTGATCAGCATCATCCAGATCAAGGCTGTGTCCACTCCAGAGTCAGTTATTATGTGAGCAGTTAAACACTGCTCTATCTGGTGCCACTATATCATGTTCATTCATCCTCTCTTCCTTTTTTCCCCTCTTCTCTCCTTCTCCTTCTCCATGCCAGGATGAGAACTGGGACTCTTGGGAGGTAAGGATCTCATCAAGCACATAATTAACTTCAGCGACTTTTTCTTTGGCCCATAATCGGTTTCAGGGATGCCAGTCGTGATCTTAACTCTTGTTCAAACTTACAAGGCTCCCAGTGGAGTAGCATGTCGTAATGAATTAGCTAGTCTGGCACTAATGTGCAGGCCTTTTTAAGTTAGGATGTAGGCTGTATTATGGAGTTGCAATTCAAAGGTGCATTATTTCCAAATGTTTATGTTTTTCCTGTTTGATTTTTTTTATCTTGTCAACCTTATTATTATTTTTTTTTATCGTTATATTTTAGTTTCTGCAGTGTGTGCTTTTAGTTTTGGTTTGGTTTGATCTGTTTTGTCAAATGACTTTTTCTCCCACAAATTCTAATGTCTTACCTTGAAAAAGATATATTGGCATGGTGTGTAATACCTATCAACATCAATTTACACTATTCTACTCACTGTTCTTAAAAAAGCCAAATACCCAAGTTTAAAAAGCAAACAGAATAAAATCAATATCAAAACCTATATATAAATTTGGTAAGATTTCGAAATGACATTTCTATTTGTGAAAGTTTTTGATAAGTTAAAAGTATCTGATAATCATAAAACACATAAAGCCTAGTAGTCTGTTGTTTGAATTTTAGAAGTGGTTTGGCTCACTTGTTTCTCACACCCTTGTTTGCTCCTGTTAATCTGGCCCGGCTTCACTACATTCTCATCTGGCGACCTCTGCGCACCCTTTACCATCGTCCATACACATCCCCCCTTTGCCCCCTGAAATGCCCCCATCCGCTGCCCCTCCTCCTCGGCCACATGCCCTTCAACCCCCCTCCCCCACCCCTACCTCCCACTATAGCAAGACGAGTCCCAGCAGCCTGCGGCTGCCACTGCAGACCCCACTAACCCTGACTGGGGCGATGACCCCACAAAACCTAACTGGGGCGATGATGACCCAACCAAACCCAACTGGGGCGATGATGACCCAAGCAAACCCAACTGGGGCGATGAGGATGAACCGGCCCAGCCCAAGTATGAAGATCCCACCAACCCCGACTGGGGGGAGGAGGACAACCCAACCAAACCCAGCTGGGGTGATGACGAACCCGCCCCAGCTGAAGAAGCTGCTCCCGATGAGGCTGTGACTGCCGCCGTTGACGAAAGTGTTGTCGATGAAGGTGACGCTGCAGAAGCCACCGACGACACCATTGCTTCCGCTGAACCGGCCCAGGAAGAAGGGGAACAGGTAACCGTCGGCGATGGACCGGCGGCAGCGGTGGCTGCGTCCCATTGGTGGACGGAGGGGCTGAGGGCTCTGGGCATGCTCAATTAACCGCATGGCAACGTCTGGCTGGTCGGCCGTTGGCCCCCGGGATGCTTGGCATGGGACAGCGGCAGAGACGCCGGACGCCGGCCACTCCTTTTTTTCTTTTGGGGGTAGAGGAGGGCGTTCGCTCTTAAAGAAAGACTCTTGAACTTGTCCCTGTTTGAGGTGGATTGTGGGGTTGGTTTCTTAAAGACACATGGTTTTAACACTTTATAATCATTTATGTGTCATGAATCATTTATATCTCTGAATTTAACTTAATTCTGAATTTGCAAGAGTTAGATTATAATTCTGTTCTCTTTCCTGGGCAGACTTACTTAAGTATTGGTCCAGCTCATTTATTAGGCCCTTGAGGAACTAAACAAACTCCAATGGGGACAAATCAAGACTCTTTGATCTTTAAGGTTATAAAGTCTCTGCTGTTCTAGTTTCCAGAATCTTTTTGGTGGTAGTGCTGTAGTCGGGAAAACTAACCACGAGTAGGCCTCCTTCCGGTACCTTCCCCAAGGATTTAGGCATGGTCAGAATGCCTAAACACTCCAATTTTTTGCATACACAGAGCCACTACTTTGGCCATCGGTTACCCCGTCCTTCCAGAGTCAAAGTATGAGCCGGCCGATCTGGCCCATGTGTGCAAAAAGTCCTGGACGTATTTTTGTTTTTGTTTGTGTTTGTGTCGTGCTGTAGTTGTTGTAGATTATTCTGACCTGGTTCTGTGGTTTTCGACCCAATAATCCTCTTTATATAGACACACACACACACACACACACACACATGCAGTCACTGACTGTTCACTTTGTCTCCTGCAGGCTGCAGAGAGTACAGAAGTTGCATCAGCAGCAGAGAGCGCCCCAGCTGCAGAAGCTGTGAGTGGTTTTGACACCATGCTTCAGAGTTTTTTAAGGTCTTTGGCATCAGGGTCCTTTTCATCTACTCGGGAAATCTTTTCAAATAAGGACCAGGAGAAAACAAATGATACATAATTTAAGGTGTCTTGAGCTATTTAAATCTGATTGACATGTTTTTTTTTCCAGCCTCAGCCAGTGGAGACTGCTGAAACCACAGAGCCTGCTGAAATGCCGCCCGGATTCATCTTTAAGGTAACTTACTTGGTGACATTCAACAGTACACCATATTCACACAAAAAACATACACTGATGCATGGACATTACATGTACGCACACACACACACATATTCATATAAATTAATGCTTATTTGCCTGTATTTAACTCACTTTACTCTTCCAGGTCCAGACTATGCATGACTATACTGCCAACGACTCTGATGAGCTCGAACTGAAAGCAGGGGATGTAGTTCTGGTGGTCACCTATGATAATCCTGATGAACAGGTAAAACACCAGTCTAACTGTAGTTTCACATGACACAGTGGGAAAAAAACAGCATGCCAGCATGCAGCAAGTGAGTGTGTGTGCGTTTGAACCTGTGTGTGCCCGTGTGTCTGCGCTTGTGTTTACAGGACGACGGCTGGCTGATGGGTGTGAAGGAGAGCGAATGGCATCGTTCCAAAGACATGTCCACTAAAGGCGTGTTCCCCGAGAACTTCACCCAGAGACTGTGAGCCCCTGTGCCAGCCTGCTCATGCCATCCCATGCCAACACCACACGCCTGGCCAAGTGGACACCAGACCAGACATGGCCCAAATATCTGACCCAAGTCCTGTCCTGTTCTGTCCTCTGCTTTCCTCTAGATTAAACCACCCATATTATGTCCCGCTACATTTCAGGATTGATTTGACATCCTGCATCCTGCATATCCACTGACTGTTAAAATGCATTAGTCTGATAGCAATGGTTGATTGACTGACTGATTGCATTGACTGATTGCTTGATTTAGTGGTCTTTCTTGTCGTCTGCTTTTGTCCGCTTTCCCAGATCTTTCACACCCCACAGCCACATCTTTCTCTATTTGTTCATGTATGACTGGACAGCAACTCAGTCAAGCATATTTGGAAGCATTTCAAACTGTGATCTCAGAGTAGACAGCCCATGCGGCTCTAGAAAGACATGGAATCCATTTGTCATTATATTATTTTGTATTTTCAATAGATTTGCATTTGCAAAGTTGCACGGCTACGGAAAAAGTGATGTTGCTAAGTGTTGACCTTCATTGATTATTCTAACCTTTGGAAAAACCTATGAGATAATACACTTGAAACCTTTCCCAATTCCCAGTGATGTGCAATGTAGAGAGTCGAGAGTTATATTTGTTTATTTTGTTGTTAGTCGTTATCTGTGTATTTGTGGTCAGCAGGTATGAAACGTTTTTCTACAGGCTACCGCTTGGATGGGACAGTTTTCTATATTAGACAAGTGCATACAGTACATTGTAATATCTAACCAGAACACTGAATGTGGAGAAGGCTTGAGTGGCAGATTCTGTGGTGCGACTGTAATGATAGTAGAGTGGTTTGGGAATTAAATAAGCTAATCATCTCAAATTAATTTCTGCAGCAAACGAAGGTCAAGAAGTCCGCTGTTTAAACACTGTTAGTGAAGTTCATGGAGATGTATTTATGCAATACTGTCAATACTACAAGTTCTACATGCCGTGTTTATTCCTATGTGCCGAATCTCTCAACGAGGATAAGCCGTTTCAATCGAGTACGTGAGCGTGGATGTGTGGCGTGTGTGTGAATCGGCCAAATTTGTTTCGTTTCCACGTGTTCTGATAACAAACTTATATGCATTACAATCAACCTAACTATTGTATTCATTTTCAGTTTTAAGCATAGGTTTTATATTTATTATTTTTGTACACAGTCTAAGTATGAATTCTTGATATCAATATCTATCTGTGAATTATGTGAGGAGGTGTGTATGTGTGTGTGTCTACGTGTGTATGGGGTGGGGGTGGGTGTCATGTCTTTGTGCCATGATGGTGTGGTTTCCTAGCTAGAATATGCCTGAGATAATGTCAATGCTTTACCCTCTCTGTGAATTCAGGGTTCTGTTACCTGCCCTATCGCCGTTTTCCCTATGTTCATCTCTGTTGCCATGGAAATCTGAGGCCTGGGCCCAGACTTTCTGGCATTGTATTTGTCCTTTTTTTTTCTTTCTCTTCCTGACAATTGTTACCTTTCACCAAGAGAAAAGATGCTAGCCTACTTCCTGTGACGCTACATTGAATTTCACAAACTAGTCAGTCTGGCCAGGCTGCCGTTTTAGAGCTCTTCCGTTTCCCCCAAAAAATGGGAACCAATGAGAAACAAGCTTAAGCATATGTTATCGGAATGCGTTTTCTGATTGGTTGTAGATTCGCCCAATAGAATACAGAGGCATCTGATGGACGTAGGTTAAGCCCTTCTCCCAGAAGGCGTGTAGTCACTGAGCCTGGCCAGACTAAGCTCCTAAGAGCTTATCAGTCGTGTTAGCCAGGCCAAAAAGATGCATTATCAGACAAAGTTTGCACCATTTACCAAGCGAGGGTGTGTATGAGTGTGTGTGTGTGTGAGAGAGAGAGAGATAAAGAGGGAAAGACAAAGAAAGAGATGTGTGCAAAATGAGTGTTTGTATAAATGTGTGTGTAGACGTGTATTTGCTTGATTTTATATCAGTCAGTTTCAGCTTCTTAAATCAGGTGTGACTACTGCTTCTCAGATGTTTTTGATCTCAAGGGAGTGAGACTCAGAGCAACCTAACAGCTGCTGTAGTAAACCCAATAGAGTACCTGCGCTAGCTGACGGCTAGCGTTACCTTCAAGGGTAGAGTACCTGCGCTGGCTGATGGCTAGCTTTACCTGTGCTAGCTGATGGCTAGCGTTACCTTCAAGTTTAGAATACCTTATATTCACCTGTAGAATTTCCTACCTGTACCAGCTGATTGCTGGTTTTACATTCACGGGTGGAATACCTGCACTAACTGATGGCTAGTTTTACATTTTATTAGCTATCACTGTGTCAGATTACTTCTTAATATGTGAAGGCAGATGTCTCAGCGATACAATACTCCTGGGCTATGCAATGAATGACTGAAATTGCATCCTGGTCTTACTATAAGAACCAATTGCTTAAGGATGCTTACGTTACAAGATCCCAGTCAACCAATGCTTATAGCTCAGACAGAGGCTATTGACATGTCAGACAGAAGAGATAGAATCCAGTGGTTGACAATTAAGGGAAGTTTCCAAGAAATATTAACTTTGCCTATTCAGCAACTCTAAGTGGTGTTAACCTAAACCTGCAAAACAAACAAAAAAAAAACTGCGTACTCTGTGTTTATTTGGAACTACACATGCTAAATAAATAAAAAATATATATATATTGTGTCTGTACAAGCAGATAGGATTGCTGAAGGAATTGACTTCTATTGAAAATACACACTACTAAGATTTCTTTATTTTTCTTGCTGGTGTTTTTCGTGTTAGTACATATAAGTACTGTGAATTTGTGTCATTTGTTAGGCTATATGTAAATAGTATAAATCAAATCAGTATATCATAAGTCTGTGTACATATCTATAGAAGTACGAATGTGTCAGGTGCATGCATAGAGTCACATTAAAAGTGTGTATGTGTGTGAATTTGTCTTCTCTGTAATTTTTTTAATTTTATTTTATTTTAAATTTGTATGTTTCTGGAATAAGGGATGGGGTATTGCCCTGTCCTATATTTGAAGCCATGGGTGTTCTTCTCCTCCTCTGTTGTTCCCTATACACGCTGTCCACACAGTGCTAATAAACAACGGGGTCTCTCCCCTCAAACAGACAACAGCTGCCTCTCACTCACTCTCTCCTCTCTCATTCACTCACAAAATCAAATCATCTCTGTGCATCTGATGATTTATAATGTAAAAATGGTACATTTCTGAGGACCAAGAGAGCAGATACTTTTGAAGACAGAACAATGACCTACCTTGATTCACCAGAATCAGGTGACAAAATGTAGGCAGGCATAGTGTGGGTTCCACTGCATGTGATTATCAAAGAATCAAAGAAAGTTTATTGTCATATATTTTCTTAAGGTGTCAAAAAATTACGGAATTACAGAATATTATTATGTAGACATCTCTGATTACCACAAAATGTTCTTGCAGCAAATAGTCATTGAACAGGTAACCAGACCAAAGACCACATGAAAGACCACATGACCACTTGACCAAAGACCACATGAAAGAGGATGTGAGAGAGGGGAGAAAGTTATTGACCTCACAGGTTATAAGGGTATAACCAGCCATAGAGTTGAGGTTAAATAGTTACTCTTGTGTATGCATTCACTAGTAATATATCATAAAGCATATGATACAGCATATATCATAAAAATGGACTTTAAGCAGGTTGTCTTATCTACCGCAGAGATGCCATTTCTCAGAATGATTCTTGAGCTAAGTTTTCAGAATTCCTCGAGTCTAAAGAGGAATTGATCTTTTCTTAGGCAACCCTTTACAGTTATTCACCAATCAGAGAAAGGAGGTGACAGTAATGGTTCTGAAAAGCCTCTTAGTAATCATCAACCAACCACTAACTGTTTCATAACATACAGGCTAATGTTTAGAGCACAAAAGGAGAGGTGGTGACTGGTGGCCCAGCCAGGTGGGAGTGTTCTCACAAACAACAATAGCAGGTGACAGACAAACACAGAGAGACAAGGAAATCAGTGAAGAAGTTCAGCTGGTGGCTCACTGGTCAGCCACACGCGAGTTTGTCAGTACGTGTGTGCCACAAACCTGCGAGCGATGGTGAATCTGAAATCGAAGATGGTCATGAAGGCATCACCTCTTCTGACAGGGACCTTCTCGTCAAACGAGGGGTGGTGATTATGGAAACTTTTCCCAGTTTAGAGAACAGACGACCAGCTGGACAATGAAAAAGAACTGTGAGGAACAGAACAGAGAAATGGTTTCGGACGAGCAGCAGACAGACACGTCTGAACGCGGTCCCATCACCTCTGTGGGCACCCAGTGGAGCAGAAGGTGCAGGGTGGACTGGTGCCCACCGCTGGCGCTCAGCCTGGCCCTGGCACTACAGGTAGGGCATCACAGAGCAGTGACGAGGCCACAGGTACAATGCCTATGCACAGTACCACACAACACGAGAGTGTGGCAAGCAAGCTGTTTTGTGTGGAACTAAGGGTGAAAGATTATGCTGACACTACAATGGAAGCATGTGCTTTGCATCTCAGGTTAGGCATTTAGTTGGCACCACAAGGTATAAACAATTTGATCGAGATCCAAATGAAGTTCATTAACCGCCTCTGATATAAATAAATAACCAGGGTTATTAAACACAGAATAGCAAAGGCACAGTTGTTTTCCTGAAGAGAAGTTCAATTTGAACAGCTGAACTGTACCGCTGAACTGCAAGCTTTCAAATGACAAGAAAAAGTGTCTTTGAATGGGAGTGTGTGTAATGATTACCTACATGGCAGCACAGGTCGCCGTGACCTAGCATTTCAACCAGTCACCCCCACCCCCCCACCCACACACACCTTCTCTAGCCTAAAGAAACTGCCCTCTCTCTCTC
>JAGFZM010002314.1:36150-89546 GCA_017657215.1 Limnothrissa miodon
TCTCTCTCTCTCTCCCTCTCTCTTTCTCTCTCCAGCATGTGCTGGTGCAGTGCTCATTGCTGGTATTGACAGTAGGGACTCTCCAGAGGAGTCTCCAGTGGACGGAGGCCCAGAAGGCTCAACAGCTGGCCTCACTGCTCTTTGCCTCAGCCCTCGCAACTCTCCTGCAGACATGCATTGGCTCCTGGTCAGACACTGCTTTATATTATAGCATTTTCCTGTGTTTCTTACTCCTGGTAAACTATATGCGTCACATAAACTATGTGACTTTTACTGATTCACCACTGAAATACACAAACACACACACATAAGCACTAACATACACACAAGTACTAACATGTGTTGTGTATTCTCAGCTTGCCTCTAGTTCAGGCTCCATCTTTGGAGTTTCTGGTTCCTGTATTGGTCCTGCTCTCTGCTAGGATGGGTGACTATACACACACACAAACACACACACATAATCCCTCCTTCCCTTTAATGTAATGGCACACAAGGAATATCTTCCCTAATGTACAGTATATGTGTTTGTGTATGTCATGTGTTTGTGTGCGTGTGTATAAGCTATTGGAGACCTTAATACCCTCCAGGATAAATGGACTAGACTGTACTTGCCACCTCTACCATCATGACCCCTTTCATCCACTAACTAGATGTGCTTTTGTAACGCTGCAGGGACTGGAGAGGACTGCAGGGGGCAGTATATGGAAACGGAGGGTTGTGACACCCCGACCAGTGCAGAGGGAGAGGTAAGGATAGCACCTGGAGCTGTCCATGGTGCTGACACTCCCAGACCACTCCTCTCACTACCACATTTCCACACTTCCACAGCACCCTAACCTATAATGTGCATCATTTTCTGCCTTTTTCATTGAACGCACATGCGTGTGTGTGTGTGTGTGTGTGTGTGACGATGCCTGTGCTCAGCTCCAGGGTATGGTGGTGGCTGCGGGGCTGCTGCAGGTGTGTGTGGGTGTGTGTGGGCTGGGTGGTGTGTGTCTGAGGCAAAGTGGGCCGCTGGTGTTGGCTCCTGTGCTGTGTGTGTTGGGTCTCTCCATCTACAGTCAGGCAGCACTGCTCAGCTCTGACCACTGGGGATTCACAGCTCTGTGAGTACACACACACACACAGACACTCACACACACACACACACACACATATGTATATATATTTTAGTCTAACCAAGTGTATTAAATGAATATGTGTTTGTGTGGGGTGTGTGTGTGTGTGTGTGTGTGCGTTTCTATCTGAAGGGCAGTATTCCTCATGGTGGTTCTTGCTCAGCATCTCCGTTCCTTGTCCTTCAATGGCCTTCCCACTTTTGCGAAGTTTCCACTTTGCAGCATGTTGTCTGTAAATACGGATGCACACACACACACACTCACACATAGAGACTTACCGTTGCACAGATACACACCAATGTCATTCTCCACATTCATCATTTTCTGTGTGTGTGTGTGTGTGTGTGTGTGTGAACATGCATACCTGTAGGTGCTGCTTCCCACTCTTACTGTGTGGGGTGTGTGTGCTCTTCTGGAATACTCTGGGCATCTGAAGCTTCACAAACTCTCTGAGCTGTTACCAGACCTGAGCATCCATAACTGCACCAGTCCACAGCTCCTCAATGCCACACACACAGTCCCCTCCTCAGGGCTACCTCACACACACTCCACAACCCTGCCCTGGATCAGCCTCCCTTACACAGGTGTGTGTGTGTGTGTGTGTGTGTGTGTGTGCGTGTGTGAATGTGAGATAATGATATGCTGAGCAAGGTAATTAGGGCAGTTACAGCTCATTAGGAAGTCTCTGCTCACTCTCGCAATCTGTCACATTTCATCTTCATCACAAACACACACACACACACGCCTTTTTTTCTGCACGGCTAAGCATGTGCATACTGTACACAGCATGTGTGTGTATGTTTGTGCGTACTTTCACCTGTGTCTTTTGGTGTGTGTGTGTGTGCTTGATGTTTTTCTCTCTGGAAGTAATGTTTGCTTGCCTCTGTGTCCCATCCCTCTGATGCCTGGATGCACAGGTGTGTGGCGCCCCCTGTTGTCTCTGCGTGCTATAGCAGCCGGTGTGGCAGCAGCTCTGGCCTCCTGCTGCAGCTCCATGTCTGTGTATAGCCTCAGCTCCCGGCCCCTGGGGGCCCCGCAACCCCCTGCGCATGCCTGCAACCGGGGCCTCCTCACTGAGGGCCTGGCCACCCTGACCTCTGCCCTGCTGGGGTCACCTTTGGGGCTTGCCAGCAGTGTGCCTAATGCATGCACCTTGGAGTTGAGTCAGGTGAGATCACAGGAGTCAACAGAGGTCAACACAACTGCCATTTCTAGGGTTTATTTGGAGTTTTTGGGGTTATTTCTAGGGGTCATGTGATTTTAATGCCTTACATGCTCATAAATGCACAAAACAAGACGTTACCATGTTACTAAATGTTAATGTTCTACGTAGTCCAGTGTACAGTTGCATGATTCCAATCGTTAAAAAGACTCAATTCAGTGACAAGCTCAGATTACTAAATTACTGAGCACCTCAGCTCAGGCATGATGAAGGGGAGTGTGTTTTCTGAGTGAGTCATTTCTGGAGAGCACACTAGAGGACACCATCTTTGTCTCCTCACAGTGTGGCTCCAGGAGGACAGTGCAGCTGGCGGCCATCTTAGGACTGGCGTTGGGACTGTCTCCCAGACTAACACTACTCCTGTCCTCCATCCCACTAGGCATTTATGGTGATTCTCTCTCTCTGACACACACACACACACACACACACACAAACATACACTTACACACACACATACATTGCAATATACCATTTTATTCTCTTGGTTCCCCATGGATTTGACCAGAGATGTGGACGTGTGTTCTG
This sequence comes from Limnothrissa miodon, assembly GCA_017657215.1. Lineage (NCBI taxonomy): Eukaryota > Metazoa > Chordata > Actinopteri > Clupeiformes > Clupeidae > Limnothrissa > Limnothrissa miodon. The sequence continues at coordinate 39,016 of JAGFZM010002314.1, forward strand.
GTTAAAGACAATCATAGTGTCTCAACAGAGTTCAGCATCAAGTTTTAGACTTTAAAACACAACTCTGCTTAAATTGCTAATTGTAGCTATGCTAATATGCCGACCTTCTTCTAGGTGCCATCCTGTGTGTGACCTACACTGTTGCCATGGCAACAGGGGTGACTTATTTTCAGTATGGGCACATAGACTCTGGGCGAAACATCTTTAATATAGGGTTCACCATTTTCATGGCATTCGTTCTACTGCGCTGGTTCCATTTGCAGCCTAAGGTTCTGACTACAGGTAGGTAAAAATTGAATCTAAAAAGAAATCTTCTGTCATATTTTTTATTTGAGAAGGCTCTGTGTGTGTGTGTGTGTGTGTGTGTTCAGGTGAGATAAGACATTGACACATCTCTTTGTTTTTAGGAGTGCAGAGTGTTGATGTGTTCTTGCAGTCTGTGCTAACTTTACCCATCCTCCTCATCTTCATTATGGCTTTCTTCTTGGATATCACTGTCTCCGGTAAACCTGAGATACATTACACAGCATTGCCGCAGCAACATCACAGTACACTTTGCCCATAACTGATTCAAATCTGTCTCTGTATGGTTATTCTACAGGAGTTGTGTGCAAACTCATTGTGCCCTGAATTCCTCATTATGTTTGCAGCCACAATACTAAAACAATAGCACCAGCTGATAGTGGTAGACAGTAATTCTGAATGAGAGACAGCACAGAGCCTGCTGATATGCATGCTATACTTATGTTCCTTGATAGCTGGAAATCACTGAACACAAACAGTTTTTACATCAAAGTGTAATGGTGGTTTCTATATTTAAAACAAAATAAGAAACACCACACATGGAGACTTCATTACTGTCCACCTGTCCTGCAGGTAGTCTACCAGAGAGAGGCCTGGCCAGGGTGAAGGGAGAGAGGGGAAGACTTGTGCTGATGATTGCTGATGGTAGGCAGGACTACAGGGACAGAGACGGCACATACGAGCCTCCCCATGCGGTTAGGAGGCTCCTGGAACTGCCTTACTTGAGGATCGTCCCCTTCTACGCCTGCAGGCCCCCCGAGAGACAGGAAGTGACTACACCCACACAGGAAATGACTGGTTTACTGACTGTGTGATGGTGAAAGCACAGGCCTTAGCCTTAAGCCCCGAACCCTAAGAAAGTAAGACTAAGTCAAAGTTCAGTCTCAGGGCTCAGTCTAAGGGCTTTGATGACATATAAGGATTTAGCCAATGTTACAGTGGAATCACACATCGCTTTTTGATTTTATGACTTTATGACTGTAGGCCTCTGTAAAAGTCTTCATTCACTACAATAGAAATGAAGAGGAGGGATATGGACAAAAGATAAAGTCCTCAGGAATACAGATAAACAGAGACATTTCAGAGATTGTTTTTAATTTCAAAAGTAACCAGTTCCCAAATGATCTCACATTTAGACAATCAAGTTTAGTCGGACCCAGCCCTGTGTCCTCATGAGTCATTGTGTGACATCCCATCCCACCACCTACATGCACACAAATTGTTTCTTTTTTTCTTTCTTTTTTCTTTCTTTCTGTCAAATTTATGAATTAGCCAGAAGATGCCAGTAATGAGTGTCAAAAAACGATTCTAGAATATTCCAGCGCACTAATAGGGTAGCAGTGGTTGTCTTTTAAGCTGCCTCTACAGGGCACATCTAAAGTAAGTCTCTATTAGGGCAGGGCACTGTGAAGAGATATTCAGGCACTATGGCACGGTTCAAGCTGTACTAGCAAATTAAAACTATTTCCTAGATGTCTAGATTTCACAGAATATGGAGTCTACTGAACACACATGAAAAACATGAAACACACACACACACACACACACACAAATCTGCCTTAAAGAGCCCATAGAACACATTTTTTGACCATCATAAAATGTTCTTTGAGCCTCAGTAATTGCATATGCAAATGTGCACGACTGAAAAAGACCCAGGAGCATTTCTAGGCTGTCTATTCCATGCTCAGAAATGCATGCTCATTATATGTTCGTATTTCCCACCCTCCAGCCGGTTTCCCACCCCCTGGCGCTGATTGGCTAGTTCATTGTGAGGTCTATTGGCTTGTTTTTCGCTGAAGCAGATTGGCTCCCTAGTTTCACTGATCCTCTTTCTCAGCAGTAAATCGGTAAATCGGTGAACTATCTGAGTAAACAGTAAATCGGTTAACTATCTGAGCTAAATAATCACGCAATGGACTTGTCAGGAATTCAACCATACAACAGCCAGATCCACAGCGTTTGGAAATGAATGTGTCAGACTGGTACGTTTTATTAGAATTCCCGGTATACGTACTATGTAATTAAAACTAGGGTTGCTTCACACATTCAGACACAGCATTGGGAAGTTAAACAGAATTGGCATTTTACATGAAGGACATGAAGGAGTGCAATAACTAATGTGTTAAATATGAATTTTGCCCATTTTAAATACCCGATATCTGACATCATAGTACTATTTATGGCGCATATCCACTACGGGGTAAAACAGCTGTGTTTGGGGAAAAGCCTCGGGCTTTACGTCTTTCTAATATCAGGGCTGGCCCGGGGGCCGGGGCTTTTTCAGTTTGCCTATTTGTTGCGACCCGCATCCTCATCTTTTGCCTGCTAGAGGCCAACATTATTTGGTAGCCTACCACTTGGCACGTTTTGTCTGTCTTAGGGATGCACGATTAACCTTTATCGCATCGACATTGAGGTTTTAACTCCCGCAATAACCTAACCTCAGGAGTCTGAGGTTTTTTCCCCGCCTCTGACATTTGAGTGACAAACCAACCTAATCAAGCCTAAACCAAGCCAATCAAAATGGTCGAATCTCGCCAGGGATGTGATTCTTCCAGATTTTCCCGGTATAAAAATTCGGCAATTCCAATGAGCCACGCGTGTGCATAATTGATTATAAGCTGTACCAATAATGAAAAAGAAAACCCGCCCAAAATGCAAGAGTAACATTTATGTGACCGGAGTCAAGTAGCCTAATGTAAAATGCAACCGCGTTAGAAGTTGTTGGAATGGATGCAGCGGTCGTGTATCAACCCTACTACTCTTGTATCAAGTAGGCTACAGTGTCTTTAGTTCAGGTAGGCCTATGCTAATATTGTTTCCATGTATTTGTTTTTATGTCTATTATCTCATATGTCCAAGATTGAAGTGAGTGAATCTCAGCTTGCCTAACGTTAGGCCTACAGTATTTCCTGAAATTATATGGACCGGGCTTTTATTTACTTAGAATAGGCTACCCAAAGCCCAGGCCTTATCAATTTTACGTCTAGGCCTTTATTGATTGCCGGTAGGCATAGTTTCTGCTAATGTTTTCTGTGTCGTCTCTGTTGCTTAATGTAGCCTAATTGATGATGAACCTTCCTTAACTTGGGCTTTGACACAGAATGTCGGTATTCAAATTTAATTCGAATATTAAAAAATGCCTGATATTCTGTTATGGGTATTATTTTTTGCTAATGCGTTTATTTCAAACTCATTCCGTTTTTTTTTTATTTGTTAATCTCGAGCTCACTAGCAAGGCTATTCTTGGTCAGCTGTGCTTCTGTAGTAGCCAGGCTAACGCCGCCTAGTGGTAACGGTTAATTTCATTAACCTACATACTAGTCAGGGAGCTCACAATAAGCTTTGGTTTTCTCCGACAAGAAATCGTGTCGTCAAATCAGCAAACAGATCAGGGGCTAAAGGCGATGACGTTGAACTCTAGCGCCCAATTTGAAATAGCATACGTCACGATTGGTTGAAGCAGAAAGTATCCCGCCCACCGTCATGAAAACGATTGCCTATGGCTGGTTCTCAGACGCTTTGCACGAAGTGAAACAAAGTGAAAGCGGATGATCATATCAGGCTACTTCTGTAGTAAGGTCATGCTAACTCTTTCTATTGGAATGTGAACTGCGTGGTCGTATTGCGTCCCGACTTCAGTTGATTCTGTATTCCTTCACTCCAACACTGAATAGCTTATTTGCTCAATAATTTTAACAGCCGCATTCTAAACCTTTAGTCCGTCTATAGTCTATTGACCCCGACTCATTTTAAATGCAGGGAATATTCCAGTTTAAAATGGAATGATGGCACAATACAACTTTGTAGGCGACGTTGATCTAACCGGAATATAATAACATAGGAATATTCCGGTATGCACTTCCAATACTCTTCCACACATGTAGGCTATAGGAATTTGATGTTCATGTAACCGTAGTAACGGACTCGTACACTGCCTTCTGGTGGACAGGCAGCACTAGAATCTTACAACTTGACAACTTGCTACGTTTGAGGCGTTTTACTGAAGACAACATATCAACATTGATAATGATGTAGGACTATAATAATAGTTCAAGTTTATCTTGGCTGCATAGCACATTATTATACATGCTGCATAATAGAGTAGGCAAGTGAACCACGTCATTCTGTATGCAGCGGGTTAGCAACTTCCGGTTCCTAAGCGAAAACCCCTATGGGAAAATGAATGGCTCAAATAACAAAACAACATATACAACAAATATGGTAGTGTCTGACCTACGAGGACCTAGGCATTCGTTTTTCATCAATAAAATGAGTAGCAACATAGTCCGTGTGTGTTTTTTAGACGCATTGTAACGATGATAAATGAATGTTGCTATCCCTCTGCTAACAACGAAAAATTAAGGACTACATGGAGTTGTCTCTTACCTTTGACGTCATTTTCAAAAACGACGGCAAAATTATTTAAAATGCAATATGTTCTTTATTTACAATGATTCAGTGTAAATTACGATTACAACGGTCAACAATTGGCAAATCTTTCACAAAGCTTGTTTTAAAAAACTGCGGGATGACATGTTGTCGAGCGCAGTATTGTATAGCTCTGGTTACCATGGTGACCACGGGCAAGCGCCACTATGTGTAGTCAAAGGGGCTTTCCGCTTTAGCCTAGTGATAGCAACATCTTATTTATTTTGTCATTAGACTGCAAATTTGCAAACCCATCGCCCATAACATGTTTTTTTAACATCCTCCATCGAATGCGGAGGTCGTCAACTCACGTGCTTTTGCTCACACCTTATTTGAGACGGAGCTCCAAAATTAACATTGGATTTCCCATAGGGGAAAAACCTTAGGAACCGGATGTCGTGAAATGCTAACAAGAAAAACTACAGGCTTCCGGGTCACTTGCCAACTCTATAACAATGTCAGTATACTGGTGATAGGTGTGTACTGCAGTTTGTTTATTGGCTAACATATGCACATTGCATTTTTCTTAATGTTATTATATATATTATATTATTTATTCATAATTTAGATAGATAGATATATAGATAGATAGATAGATAGATACTTTATTGATCCCCAAGGGGAAATTCAAGGTCCCAGCAGCTTAAAAAAATCACACACAACATATACTACAGTTACTAAAAATAACAATAAAATACAAATACTGTGGGTAGAGATGCGCATGAATGTACTGAGGTACAGTATGGGGAGTGTGTCAAGGTTGTGCAAATGAGACCAGTAGTGCAATAGTGCAAGGTTAAAAGTCTATTGACCAGCAATAAATATGTGCATATGTAAATGGACAATAAAAAATATCAGCATAGCAATAAAACAGTTCTAGAATAAGTATATGGACAATAAGATAAATAAATAAATAAAAATAGCCTAGTAATATAAAATTACAGCATCAGTGCAAGGATAAGTCTGTATAAGTCATATACATGTTCATGCATCAATCAGGTATGCAGGTCAAGTATGAAGTTACAGTGTGAGGAGGAATTGTGCATGTGGGCTAATGTAGCCAGTAGGGTCCCTAGTCAGTGTCAACAATACACAGTATTGTAGAAAATGTCTACAATAGGTTTTATGCACTTAAAAGTATCAAACGCAAAAATCGAAAATCGCATCGCAATCACAATATTTGTCAGAAAAACCACAATTAGGTTTTTTTCTCAAAATCGTGCATCCCTAGTCTGTCTCTCTTCATTTTCTCTGAGAAAAATAAAGTTGTATATAAACACTAACAAAGTTTTCCACTGGGGGCGGCCCGGGGCCGTAGTGGAAATGCAACATTAGTAGCTTATCTGTTGTTATGGTTAGCTTGCTAGCCTACCAACATTTTAGTGACCGAGTGTGCAGCAACTTCTTTTTTTTGCTTTGCAATAACCTGGATATTAGGTAAAGAAATACCAGTATATACAAGTCTATAATTCTATGGTTATGGCGACCAAAAACACTGAATTCTAGCGTGGTTACCTACCGGCAGAATCGGTTGTGCTTGGAATAGATCCTGGTTTCAGGCGTAGTGCTCGTGAAAAGCTGGATCTATACAGCCAGAGGTTGACGAAACAATCTGGGGTGAAATGACCAGAGCAAACTACCAATCTCGGATTGAAGTTTAGTGGAATGTGGTTGTAGATAAACATCAACTACTCCCGTTGAATGCGAGGTTCTTGAGGAAGGTAGTGCAAATTCCGGACAACCCCAGGACATCCTGGAACGTTACACGCGCGTGCTAACATTTTTTCCGTATTTTCTCCAGTCAAACAGAAATTCAACATGTTCTTATTTCAAACAGAAATTCAACATGCACTTATTTTTCTTAAAGCTGTTAGCCATTCTCAATGTTAGCTAGCTATTACATAGACTACACTACAGTTCGTTTATACCGTCGAAGCAACAGGGGGCTGGACAAAAGACTTTTTTTTTTTATTTGACCAAAGATTCTAGAGCAGAGCTCTTTGGATTGGACAGTGCAATGGTGGAGGTGTAGCTTTGCGCTGTCTACGTAGACAGAGCACTAGTTTCAGATTGTTTTTTTTCAGCCCGGCAAATTCTAGCCTGAAATTTGCATATAGAAGGAGGCGGAAGATGGTGTTGGGGGTTTCGGTATGGTCCGTTGGATACCTTAAGCTACCTAAATTCAAAAATAACAAGGTAAATGTGGTTTTGCATTCTAGGCTCTTTAATATGAGTGTGTGTGTGTGTGTGTGTGTGTGTGTGTGTGTGTGTGTGTGTGTGATATTTCATGTGTTTTAATTATGGGGTGTATGTTACATAACATTTGGAATGTATTTCTGCTGTCTGTTGAAGTGTGAGCACCTTGTGACCTTGTACTGTCTAATGGAAAAAGATCCAGTTAATTGGTCATAGCAAAATAAAAACTGAAAGTGAGTTTCTGTGTCCAATTCTATTACTGTCTATCTGCTACCTTATAGGACACTATTTTTTTGTATGCATGTTGCATCAAATTTCCTCATTCTTTTTCCTACAGCCAGCACTTGGCAACCTCAAAGAGGTCAGTGGATTGATTCACACTGAATTTCTGCTTTAAAAAGTTAATGCAATGACGTTTGAAAATGCTTTGCCACTAAGGAGAACATCTAATCTAATTTGTTAGTACTGCAAATAACTGTGTCCGAAGCTACTGCAGTTTTAGTGACCTTAGGAAGAAGTAATTTACCAGCTAATCAATCCGCTGTTGTATGTACTTGTATTTTCCAGCAGGGGGCAGTATAGTGAGATAAAGGGGTGTGATTCCCAGAGCAGTGAAGAGGAGAGGTAGGCTAGAACTTACCAGGAACTGTCCATGGTGCTGAGTCTTCCAGACCACCCCCATTTACCCCTCCTTCCCTCAATCAGCTCACTCGGTACCACACAAAAAAACACATATGTCCACCTGTGTGGAAAACACCTGATATGGAAGTTCATGTCTTTAAGACAAGTAACACCAACCACCTTTCAATGAATGGATAGTGGATGATGTCCTCATACCTGTAGACAAGGACTTTTCAGCCAGAGAAGTGGTTAATGAACCTTTTTGGACCATTCACTGTGAACATTTAAGGTTGTTCGATGTGAAAATCCCAACAGATTTCGACAGTTTCATTGGTCACCAACAACTATGCCATGTTAAATGTCACTAAAATTTTCATCTTGAATTTCATCAAATGATCTTGCCTAAATGACCTTCTAACAAAGTTACCTGTAAATGTTAGTACATGCGTCTTTGTCTAATTGCTAGGCTTTGTGTGTGTGGCTGTGTGTTCGAATATATAACAGCTGGTCCTGTCTTTTTGGTGCTGGAGTGTAAGTGCAATGCGCCCCCTGGTGGCCAGCAGCAGGGGTAAACACTAAATGCCCATACATGCAGCATCTCTTTGATCGTGGCCTCTTCTTCCACTGCTGTCCGTGCACGATGCCTGATGAGTAATGAGCCAGTAGCTCACTGTTACTTACGGTACTGACGTTGTCTTCGCTTACCTCACTCACACTGTATCATTATGAGTGAATTAATCCTGTAAACTGACTGACTGCCAGTTGGTTCTTTGTAACAGATGGTTTACTGGAAGAACCGGGTCCTAAAACAAACCAGGATTATATTTATAAAGTGTATGCCTCACAGTAAACTCTGTTAAAGAATAAGAACACACTCTTTCCTTGGGGGAAGGCTTTCTGTGGTTTCAAGACAGCTCAGAGAGGTGCAGTTAGCGTGGTCAGTCCAGTAGGAAAAATGTAAATAAATTGTTCTACTTCAGAAAGCATGTGGTATGGAGAACTGCGATAAATCTTTGAATAGGATTTATTTTTAGGTGTGTAATTATTGGTGTGATGCATGAGAAGGAGGTAAGGGGTCAGGGTTTATTGGTAAATGATTACGAGTCACAATCCAATGGGAAGACCTGTCTGTATTTGGGATGTTGCTCATGCAACTGTTATACTACTCAGATCTGAAAGTGGTAGTGTAGAGCTTCACTATGTGGATGTAGGAAACAAACAACAATCAATTTGTATCATTTTTTAATTTTTGAAAAATAGATCTTTAAATACTTTTCTTTTTAAAAACAATATATCATTTTGACATCTTTTCTCAATAAAAAGAATATAATGCCTTAAAGAGAGTGAAGAAGGTAAAACCTTACTGTTGAAGATTGGACTGTACAGAACATCCATAACCAACATCACTCCCATAGCAACAGGAAATGTCAGAGGGCTTAACACAGGTGTGGTGTTTAGAGCACATTTAAAACTCTAAAGACAGGTGTGCTCCACAGCCAGAGACACCTTAACCATTAAATATATGACAAAACACAACAAAACTATGTACACTTTTTTATGAGTGATGAGAATGATATAAATGCATAAATATTCTGTAGACCTGTCAGCAACCCCTAACTCGATCCTTCCTTGATAGCAGCTGTCAGTAGAATGGAGTCATTCCGGTCCTAATCCCTTTTGACAGACCCAGACTAGATCAGGTTCGAACACCCATGGAATTTTCCTGCAAGTTGTCGTTTTTTTCCAGGAAAAAGAAAAGAGCTGGTAGCCTCTGTGTTCCTCAATTAACCCTTTAAAGAAATGCTAACACCTAAAAGCTACAAAATATTGTTTTTTCATTACTACCTAGACTTCTAAATGGTCTCAATTACTCTTAGCAGGTTAGCATCATAGAAAACAGGATAATTTAACCCATTTAACCCATTACAGAAATGCTAACGGCTAAAAGCTACAAAAGATTGTTACTAGCTGGACTTCTGTAAGGTATCAATTACTCTTAGCAGGTTAGCATCATAGCAAATAGGAACCCCTAGATTCTTCGCAGGCCTACAGTGCCACTGGGAGGACTGGAAGTAATTGTCCTCAGATAATGGGCATTCGCATGTAGTTAAATACCGTGGGCTAATGTCTGGGCTTCAGTAACTTGGAGTGATGAACTTTGAACAAGTATTTTCTTTTTCCTTCAACATGTCAATGTGCATGCAAATCATTTCTACAAAAAAAAGCATGCGTGTGTATGTGTGTCGTGTGTGTGTGTGTGTGTCTGTGAGCAATTTCCTTCCAGTGTAGACTATGAAATGGAAGCCTTAATCTCTAACGCCATGGGCTTTATAATCACCCACAGAGGAGCTGAGTTAAGAGAATGTGTCAGCTGCTTGTAGACCCTTCCAGAAAACAACAAATAAAACAAATAACGTATAAACACCAAACAACAGCAGTATTCACACAGACTGCTGAGAGAAACCATTAATGGTAAACAACAACTCCAGTGAGTCTCTTCCTTGTGTGTGAGTGTATTTGTATGTATGTATGTATGTATGTATGTATGCATGTTTGGCCTTGACTGGAGCTGACTTTGGAGAGAGGGGCTGGTGCTTGTTTGACTCCAGCCAGATGTGGGTCAGGAGGACAGCCCCCTGAGTCAGGTATCTGGTTGGAGCTCTGTAGTCCAGCACACTGGCTGCCCCCTCTTTCACCCTATTGACATATTGACAACGTGTCCCTTTTGCCCTCACTCACTGACACACAGTAACATCTCTAGCTTTTGTGTCCCTTCATTCTTTCCTTCACCTTTCACCACGCTTGACCACTGGTTCATCACTCCGCCATATTATCATCATTCACACTCTTCTCTTCGTCCCATGTATTAGTTCATCTCTACGGGATTTCATTACTGAGTCTCGTTATGTAGTCTTTCAGCATGTCACCCAGTATCTTCACCCTTTTTATTTCTTCCTCCCTCTTTTCCTTCCTCCTCTCTCTCCTCCTCCGTTCTTTCATCCGTCGGCGACGGCCATCCCCCAGGGGTGAAAGTGTGAGGGGTCCAGCAGCGCTGAGCCGGCCCAGTGGAGGAGGCGGGCGTACCAGTGTGTGCCCGTCCCTGCCTGCGAACTCGCCCCTGCCAGTCTGTGCAGTGCTCGGAGCGGGGCCAGTGCCCAATGCGCCAGCCACTGCTGGTCCACTGCGGCGTAGCAGGACGCCAACACGTCGTCCACCACCAGCGTGCCGTGGCGCGTCAGCGGGGCGAATGCACCCGTGCCCTCCCACACCCTCACCCACGTGACTCGTGTCAGACGCCCCCTATTGGCTTCTTTTGTTTCTGGCTCCTCCCCCTTCTCCTCATCAGAGGTGGTGAGGACGCACTGTCCTGGACGCACGTCGCTGGCGAAGGCCTCAGTGAGCGTGCTCCGTGAGCAGTCGTCCACTTCCGTGACAAAAACCAGGTGGGCGGCCGTGAGGGTGAGGTTGGTGCCCAGGGCCGTCCCCAGTGTGTAGAAGCTCTTCCGGGCATCGGGTTGGCGGTCCAGGAAGGTCACGACCTCGCTGTAGAGCAGCTCGCCGCTGCCGTCGCTCCCTGATGAGGCGAGGACGCGTTCACCAGGTTGAAGCTCATGCATCCTCTTCTTAACCCCACCCTCCAATGTCACTAGGGAGTTGCCGGGGAAACAACCACCAGTCTTTGCAGCCACTGAGTGTTCTAAAGAGTTGCAAAAAAAGGAAATTAGAGATAATGAAAAAAGAGTAAAAGGGAGAAACAGAGAGAAAGAGAGACAGGGTTAAATGATCTAAATATTGTAATAATCGAATATTTTTATACAATTTCAATACAAATACACAATCAAACACTATATAAATGCTGGACTGAAAAAAATCAAATCAACTAAAAATAACTTAAGGTGCCCATACATAGCATGACTGGTTGGAAAACCTACATCTGACATACTCCCTGTTCTCGAAATTACAGCCTGCAGTTAAACATAACAGCTCTATTTATCCTTCTGACAGACAGGCATTCCTTGTGCACACACACACACACATACACACACAACTCAATACTGATAGTAAACATACACAAACACACATCAAATTCAAACGACCAACAGTGGCAAAATTGGAGTTAGGATTGTGTGAGTGTGTGTATGTGTGTGTGTTTGTGTGTGCACAAATGCCTCAACCACCACGTCTTTACACTAATTAGTTTTTTTTTAACTCAACTTTGTTCTCCATTTTCTGAGATCCCAATGCAGTAAAGGCTAATAAATAACCCAAACGATTCAATCCCTGTTCCTTGTGAGCGTGAGTGTGTGTGTGTGTGTGTGTGTGTGTGTGTGTGTGTACGTATGTGTGTGCTATTAGTGTGAGGATGGAAAGCAACCAAGCCTTAACCACTGAAAGAATGTCTCGGACTGCCCTCAAGTCTCAGGTAGACCTAAGGCAAATATTTGGCAAAGGCAGGTACCAAGGCCAGGTGATAAGACACGAGCACCAGATAAGAGCTCAGAGAGGAAAGGAGGGAAGAAGGGAGAGAGGAGAGGGAATAACAGGAACAAGGGATTGGACCGACTATCTGGAAAACAAAGGAGTCCAAGTTAATCATCTCAAGACACATTTCTGCACCCACTACCTCTCTGTGCCTGCGTCTCTCTCACTCCCTTTTTTTCCTTTTTCTTTCCATTCTCATGAGCCCTTTACTCTTTCTTACTCTCATGACTCCCTTCTCTCTTTCTCTCTCTCTCTCATTCACCTTCATGACTCTCACATTCACACAGAGAAAAGTCTACAAGAACAAAACCTTGCAATGGACTAACCTATCTCTCTGTCTATCTAAATATCTATCTATCTACTGTCTTCTATTCTATCCATCTATCAAAAGGCTTCTGTCATTTCCACATTCTCCTGTCAGAGGGCAAACCTCAGACCCCAGACACCTTTTCTGAGCAAAGGCAGCCGGAGTTGTTTACGCCTGTGGACGTGCATGTCGGTCCTGTCAGTAGTTTATCAGGGCTGCCGTTTACCCCAGGGACCCTAATGAGGCCTAAGCACACACATTAAAGACTGTTGGTGTGTGTGTGTGTGTGTGTGTGAGTGTGTGTGTGTGTGTGTGTGTGTGACAGAGACGGACAGGTGTCAAGATTAACACCTTGATTAACGTTTAACAATCTCTCCACTCCTTCATGCTCCTCTCCCCTTTCCTTCCCCGAATTAGTGGTGCATTACATACATGAACACACTCATACGCTCTCTGTCTCACACACACACACACACGCAAAACAACACATACACCCACACACTTTCATAAGCCCACAGGCACATGCACGTAAAGACATAAACACAAATACATTGCTGCTGTTTAGCCAAGTATGAAGCCTTCTTATTTTACTGCTCTGAACCAACAAAAAATGCTACCTTCAAATTCCAATTCACATATTACGCAACACAAACTCATGCACCTTTGGAGAGGTTTTGATTCTAGGGGGCCACGCTACGGTAGGCCTACGCAACGCGGCCTGGTTTGGGACTGCGTGAGTCACGCTGGCTTGGACATAAACCTGAGCATGTGATTCACCACACACCCCTACAATAATGCCCCGGAGTCAAGAGAAAACAGTGTAAAAGCTTAATGTGTGTTTGCCTGTGTTGTTTCTGCTTGTGTTTGTGTTCATTTGTGTGTGTTTTTGTGGGAGTGAGTGAGTGTGTGTGTGTGTGTGTGTGCACAAGAAGGACTTTGGTTAGTGGTGCTGCAGACAGCAAGCACCTCTACTGTTTGTTCTCTCTATCAGGGGCCCCTGATAACAGTGTGTGTGTGGTTCACAAAGCCTCACACACCGCACACATTCCTAACTCAATGGGGGACACTGAGAAGAAAACGGAAAAAAAATACGAGAGCCCAAGTGGGAAAAGCAGCCACAGCCAGTGTGAGAATGGAAGGAGGGGTTGCGATAAAGTAAATAGTCCAAATACCTCAAAAACCCAGTCTGAAACACTTGACCAAAAATGAGCACTTTGGAGCTGTTTGTCACATGTTTGTGAGGGCAAGGAGAGAGGTGACTAATGCCAGTGGAAGTAGGGCGCCAAGTAGGCCGTTTGTTTGTTCCTTTTTCTTTTGCTGCCATTTTTTTGCACATGAATACTGGTATATTTTACAGAAAAAGACAAAAAAAATCCCACTCTCAGTCATCTTTACTATCAAAGTTTGTCAACGCTCACCTCAAAATGACAACCCACGAAAAAACCCACACTGCCAGATGCCCAAATCAACACAGGACTTGTTTTTTTCCCCATTACCAAAGTGTAGCAATACACTGAGCATGAGGTGACATTAACAAAGATGGCAGACACACTTCACGGTGGTTCATGTTAGCAAAGTGGGGATCCATTTCTGGCTGCATAAATGGGCAGGTCATTGACACCCCTCACAGCAGTATTAAAGCAGACATTAAAATAAGCTCAATGCACACCTGAATAAAAACTGGATTTACTCCAGAATGGAGAGTGATACCAACACAGCCAATGGGCAGGAGGGCTTGAAGATAGTGATTCCGTTTTCCGGAATGTACATCAATTGCTCAGAAAAATAAGGATTATGAGATCCCCGCCCACCTTCCCATTGTATACCTATCCCACCCTTTCTTGTTTTTTCTCTTGATCTTGCCCTCTTTCTCTCACCGAATGTACCATTTGTCTTTATTTGGCATCCACCCTCTCTGTTCCTCTTTGTGCCCTCCAGCCTTTAATATGTTCCCCAAGGAGCCCGTCCCCTGTGCAGGTGCTAATAATGAGAGCTGCTGCTGCATTTACCCGTCTGCCCGTCTGCCTGTTCAGGTCTGCCACTTATGTCACACCAGCTGACCGCAGAGCACAAGCTCTCTCCCTCGCTTCTTCACACATATTACGCACACAGGAGCAAAAGCCAAAACATAAGCTGTTTTGATCACGTTCAGGCCATGTTGTGTAAGTTAACAAACACTACTCATGTATGTTTTCCTCCACAAGTCTCTGATCTGTCGGTTCAAATCCACTTGTGTGCGCATGTGTGCGTCTGTGTGATTAAGTACATTTTTGTTGGCCCGTTTCCATGTGCCTGCTGTATGTATGTATTTATATATGTAGAGCTGGTGTATCTAATCCAATGTGTCTGCCTATGCTGTGTGTGTCCAGTGGACAGGTAGGGCAGCTGTGGTCCACACTCACCAGACTTGACGCTGCAGTGGACGTGGCCCTTGGACTCGTAGTAGACCCAGTCGAAGCCGGCCTCCACGGCCAGCCGAGCCAGCATGGCGTACTTGTTGCGGTCACGGTCCGACGTGGTGATGTCCACAGCGCGGCCCTCGTAGTGCAGCGAGTCCTCGGAGTGATGGCCGTCCTCGTCCCAGCCTTCCGTCACACGCAGGTTGACCCCCGGCCACATGTTCATGACGGAGATGGCCAGCGCGTTCAGTTTGTCCTTACAGCGCTGATGTTTCCAACCAGACCAACATGGGAAGGGGAGGGTGGGGTGGGGACCATGGGTAAGATGAGACACAGGATGATACAGGTGAGAAATGATAAAAACACACAGGGATGCTCTGAATGAATAGCTTCGTATACACACACACACACACAGACATTTGCAAGATTACATTCATTTGGAAAAACACAGACACCAAGCAAGAGACAATGAATAGTGTAGAAAAACGAATACACAACAACCTTCCACTCACCCACACACACAAATTCACAGCTAAAGAATAGCTGCATCCACGCACTCTCTCTGTGAGACACTAAAGTAATATGGATGAGAACACAATTGGAGACAGGGTACAGGTTCAAATGAAGGTGTATGAGTAGACAGGTGACATGTTTTAAGGGCATAGCCAGATAGAATTGAGGTCTGTGCACTGAATTATGGCGTGACCCCTAAAAAAGAGAAGAGGTCTAAAGTATTCACAAAGCTAGCGACTTTTTATTTTAATGGTGCAACCCACCCACCACTAAAACTGAAATACAGACACCAGTTCACATTAAGGGATTTGGGAATGGAAAGTTGTAGGTAGAGAAAGACACATACAGTAAGAGAAGAAGAAGAATACGAAAATTAGAACGTATCAAAGATGTGGGGACCTTGTGAAATGACAGGACCAGTCGACACGTGCGGCATAAAGCACCACATAACTCATAGCAACGACTGTCAGTCGGGCTCTCCTCCTTTTTTCGGGGGAAGCGGGAAACCGAGATGACAGAGACAGGGAATATGAGGGAATGTTTTGATTCAGTTGCGACCCAGCTGGTTTAATTTTGCCAGTCAACAGGCCGTATCCCTTTTTGTTTTAACTACAAGACAGACCACATCAGGTCACCGAGGTTTTTCAATGAATAAAAATAAGTGAATAACTGTTATACAGACCATATACTACGCTGGCAGTTGTGAGGTAAACGTATATTTCTGAAGCGAAAATCTTGCTCTCGTCTATAGCCTACGTTTTCTTTGACTTTTCCTTCTGATGTTTACCATGTAAGCTGCCGTCAAGTTGACCACACGTCTACATAAGGCAGCCAGAACACTATGGCCTCCGGGCACAGACAAAACACGCTCAGCATCCAATTAGATTTGAGGCGTTGAAGAAACGGTCGCAGAGCCCACTGCCTCGCACTTTCAGTTGGTCTCAGTCTGGGTAACGTTAGAATGACTCCGAGTGCGCACTCTGCTACGGGCACCATGAGCGCCAGAGTGGTGGGGTGGTGGTGCGAAGGGTGGAGGATCATTTGCCTTTAACATAAAATCTGATATTTTCCATATGGGGGCAAAAATAGCATGAAAGAAACTAACCCTAGTCCCTGAGTAAAAATGCCAAAATACACAAAATGCATACCTCAGTTTGCTAAATAATCAGTTTTTTCTCCTCTCCTTCCACATTTGTTTGTGGAGCTTCAGGGTTATGAATAGACGGGTTCACGTTGAACTTGAGAGGCTGACGACCCACATCCATATGAGTTTCATAGCGGCCTCTGACACGGTTTTCTTGGGATCTGTTTGCAACATGTCACCAAGTTTTCGGAGATGGTTGTTCCCATGGCTTCAAGGCCAAGCAGCTTAAATTCCTCCAAGCCTGTTTGGGAGTCTTCAAAATCTAACCCCTAGTCTCGTGAACGCGCACAAATGATTTCAAACCTCTGCTTTTGACATGGTTGATAAATGGTTACTTAAAACATACGACCTTTGATAGATTAAGCTATAGTTTTGTGCAAGAATAACACATTAGTGAACTGATGAGACTTTTGTACGTGTTAGGCCCTATATAAGTATCTACAAGGGGTTTTGAACTATAACCCTTTAACATGACCACAGTCACGAAAAAAAAAATAAGAACTGCGCACAAACAAATCTATAAGATGTCATGTGACTAGTAGCACCTTTGTTCGAATAAAAACTCCCAATTAAAATGTATATTCAAATTATGTATTTTCCAAGCAAGAATAGAATCATGTCTATTTTGCTTAAATTGCCTACAGCTCTTCAATTCTACACTTTGGGGGTGGTATAGTTGCATGACTGACGTCTAATCACGTTGTGCAAACAGCAATCAATTTCCCCCGCTGCATGTCAGGTGAAAGATCCAGAGATCGATCTTTGCCTTACGGACACATTTGAGCACCGTGCAAAGGGCAAACAGCCACTCTTAGGCCGATTATCAATCATGAGGATCATTATTTGAAAGATCATTTGAATGGTTGTGAGGGAACAAAGCAATCTCACCTGTGTCATCAACCGATCCGCCCCCGTGTTCTCTTCATCTTTAAAGATAATGTCGGGGTTGTAATTAGGAGTGAGTTCTTTAAATCGCTCAGAATTCCGTGTTATTTTCCCTTCGTATCTGCCACTGGCTCCCAGCGTCTTCTCGGCAACGTTTGGACTAAACTGCTTCAGGGCGAGGGGTGTGAGTTTCTTCGGCGGACGCCTCTTTCCATATCCCCTCCCCGGTCCACAGCCCTCCGCCTCAGGTGAGAAAACTAGGGCGCAGACGCTGAACACCCCCAAAAGCACTTGGAGCCGCATTCCACCCTCAGCGCCGTGCACTCCGGTAGGGAGTGGTAAGGTGGCACAGGTCGCCGTGGAGTTTGAAAATACCCCTCGTCCCCCTCCTTATTCCCCCCACGGGGTAGTTGGTGGGGGTGGAGGATAAAACCTTTAATTTTGTATCACCTTAATCCGCATCATTAATGGTGCGTAAAAACGTTCACTCGCAAACAACGCAAAGCGCGTCATGTAACGGGGAAAGAAATCGCCCGAGCGGAGATTCTGTGACACCCAGTGTCCGGTGGCCAAACGCCTCGAAACTTCAGTCTCTGGAGTAAAACGCGTAAATGAGCGCGAGCAGGAAAGTCCATTTATTTAACGATAAGCCCGAGCAGCCACACGTGTGCGTGTTCTCTCTGGAGAGCCGGTGGCGTGAGGTTGACAGTGAGCTGTCAAAGGGGTATCCTCGTGGCAGTTCGTGCTTCCGCGGTCGCCTTTGAATGAGTCCCTGTCTCAGGCTGAATTGGGAATTGAAGTAATCCACAAGACCAGTCGCAAGCTGTGACCGCACCCTGCCAGTTATGCCCTTCTATCCACGGCCGCCACTCCTCCCAGCCGGTCACACTGGGAACGTCGTATACCCACCGGCTCTCCTCCTGGCAAACTCTCATTGCGCTGAGAGGACGCTTTGGACTCGGTGTCTTTCATTCACATACGCTCACTCACACACAAACCAACTCGGAGTTGACCTGAACATTTGGCCCAAACTGGAAGAGCGTTGACCCCAATAACTACACACGCGCGCGCCTACGCACAAATGTAGACACATAGACCTTAGTAGCTACAGCAAGTTCACAGGGATTGATTTCTCTAAAAATGCTATGTGATATGAAAGTAGGGGTTATTTAGTATTAAAATATATAGACCTGTACATAAACGTATGCAGGAATACAACTTTTTATTCATTGCCTAGCTGTGAAACTGAGGAATATCTGTTGTCTTTCATGCGGCTGTTATCTTCATGAAAAATATGTTATTTTTATAAGGCAAGAGTGACAGTTGACTTTGAACATAATGACAAGCAACATTTTAGAAGTTAAATGGTTTAATACCATGGCAAGTGTATAAATGTTCATATGTGTGACCCATGTGTGTTTCTTGACCGCTTTACACTGTCAAGTACAAGTATTTTTCATGTGGGAAGCACACCAGAATGTGTGTGTGTGAGTGCGCGCACACACACGTGTGTAAATGTGTATGTGGTCACATTGCTTACGGCAGAGCAACCTTTGAAATGGCTTATTACTCAGGTTTGAAAGAAGGAAACAATTCTTGATGACAATTCCATTAATGCCTAAATGCACAAAATCAAATGCTTCCATGGTCACTAAAGTACACTGTTGACTTTTCCTGTGGAATTATTTATAGAATAAGTTGTAGTATTAATTCTAATGAACTCTGGAAATGTTCTTTAATGTGAAGTGAAGACAAAAAATGTCTCTTTAAGTGAAGCAGAAGAAATATCTCTGGAGACTCACCTGCAAAGGATGACAGCATCCCCCTGTAGTCCTAAACCTTGAATCCTCAGCCTTAATTGTGTTGAGTAAGTTGTGCGAAAGGATTATTATGACAATTAAGACTTTGAGGGTTTAGGGTCTATGGGCTGTCTATTGTGGCTGCGGAATTGGTGCTGCAAGCATACGCAATACATGCTGGCTGTGCATTAGGAACATATCTTTATATAGAATGTTTTTTTTTTTTTTTTTTTACAGAAGTGTGAGTGTGTGTGTTTTGCTTAATTTATACTTGTCTTTTATCACATTTTTTTTTAATCTTTGTGAAGCCAATTTAGAGGTTCTTTATTAAAAGGAAATGTTTTATTTCTGTTAACGTTGTTTGTTGTTGACGGTTGCCTGGTCCCAGTGGCTGACAGGACAGAGTTTGCGTGTGATCTGAACTGGTCGACACATGCAGATGACACAACCTCAGGATTTACACACCACTGCATTTAAAGGTCCTGTGTAACATGTGTTCCTGCTGGTTATCTGTGATCAGTGGGTGTGTGCGGTGGCGTGCTGTTAGGTGGTCCCTTTAATAAACTTTCATAACTGTATTTACATGTTTTAATAGTTTGAGCGTTTCACTCCCACACAGACAATGAAGCGGCTCAGCTCCCTAACCAGATGTAGCCTTCTGAGGGGTGCATGATGCAAGAACCACAAGAGGCCCTTTTGGCCTAAACAGATTTAAAGGAACTCTCCTGGGGCCTATTGCACAAATCTAGGATAAGGGATTAAGCCGGGATATCTTGGTTATCCTGGCTAAATTAAAGAAGGGCTAAGCAACGTTCTGTCTTTTTCTCTCACGAGCTCCCTCTAAAGACCGCTGTATTGCATTGTATTGGAGGCGGTCCGCGCTGCTGAACATTGCAAGTGCTGTATCTACCGCTATAGGCCACGGTGGCGCATTCTACAACGTTCGTTTGCCGTGTAATGACTCATTCTGGCATCCTAAACAGTATGAAACGGATTAATTACATGAAAAATGTTGCATAGTGGGCCTTTAACCAATCATTTATCAGTATAACCAAGATGTCTCGGCTTAATCCCTTATCCTAGTTTAGTGCAATAGGCCCCTGGAGGACCAATTTTATGCACACTGATTTGCAACACGCACGTCCTACTGAGATATAAGTGAGGGAATGTTATGTATACTTCACTTGCACACTTTCTTTGGTAAGAGTCCAATGGAGGGGTGCGAGTGGGAAACCGATAGGAACTAGATTGAGGGGGATAAACTAGTGGAGGGGGTGGGGGAGGGGCCAGGGCGTCAGGAAGGCAGACAGGCAGGCGACTGTATGCACAGAGGGGTAATAGGCGGTGGTACAGTCGGAGGAGTTGAGGGAGCAAGCTTGTCCGTCACCAACCTAGCGGTAAAGAGCCATGGGAAGAACAGAATCCTGAAACACTCACACACAAATCCCTACCACAAGGACGACACTCATTGCTCTGTTCACCTCACCATAGAACTAAAATAAAATGACCAGAAACTACTCCAAATTAGCTTCTCAAATATTTACCCGCAAAAAAGGGGGAGGAGAGGGGCAGAAAGAGAGAGAAATCCAGTGGTTTTCACGCCCATTTCAAAAAGCACACTTTTAAACAGTACATGTTGACATATCTTTTTTATTATTTGCTTATGTAAATAACAGACTATATTCTACACTAGTCAGTTTTACATGGTCGAATTTGGAACAGGGAGGCAATGAAGGCTGGGAACAGAGAGAGAGAGAGAGAGAGAGAGAGAGAGAGAGAAAGGCAGACTGTGCATCATCTCTCTCCCTAAATCAGTCTGAAGTGAGATAAATTGGAGTGAACTAGCTTATTCTGTTTGTTTTATGGGGAGGCTAACGTAGGGGCTGCTGATTTTATGGGTCGCTCATTCCCGTGTCGTTGGACTCATTAAAGAATGCAGTAAAACTCATCAACTGCACTTGCTGACCTAAGTAATCTATCCCAATCACACAAGCATGTGCATGCACACACACAGGTCTTTCAAAACTGTAGGAAATCTAACGAATAAATATGCCTGATTGGCTACTGGTTTATCACTGTGGCCACCAGGCCCGTCTGTTTCTAGCCATCCTGTTCTTGCATCCCTCTCAGGTCTGATATCTGCTCTCCTAAACTGTCCAGAGACAGGAAGACATTTGAATGAGAGCATTGCCCATCACTCCCCATGTGCCACTCTCCTTTTGCTAACAGAGATTAGTCCAGTCATCACTGTCAGCATCATCACTGACATAACGTAGATTGTAGTTTGATTAGCAGACAAGCAGACTTCAGAAATTAACACTGTTATCTCTTGATGTACTTATTTACTCTTTCTTCTCCTTTTCCCAGCAGCTGAGAGTCGTTGTGAGATCACAGATTGGCAATTACAGAGCAAGGGGATCCCACGGAGCGTGTCGTCCTCTTTCTCTCTCTCTCCATCTTTCTCTTCCTCTCTCTTTGTAAATAAGGATAAGGCTCCCTGTAGCCTGCCTCTATTGGACTTGGCTGGGCTGTTGACAATGCTTCAGAAGTGGTAAGGGCCGGCCAGGGAGGCATCTTTTTACGCTCTTTTTACGCTTAAAAAACGAGGGACCTCACACTTAAAAAAAAACGTATCTTCAAACCAGCACCAGTCTCTCTCTCCCTCCTTCCTTGCCGTAAGTTTAGACGGAGAGGCTCCTCGCTGTCAAGTGCTTGTCGATGGCACTGCCTCAGTCACCAGCAGCCGACGTCACCCCCCCCCCCCTTTGGAGCGGGCCCATTGAAGTTGCCGAGTTATTAATTTGCCCTTTTGAAATAAGAGGATGCCTGGACCAAAGACAGAGGGAGATGGGTGCCTTTTAAAGAATGCCAACCGGAGCCAGCGCCTTTCATGTGTTGTCTGTGGGGTTAGCCGTTTCGGAGCCCTTGCATGGGCACCAGGGCTACCCACGGACTAACCAACAAAGGGTGTTTGAGCAGGCCGAGGGGGGTTGCGGCTGGATGTTGGTAGATATGGGGGGGTAAGGAGAAGGAAAGAGATCTAGAGAGGGAGAATGTTGAAGTGTAAGCAAGAGAGAGAAAGAGGCAAGGCGAGAGTAAGAGTGAAAAAAGAGAGGGAGAGAAAGAGAGAGAGAGAGCATGGTTGCAAATTGGTGTTTTTGTGCTATTAACTGGTAAACAACTCTGTTTTTAGTTGTTTTGCTACCCTTGCTCTTGCCGGAGCTGCGTTCTTGTGGTGTGTGGTAGAACCTGTGCTCCAGCCACCAGCTCTTTGCGCCCCTTCTAGGTAATGGGAGCCGGGAACCCATAACCACTTCCTGCTGTCCTTTACAGAGGGATGGGGGGTGTTGGTGGAGTTTTTTGGGAAGGGGATGGGGGAGGACTGCTGGAGAAATTCCAACAGGAGTCAGAAGGCTGGAATGAATGGCAGCCCTCACTCAGCTGTCAGTGGAAATGGATGTCATGTCCGTGAGCTCATGAGAGACTGGTAAGAGTTGCACTCACATCTTATTCAGTTGTCTGAGTTGTCATGTCATGTTACATCTCAGAGAAAATTATGCAAGAACTAACCAAAGATTCTACAAACAAATGTTACTTTTGAAGTACAGTATCTGAACTTGACCTTGAGGAATACAAACGTGCTATTTGCATATTTTCCACACTACCTCTGTGTGTAGACGCTTAGGCCAAAATCTGACTCAAAATGACACTCTTTTAACTACTATATAATGGTAAGAACGCAGGTCCTTGGCATTTTTATGTGAATGAAACCATTTACTCTTCACAAGGTATTCCTCTCTATGCTGTTTACATCTGCAAGTGTAAAGATACAGAACAGAATGGCAGTTGTCAGTTGACAAACTGACAAACAGGGTTCTTGGGAGGGCAAAACTCCTTCTGTTGGATACATTTCCCATGACATGATTGGTCAGAGAAGTTTGCCTTGGGTTGCCACGGAAATACCTTAGAATGTTATTTGTCTGAAACATAGTAGTCTACCCCAATGTACAAAAATACTCGAACGTGACCTAGCTGCTTTCAAATTTTCCACAGCACCCATATTGCTTTGGAAGGGGGGTGGTGGATTCCCTTGACACCCTCACCACAGAACACAGCTCAGCTTTCAGACCAAAGATCCATGACGTTTGTGGGGTTCTTACACCTGACTGGACACAAACCCTGCCAATCATTTTCCAAGTCCAATCATGACATCTCTGTAAGCGAGCGCCTTTTTCTTTCCTCTTTCCTCAAGCTCCATTCCAAACGTCATCACAATGCTCCACAAGGCCTCTTCTCCTCCGGCCTCTTTGCCAGATAAACCTGCCAATGAGTCAGTCCATGTTCAATCACCATGACTCGTTTTCTGACGTCTACTCCCCCACCCTCCACCCACTATCTCCTCTTTCCCTATTTTCAAGTCTTAGCCTGAGCTCAACACAAGGCTCCAGCTCTCCTGACACACCAGTCATGGCTCTCGACCATCATCGATGAGGAGTTGAGACGCAGGGCTAGGCTAAGAGACAGTCCAGTTTGAGCTGGAGTGGGATGGGACAGGCGGGCGGGCGGGCGGGTAGGGAAAAAATAATACCAGAGAGTGAGCTGTATAAAAGCAAGCAACCAGGAAAGCAAGCCTGACTGGCTAAAAGCGGCCCCGCGGCTAGGCTAGTCGGCCCGCTAAAATAACAAAAGGGCTGCCCAGGGGACGGGAGCGGGGTCGGTCAGTGAGACCGAACCGGACCACAGCCGCGTCTCCTCTCCGCTCCTTTCCGCGCCATGACGCTCAGCACAGCTCCGCCTGCGGCCGAGCATCTGTAATTGAGGCCTAAAGTCAGAGGCCCTGAATAACTCGACGGAGAGAGAGCTGCACGCGTGTGTGCCCTGCATCAATAGCTGCCTTTTTCAAAAGAGCCTGCCCACCTCTCTACCTTGCTCTCTTTCTCTCCAACACACACAGGGACTAAAGCTTACAGACACAAACTTCAGTACACACACACACTCTCATTCTCAGTTTTCCCTTTCAGCCACTCATTGATCCAGTTCTTCAATAATCAGGTTCCAGAGTCTTGTTTCTGTCTCATTGTTGTGTTTCTGTGTTTCTTCTTATTCGGTTCACACGCACCGACAGTTTCAAAGGCCTCATGTCACTCCACCCTAATGAGCATCTCGATAACAAAAAGCATTTCCGACACTAGTCCTTTAAGGATCTGTGAACATGAGTGATTTACGGCACCTCAGTCTTCACAGTTGTGTGTGGTGTGTGCCTATCCACCAACTTGTAAGACTTTTTCAGCTGCGAGTGTGGGGAAAAGTAGATCACTCTGACCCAGGCATGGCTTCCTTTAACGGTCAGCGTCTCTATAGGAGAGAGGGAATGTGAAAACCGCATTAGTATCCTCAGGGATCATACTGAGCGTGTACTGTACATCCTAAAGTGTGTTTGTTTGTACATATGCAGAAGCCAGACAACAAATTAGCTTTTAAGATACAGTCGCCCCTCCAGACCTGCACTTACGAGTGTCCCTCTGCAACCAACCACAAGGGTTTCCAGTGAAACAGGCGGCAGCAACAATGTCTAACGACATCCACACCACCGATGAGGATGATTAAGATCTGGTAGAGGGCTGTTTATGGGCCCCTGCTGTGCACTCTATACATCTCGCTCAGGGGCTCCGAAATGTTCCAAGACCCATACACCCATACGTCCGGCGTACGCGCCCGAGCCCATGCCCCATGCCCCATGCCCGGTGCCAGCCTCCGCTGCCACTGCCGCTGGTACTGCTGCTGCTGTTTTCCTCTTGCATGCATGCCACAGCTGTGGTGGCTGTGGTAATGTTTGACTGCTCAGAATGGATTCTCCAGCTCAAAAACGCTCCTATTACATTTATATTTTACTACACCGCCGTGGCCCTTGCCAGCTGCCGAGGCCAAGCAGCCGGCCGCGCACCCCTTTAAATAGGCTGTGACAATATGATTAAACATCTGAGGAAGAAGAGGGAGAAGACGAAGGGAAAGGAGAGAGAGGGAGGAAAGAGAAAGAGAAGGATAGAGAGTGTGTGAGAGAGAGAGAGAGAGAGAGAGAAAAGGGAGAGAGAAAAAATTCACAAGGTAAACATCAACATGGCTAGTTCAATGTTGACACAGGGACCCCTAACAAACATAATCTTTTTATTTTTGAACCGTGCTGAAAGGGACTTTTTTTTTCGAGTGAGGAAAATGGGGAGAGCGAGTGAGTAAGAGAGAGAGAGAGAGGAAGAGAGGACGAGGGTGAGAGAGAGAGAGATGTACAAATAAAAATATGGAGACGTGACATGATGACAACTAGATTTATTCCAAACATCTCTGTTAGGAAAAACAGTGGCTCAGCGCTGAAACGGTATGGTGAGACATACCCTTGACAAAGTAAAGAAATAAATACAGAACTAAATATATATACACATACACATCCCTGTCTGGAACCAGCCCCTGTGTTCACTAGACCAGTTACATGAAAATCTTCAGATGGAAATTATTCCGGTGGACACGAAGGCCCGGATGACTGTGCACTATTTGTGTCAATGATGCCCATTGTGTGTGTTCATCTACCTGTCTAATCCTGTTGTAATGATCAGGGTTTGACTGTTTCATCAGATTGTTTAAAGGCATAGTTCAGTTTTTAACACATTGAGCCCCTTTCACAGGTTGTCTAAATTGCGATAATGTGGTTGACAACGATTTTGAACATTTTGAAGCAGGCAGAGGGGATTCTACATTTCCCAAATAGCCGAGACAGGAGCAATCATCAAAATTTCGGTGTCAACCACTTCATTGCATTTTAGACAACCTGTGAAAGAGGCTCAAAGTGTTAAAAATCAAACTATACCTTTAAACTTCTGTCCCCCTATGGGTCTAGGGATACTTTGCACATATTCTGAAAGATACTGGTCCAAAAGTGTCAATACATACCACTGTACAGTTATACAATTATATATATTTGATGTAAACTTTAACAATACCAACACTTATATACTACCACCACTACCACTACTACAGTACTACTGCTACAGTACTACCACCACCACCACCACTACTACTACTACTACTACTACTACTATGCATTTGACCAAGCCTGTGGGAGTCTGTGGCACAGAGCTGGGCTGGGAGACAGACAGTAGGAGACAGGTAGACAAAACAGAGGGATGAACAAGTGAAGGGATGATTGGAGGGAGAACAGGGAAAGATGTTCAGGGGCCTCTGAACACTGCTGTCAACACGAGAGTAGATAACAATTCAGTTATAATTTGTAATTTGTTGGTGTTGACTGATATGTATTGTATATGAAATGTATTCTTTATTGAATGCTTTATTTATTGAACAAGTGAAATGGCCAATGTGTGAAAGAAAAGAACAAGGGACAGAGTGAGAGACAGAGAGGGAGTAAAAGAAAGAGAACATACTGTCAATCAGAAGGCCGAGGTGAATGGAAAAAGAACGATGCTCATGGGTGATAGAGAAGGTTAAAGAGGGACTAAACAACTTTTGGTTACATTTTTTCCTTGTCTACGCGGACATGGACTTTCACCGTTTCTTGCTGGCTCCGTCATGCTGAATCTCATTGTCTACAGCTATCGCCATCCTGATTTCAGCTGGATGTGTGAAACCTGAAGGTCTGCATTGGAATTGCATTGTAGGTGGGGCACTGCTGCTGAACATTGCATATGCGGCTCCTATCGCTGTAAGCGCTGTAGGCGTTTTCTAAACCATTTGTTTGTTTCTTAATGACTCATGTTATCACCCTAAACAGTATGGAATGGATTCATTAACTGAAAAAACTTGCTTAGTGGGCCTTTAAATGTTAGTAAAATATAAACAGACAGAGCTGACAGTGAGAGAACAAAAATCAAAGTGGTAAAAATCAATGCTGGTAAAGCAAACCAGAGAGAGAGAGAGAGAGAGAAGGGGGGTTGGAGAAAATTGGCAAAACAACAGAAACGATTGGAAAGACAGAAAAAGAAAGAATAAAACAAACGACAAAAAGAGTAAAAGAATAAAAAGAGAGAGAGAGAGTGCATGTCACAAAGACTATGAGTGGACACCAACCAAACCACCTGACATGCTGTCCAGTGGCACCACCTGGAGAAAATACAGAAGAAAACTGCATTCTGTTAAGCTATTATTACAGGTTAGAATACTGAGACACAGTACACAAAGGTACTGTTACAAAAGGCTATCAGCACTGATATTAGTTGGGCATGTGAGCTGGAGGGAAGGACAATGAGTGAAAGATCAAATAAGGCAGAGAGAGAGAGAGAGTGCGAGATACAGACTGTGAGAGACAGAGAGAGAATAAGTGAGAGAGAGAGCAGAGAGAAAAGAGAAAGGAGAGCATGTGAGGGGAAGAGAGGTTGAGAGAGAGTGCTCGTGGGAGCCCCTGCGTCTCCCTGTCATATGGATGGCTTGTCTGGTGATCCCCTGCGGGATGCCGCACTCACCCTGGCCGTGGTCGAGCTGCAGCGGGACCGCTGTGGTGTGCTGCGCTGCACTGCGCTTGGGCTGCGGTGCGGCCGGAGGCTTCAAACGGCTGCAGGCTTGCCCACAGGCCTAATTACAGGCTGTGCTCCCACACCCACACCCACCCTGGCCCTACACCACGACCAGGGCCACGGCCACGCACGCCTGGCCCATACAGCCACGGGCACAGCACAGGCAAGGGCACAGGAAAGTGCTCAACACTCTATGTGATGCTCAAGTAGCTGACCTACTGACAGAAGGGGGAGGGGGTGGAAATAAGGAGAGAGAGGGGAAAGTGAGAGGGAAAAGTGAGATGGAGGGGGAAAGAGAAGGGTTCAGCACTCCTTTATTCAACCAATATCTAAGCATTTGAATACTACAAAACACAAAAAAAAACAGCAGTGGTAAAAGGGGGTCAAAGGGAGATAAATCTGAGGGGGGAGAGAGGAAGCTCTGAATGGATAGAGACAGGGATGGAGAACTGTGGGGAGGAATGCAGTCAATTAACATTACACAACTTCATCTTTCCTCTCTCGCCTCACTGAAGATTGGACAGCTGAAGCTAACCCAGTCCCAATCAACCATTTACATAACAGAGCCAGTGAGTTCTGCCTCTCTCATAAATGTTAGTATAAATGCTGAAACTGTCCCAATCATCATTATTAGGTGGCCAGGACCAGAGGTCTATGTATTAGCCCATAGATTTATCCCATTGAGGCAAAAGAGGTTTTCATTAGGCAAGGCCCTTGGTAAAATTAGCTCTGAAAGTAGCTGATATTTTCAGAATTGAGAGAAATGTTAATAATCACAGACTATTTGGAGGGGTTTGTGGTGTAATGCTCCCGGCTGCTGTGAAGCAAGACATCAGCAGATTACAGGGCTCTAGTTTTGAGTCAGCACAAATAACAGTCATATTGCAGCACCACGCTATGCACTCATCACATGGCACACTGCTCTGCAAGGTTATTATTAGAGTTATTAAAATAAAAAAATAAATTATATTATTAATACTACTTGACTTGAAGATGCTGAATCATGAAGGTGTAAGTCAGACCCCAAGCTATCATTCGAGAGGTACAGTATAGTACTGCAGAGCACCAGCCAAAAACTGTAAATTACGTAAACATACGTGTAATGAAATGAGTGAATCCCAATAAATTCGCCATGTCCTTTATCGGTCTTAAATTCTCTACTTAGTAAGTACTTTATGTAGATCTATAATGTGTGTGCACTGAATGTACGTAGCCTATAAGTGTGCACAAAATGTGGCCTGTCTCAAATGTGTTTTTACAGTATACATCTTGAATGTAGTACCATTTTAAAGTTATTTGTCTGACTATATACAGTGTATGTAGTTGAAATGGCAATAAAACCCCCCACTGCAACACCTGAATCCTCCTAGCTCGCATGAATCAACCAGCCATGAAGTCAGTTAAGTTAATGACTCAGTTAAGTTAATGAATCTGTAAATGACTCAGTTGAGTAAATGACAGTTAAAGCGGCACCAAGGACTTTTGAAAATCGCACCCTCCATAGATTGGAACGGAAGCATCCCATAAGTCAAGTCAATTGTAGTTTCACTTGAACTACAGATCGCTACCCGATTGGACAAACTTGTTTAGTTCCGTTGAAGCCGATAGAGGGCCGCAGAGCAAATGCAGCAAGTATCGCTCACCTTGTTACGAGTTGATGGACCACCGAAACAATTTTGAAAATATTATTTTAAGGTTTTAAAAAGTCTTTAGTGCCGCTTTAAGTTTTGTGAGGGTTCAGAGCTAAGAGTAGTTACTGAGATTCGGGTCAATGTAGTCTAGCTATCTCTGTATCTTTGTGTAATTGTAAATTTGTAAGAACATGCTAGGCAGTGTAAACATATTAGACAGAGACTTCAAAAGCTGTATACTTCTAAGCAACCAGCTACACACACATAGAGATATAGATTTTTAGACTTCTTGCTTAGAGGCAATATAACTTGGATACTAGTTCAAAGAGGCCAAATTTAGGTTTAAAAACAGATTTATTTATTGTATATGTTAACAGCAGACGTTCAGCTCCAAAGACTCATCTTTTCCATCCAGTCGCTGGCATAAATGTCAACTGACTGTTGAAAGCCGCCTGAGTCCCTGTGGAGTTGCTGAGCTACATTCATTCAACATATAATTACCAAACCAACCTATACTCACTATTAGACTTAGGTTGAAATTACATTGACATACAAACGTGGTGACATTTGTCAAGCGCGAGTGTGGAGACACACGTTTTCAGCCTCGCTGATAGGGCTTGGTTGACCAAACTAGGAAATGGACTTTACAAAGCATTTGTCTATTAATTAGAATATGATGCAAAAATTTAAATGCAACATGCGTTTTAGCCACCTCAAACTTTTTTTTTGCCACCAAAAAGTTTGTCTATAAAATATACTATAATAAGTTATCATTGAACTTATACTGTATGTGGGCAGACTAGTTAACTCCTAATCTGTGTAAATTTTGTGGAATGAATGGTTTCACAAGATTGTAATTTATTCCATGTCATTAGTTGTACCATGTCATAACATACCATGTCATAACTTATACTACTGTATGTCATAATTTATACCATGTCATAACGTGATTCTGCTGTTGAAATTCTGTGGCTGTTCCTCCCAGTTAAACCCCTCTAAAATGCAGTGCTCTTGGATTTCAGTCTGCAGTGTTTCAGCTACTCCAGGCATTCACTGGAAAAGTGTCTCAGAAATGTCATTTCCAGGGAGGCTGAGCTTCACTCAGGGTGAGTGGGAAGTGGGCACGCACTGGGGCTGAGCTTCTCCATGTTGATCAGAGAACAGTCAAAGTGGCTGGACTTGATTTGATTAAAAATGTTGATGACAAGGAGAGATGCAGGCAATCTACAGCTATTCATTTATTTGCCAGCACTGAGAATACAATCACTTACAGGCTACTGTAAATAACAGCTTGTTAAATAACTCGTCTTCTTTTACTTCTTAAATAGTGTTTCCAGAGATGGTCAGCCAGACTGCGCACAGTGAAATTCCTGCCCGTTAGCCCTGAAAACCGCTTTGAAAATGTCAACACTTTCATCCGATTTTTAATGGCACTTTAATGGCACTTTCTTTATGACGAGATTCAAAATCAGGCTATACAGTAACAACAATGAAAATGCCCTGAATATAAATAGTAATCTGTTTAAGGTACTTTGAATAACAGCTAGGCTAAGTGCTGTATAAAATGCACTTTTGAAATAGACTACTACAATATTTCAACTGTCTGAAAGTGCTGTGGAGGAGCTCAAATGTAATGGCAGTGGCACAATGTAACAGAGCTGTCTTTTGGGGGTCTGGGTAACTTAAGACAAAAAGACAGTAGGGTATAATAATACAAAACTCATAACTAATGACTTTTAATTCAGCTTTTCATATACTTCCACTAGCACTAGCCATGATAGTTATAGCCAGGACTAGTTGTATAACAGAGGACTATGGGATGTGTATGCTGGACTGAACTCATTGGGTGTGGGCCGGACAGCAACACCCTCCCTATCACAAAGGAAGCAATAAGGGAGCCTCCCGTTGACATGACTTGAAACAGTTGTTCCCTGCGAATGGCACCGCCTGCCATTCTGTCACCGATCGTGTGACGGCCGCAGATAATGACTGCAGGCCTAATCAGCACAAGCGGAAGTGGGGGGAAATGGCGGTGACCAAAAAAAAACTCCTGAAACCTAAACATCGCCGCGAACAGCTCAGATCTCGCATGTCAACGCAGGAAGAGAAACTACGTGGGCTGCAATAGTAACAGAAGTCATGGCAGACTCATTCAGACATATTTCTCAATTTTGACTATTGCATTGTCCAAAAAGCTTTGATCACAATTGTCTGCCCGTCTGCTTCCTTCCTCCAACCGAATGAGACAGAAATTAAAGCAAAAAAAAAAGAAACAGAAACAAAGGACAGACCGAGATTAAAGAGAGGGGAAATGGTGTTAGCGACAAGAGAAGAGAAAAAGAAAGAGAAGAGAGTGAGAGCAGGCTATGAAACAATCTGTCCAGCTAAGACGACGACGACTGTTTTGGAAATGGGAAAGGCAGCAGGCCGAGTGTGTGTGTATGTGTGTGTGTGTGTTTGTGTTTTTGAGTGAGACTGCAAAGAATGGGATTGATCAGCACTGGCGTTATGTGAGCGAGTGCCAGCACTCCTCGGCATCTCTCGTGGCCGCACCGCGCTGTAAACCCACGGGCGAATAGTTCCCACATCCCAGCGCACCACTTGAAAAGGGAGAAAAGGGCCTGAGCTTGGTACACCACTCCCTGCTGGAAACGGAGCCTCTGAAAAGGCCAAATATCAATAAATTCATTACGCACTTTATATTTATATATTCTGTATTTATGTGTGTGTATAAAAAAATGTGTGCGTCGAGGCCGGCTAGGGGGAGTATTTTTAGTGTAGGCGCTCGTTCGGCAAAAAGCATCTGTTTCCAAAGGCTCTGACCCAACTAACAGAGGGCTAGAGAGAGACAGAGAGCAGCTGCGACTGAAAAGACCAAGCAGTACCAAGTCCAGCTGTGTGTGTGTGTGTGTGTGTGTGTGTGTGTGTTTGTGTGATTAGAGACAAAGGGAGATAATGAACAGAGAAAGACAAAAATGGGGAGAAATTGTGGAATAATGTATGTTATGAACAAGGTTATGAACAATGAAAATGAATGAATGCCTAAATGAATACATGGATAGAGAAAGGGTTTTTGTCTGTGTGAGAGACTTTTTTTTTTTTTTTTTTAGAAAAAAGGGTTCCTCAAAGTCATACGTTTATCAAATGAAATATAACAAACCTTATTCTAAGGCCCATCCAGAGCACATACTGCACCAAAAACAGATTTCACGTGATATGTGCCAAAACCCACTAACCAGCACTGTAGTGTACCGTCATTCAGACAGGGCAAGTAAGGTCAGACTGTGAAAGGTCAACAAAGTAAATCTGGGCCTTCAAATGAGGATGACCTCATGACTGTATCCACTGTTTTTTCTCCCTTTCTCTCCCGCCTTTCTCTTTCTCTCTCTCTCTGACTGCCCTGTCTGCTGCAATTGCAGGGTACAGGATTGTGGTCACTTTTCTGGCGCTTACGACAAAAACATCCTGACATTTATTTACCGGCCTCTGTCAATGTTTCACCTGTGGCTGCCACAGATCTGGGAGCGAGGAGGTGGAGAGCAAGAAGGAGAGAGTGAGGGAGAAAAGTAGAAGGTGAAAGACAATAAGAGGGAGGGGGCATGCTGAGAGGGGAACAGGGAGAAAATAAAGATCATGAAAAAGAAGGAACATGAAAAACAAAATGACACAAAATGTATAAGAAAGTGAAACAAATTGGACCCTAATCTGTCCCAAACCCAGAACTAAAATAGAACTGGGCCTGAGACATTCTAGCCAGAGCGAGATGCCACAGACATACATCCAACTGGTCTCCCTAATTAAACGTATCAGAAATACTGGTAAGATTTTCTACAACAGAGGAACGAAAGAAAGGGGGGGGGGGGGGGGGGGGTGCTTTCTTTAGAGCTGCAGGTTCAATAAACTTGGTCACAACAGCCTCACTCCTCGACCACACAACACATCATACTGTGTGTGTGTGTGTGTGTGCGCGTGTATGTCTGCTCTGGTTTCTACAGAGCCCACAAGCACAAAGGGCACTTGGTTGCCTGAATGGCCCACTCTTACACAAGTGACATGTATTTGCTGTTCACTGAAATGTGTGTGTTCACTTCCATACACTATTCCATTTAGAAAAAAATGATCAGTATTCTCCAATTCACAATGGCAACTTACTATTAGCCATCATATATTGTTATATCTTGCTTGTATTTTGTCTTTATATGGTTTACATGCCTCTGTAACTTGTGCATACAAAACATTTATTTTTACCTTTTTCCGCTTTCTGACACAACTGTTCTTCTTCAGTGCTCCACTGTTTGTGTTTCCTTTGACAGATAATGTCATCCCTGTAGAAATACTCGCGCACAGGAGAAAAGACAGTGTAACTAGCTCTGACCAGCCCCTTCTATTCTGGGTGAAGGTAATGTGATTTGCTTTGGTATAATGGACTAAGTGCACCTTCTCAATACCATCATAATATGGATGTGTGTCTGTGTCTCTGTGAGTGTATGCGTCCTGACACAATAGCTAAGAGTGGCATTACAGTAGCCACAGGCAGAGTGACACATGTACACACACACACACACACACACACACACAGAGAGAGAGAGAGATGTATGCAGACAGACATGCATGGAATTACAGACACTATACTGTGTACACAGGGGTCAAAACCTGGAGGTGCAAACACACTTATGCCAACAAAAATGAAAATGCATGCATACATCAGTGCTCTAACTCATTCATTGTATTCAAAACACACACACACACACACACACACATACACTTCTAATGCCAAAAAGAGAAAGTTGACACCATCTCTACAGAAGCAGATTCTCTCTCTGTACACAATCATTTTGTGACCTAACTGACATGTGTGTCTACTAAATGTACAATAGATAATGCCAAGTTGGTTTATATCAATTTGTATAGCATTATTCTCCAGTCCCCCAGACCCTAGTCTGTACACCACAATAATGTGGCTCACATAAGCCAAACACACAGAGGCAAGGAGAAGCTATGCAGTGGAAACCAGACAAATGGCTCATAAACTCACAATCTTCTTTTAATAAGGCCTTGAGCTGACATGAGAGCAAGGGTGTGGAAATATTTATAGCCCAGCAATAAAAAAAGCACAGGCTATTATTGTTCATAATGTTTATTGTCCACAAGGACACAATTGCATGCTCTGAGAATGGGATATTATCTGTAGCGCATGGCATTGTTTCATTGAAAAGTTCATGCTGAAAACAAAACGTAGTGATGGCCGGGTTAGCCGACCTCTGGGTTTGGCACAGTGGAATTATGACATACACACTGAAGGCTCCAGAGGTCACTGAAAGGAGAGATGGAAGAATTCTGGGAAATGTAGGCTTTGTGCAACACACATTCTCATTACCACATAAAATATGACAAACTAATAATATTCCATATCAACCACCCATGTGAAAACAGTTTACTGTTCACTGTAACAGTACATGCATTATATTCCCCGTATATACAGTCACTGTCATCTTCCTGCTCCTAGTGGTGTGGGATGGTAAAAGCTACCAGTGCTGTATTGACTGTAGATGGTAAAGGGTCTCTGTCTGCACTGATATTAACTGGGGATGGTAGAGGGTTTATGTCCAGCACTGATATAGACTGAGAATGGTAAAGGCTTGCTTTGCACTGATATAAATTGGGGATGGAACATGGTTGACTTGCCCTGGTATTGCCTGGGGATGACAAAGGGTCTCTGTCCTACATACTGTAGGGGCTGGTTGGCAGATATGCCCAATGCTGCTCTAGGTGCTCCTGGAGCACTGTGGGCTTCTTGTGTTCTGTGTTTGCCTGAGCCTCTTTCACCTCTCTCTCTATGTCCCACTCGTACACACACACACAAGCAGATATACACATCCCTCTCATACCTGGATGCATACACATACCTCTTCCCCACTCACACACACATGCATGCATAAACATACCTCTCTCTCTCTTTCACATAAACACAAAGGTGTACACACACATACACACAGACACACACACCCCTCTCCCAGACACAAATACACTCCTCATGTACAGTATGCATTAATACAGACATCAGTTTGTAATACGCACACACACACATACACACAGAGGAGGTGAAGGGTTAAGTAGCAGCAAACGAGTGCAGGAGGGCAGAATAATTACCCATGATTCCCCTCTCCAACTAGGCTGCTGAGTGGCCCTCAGGCCGAGGGGCTGAAGGTGCTGAAAGGCCTCTTGATTGATTGCCTTCAGACACCTGTCCTGGGGTCCTGGCCTCCCCTCTCGAACCCCGTCCGAGCCTCCACCTCTTTACGCGCAGATTCTTGCGTTGCTTTTTGTTGGAATGTGTAGGAGCAACCTGGAGTGGTAGCACTAGAAAAACACTGGCTCCTAAGTTTCCCAAAGCTTCCAGAGACTTCTTGAATCATGTGGGCCCGCTCTGTTTTGGGGGTATTTGGTCATACAGGGGGGTGAGGGATGGGAGCAGCAAACAAATGCTGCCTAACAACGTTCCAGAGCCCTTAGTAACAAACATCAAGCCTGTCACATAACATATCTGAAAGTATAGGCTAGAGCCATTTCCGCGGCGCTTTGAAAGTAGAGAGAAGTGGGGTTAAGTAAAAGGTGTGTGCTCTGGAGACATTTATGTGTCCCCATCCACAAGACAGGCACCCAGCTTCTAACTTCAATTAAATGTAATCACCCAACCAAATGACCTCCCATAAAATCCAATTATATGTAACCATATAATTCAAAGGATGTTGAAGCAGACGGACACACAGACAAGCAGAGCTCAGACATAGTAGTGGTTGATGAAGTCATTCAGACAGATGGACAAGGAGAAGAGATGGAGAGAGACAGAGAGAGAGGCTGCCGCTACAGCAGCAGCAAATAGTCTTCCATTCAATGCACATCCCACCCCAAGATACTTCTGCAGCTTGCTAAGGCCTGAGTGAGCAAGTGTGCGACTAAAGAGGGGGGAGGGGTGTGTGTGTGTGTGTGTGTTGGAGGGGGTATTGGTTTGAGGTTTCAGGGGTGTTGGGGTTCCAGACTTTGGGCCTCTAATTCTGACACACTGTCTCCACCAATTAGAACTCCTTCAAAAGGGAAAAGGGGCGGAAGAAACAGCAGCAGAAAGCCAACGAGGGCATATTTAGTAACAGTTTGGCAAGCTGTAATTACATGTATGGCTAACACAGAGATTTAACTACTTCCCCCCCCCATTGATTGACAAGAGAGAGAGAGAAAGAGAGAGAGAAAGAGAGAGAGAGAGAGAGAGAGAGAGAGACACACACACATACACACGATTGCTGCTGTGCCTCGTTGGTGCCTTTTTCCTCCACTTAGACAAACAGGATGTGCAAAGTGAGCTTCATTAAAATCTAAACTATCTAATGTGGCCATTATAATTGGTACAAGTCTAACGGCCTACTCGGAAATTTTCCACAGCCTAACCAAAAGCCAGACATTATCAGTGCTATTGGGTCACAGCTTCATCCCCGAGTCACCCCATGTCTTCGTGGTCAGTCTGCGATGACCCCTGCAGCTGTGAGTGCATGTGTGTGTGAGAGGGCGAACAGCACAGGAGCTGCCCGCTGATGGTGGCCATCATAATTCCCCATCATGCTGTGAGGCCCTGACTGTGATATTTATAATTACCTCAGGAGTCAATATTGACCCTCGCTAGGGAGAGATGTTTGCATGTGTCAGGCTAGAAATTAACACACACTACAGCTCCCCGAGGATTTATGCCTGTCAGCCGGGTACGAGCAGAAAATAAATGTGCAAATATGAAACTAAACAACATTAAAGCATCTAGCTCATGAATGTGGCCAAACTGAATTAAGATGGAGTAAGACACACTCCTGTAAACTTCACAGCACTGTTTATAGTAGAAATTAAATTCAGAGTTCAAAGGATAAAAAAAAAAATACCCTAAACACTGACCTCTTTAGACCTGCAGAATGGCCTAACTTTGCTGGAGGAATCATTTCAAAAATGAATCAAATTGCAACCTATTTATTGACAAAAACTATTGAACAGTCTTTTGTGCCAATAAATTCCTTGCAAGCATCCTGTATTACTTCAGTCTAAATCCTCATAAAGAAACGGAGCATTTCTGAATTGAATAACCCAAAACCAAAAGGCACTATCACCAAAAACAGCACAAAACAAACAAAAGAAACATATTTACTTCTCTGCTCACTGGCATCAGAGAAATATGTTTTGCATCCAACGTCTGTTTTAAGGATGATGAGGATTAAGAACTACAAGGCCACTTTGGCTATGGAACGACACTCGCTCGGCCAAGACCGTCTGGTTTGGCTCGCGCGCAACATTCCGGTCAGACGCAACATAAATGTGCCTTGAGTGGACATCTCAATCTGCTTTAGCACACTGTAAATCAGATGCGTGACTCAAGGGAAATCCCAACACCCCTTTCACCCCCGGCCTGCATCTCTCACTCTTTGTCCTTCGCTTTCTTGCCTCGGTTGAAATCCCATCCTGAGCCATCGTTGAGGCCGTCCCGAAAGAGAGACCAAGAAAGCTCAGCATCTGCTACACTAATCTGCTTCCTTAATCTGGGAAAAAGCGTTCAACACACGCAATAGGACAGCCGAGGTCAGAATTAAGAGTGTGGCTTGCAATCAAGGTGGACCAGAGACAGAACCTGAATCTGCCTAGTAGATTCCTTAAGAATAAAGAACTACAATACTACAATATCAAAAGTGGTTGATCATACTCACTTGTTAACTTTGCTAACAGATTCAGCTCTAATGCAATGCGAATCAGATGCGGATCAACCTCAGGTCAACTCATTTCTATATCTAAGTTCTATTCAATTTTACTTATGTGATATGACACCAATTCAAACTTAAATCACCTCAAGAGACTTAGAGGTTTTGTTTATTTAGCAGCCCTGACCACTAAAGCCACAATAACAATCCTTGAGCACCAGGCCCATTTCAAACAGCGGTGGCCAGGGTAAGACCAAACATATTTGTCCTCTGTCTTTGGTGACACCCATCCACTAGGGCTAGCCAAGAATCAGACCAATGGAAATCTGGAAATGGGCTTAGTTCAGTGTTGGCCTTGGTCTCTTTTTGTGTCCCATTTCTAAGGGGTACTTTCTCCCTCTCTCTAGGTCCTTCTCATACACACAAACACACACACACAAATACACACACCAGCAAAAGGAAATCTTTTTCTAGTGTTTTCTTGGGTACTCTTTCTCACTCTCTAGCTCTCTCTCTCACACCCACGACATGTATTTATTACATTACACAAACACATGTATGTATTTGTTACAGTTCACTTTCTAGGATTCTCAATATCCCCTTCTCTAACATACACACAAATGCACACACACGCACACAAACACTTATTAGTGTTAATAAGTATTTAGGCCTTGAGATTAATCACATTCTCTCTCTTTTACTCTGACACACACGTTTATGTTCAAATATGTGCACACACACCCACACATGCGGGAACCTGCGGCCTGTGTGTTTACTCTGGGAGAGTTCAAGCCTTGTGCTCTCTAGGACGCCTTGCAACAACATTATCTGTCATATGTAATATAGAAATACAAACATAAAGGAATTGAAATCTGCATTTCAGATTGAGGTTCACTTCACAGCCAGAGTTTAGTTTTAGAATTATTGCTGATTGCTGAATTGCTGATTTTAGAATGATTGCTGTTTTTAATATTCATTAAGGTGAATTTTATATTTATTGTACAAACTTTTGTATGGAATTTAAAGGTCACAATTTGACCATCTTAATAGGAAAACAAACTAGACATGGAGACATAAGTCCCGGGTAAAGTCCCGTTGAGAGAAACTTTGGCACCTAAAGCGTCACCTACAGGACAACTTACAACAAACTTTTGGTCTGATCTGAAAGAGCCCCAGATTCTTCCATCGAAAAGAAAAACCTCTTGTTTGCCAAGATGACACCACACCTTGTCACCTTTTCCACCCTGCTTTCTTTGTCCCTCTGTTTCCAGCCGGCCATCACCTCAGGCCTGCTAGGCCACAGGGCACCCACCACCCCTCGACAGTCTCCCCTTCTGACAGTGGGGAAGTTGTGGGGTTGGGTGCAAGTGGGCGTTAGGGTGAAGGGGAGGAAGGCAAAGGGGGGTTAGAGGTGGGGAGAGAGAGAGAGAGAGAGAAGACACAGAGGACTTAGCTGGTTCTGTTTCGCAAGCAGCCAGGCCCTACCATGGCAAACACGTCTGAAAAGAAAGTCCCCTCTCTTCTTCCATCTCTCGACGGGAGGGAAAATTATTCTCCCAAAATACCCCAAACCCAGACTTTTTGATGCTGAATGGTCAATTTCATATTTTCTTGTCTCGATCGTAAATAACCCCCATCAACCCCCCCACCCCACACACACACACATGCTCCCCCTTGAAGAGATCTTGCCATAATCTTGTCCGGAGCTGCTGCAGAATACGCAACTATCCAAGAAGCATTTAAGACCCACGGTCTAATAAACTAAAAGTGTCTGTGTATTTGCATTAGAGGTCTGGTCCAATCTTCTTTATACAGTCCAGTCAGTAGCATACAGGCGGAGGAGCTTCAGAGATCCCCATGGGAGGAATAAGACAGAGGGAAAATAAACGGACTGGCCTTGACCCCGGCTGCTAGAGACACGCACCGCAGGATGACGGCCTGGCTCGCAACCAGACGTTTGTGTATTTTTGTTCGTGTTACCCATTCCCCAGGAAGCGTTGCGTTGCTTCGCTTCACGGCAGATGGTGGAGGCCCATGTCCGCTTTGAGGTCCACCGTTATGGTGTGTGACTGCGCTGAGTGAGGGAGAATCTTGAGTCTTGGTGAATCGCAGGCCTTATTCTCCAAAACTGTGCAGCAATAGGCATCAAAGAGTGGGCTGCCATTTGTTTAAACATTGGACGACTCTTTATGTTGTGTCAAAGAAAAAGGAAAGCAGGATACACGCTGTGAAATGCTTTTGTTCTTTCTATAGACTTTTGGGAAATGCTGTCTTGATGACAGCCATCCTTTCCATAACCACAAAAATACAAAAAACACAGGTTCATCTCTAAGATGTGTATTATGATGAGTAACAGAGTAAATTACATTGAATGTGGAAAACCAGCTTCTATTTAGATGATTATTTCACCAGAGAAAATACCAGAAATGTGGATGATCAACAAAAAGGGGAAAAAAAACTCTTCTATTGTGGTTAGTCTGATAACGTAGCCCATCTCTTTGAAATTGTGACAATCAAAAAAAAAAAAAAAAAAAGAACTACAGCACCAAACCATTCAGCCATGCCTTTGTCATTCAGAGGCTCAGAGGAGTCATCTTGGTCAACCCCTACAGATATGTCAGTGTGGCCTGAGTCTCTCTCGTGTGTCATGATAGACCTTTGGTGTGGCTTGAGGGAAACGGGGTCTGCACTACAGATGCTTGACTACAAAGCCATGACTCGGGTTGGGAGGTGGTTGTGGAGTGCTGCTGCACAGATAAGAGTCAAATGAGGAAGTCCCTGAGAGTGGTACTGGTGGGCAGCTGGACGTAGCAGAGCAGGGCGCAGAAGTTGTTTACTTCCATGGCAAGCTCCTAACACCAGACGGCAAGTGGCAGCGTCAAAACAACAGCACACGCCTTACACATCACGTAAATGAAGAGAGAGAGAGTGCAAGAAAGGAAGAGGGAGAGAGAGAGGTTGGGGGGGGAGTTACACTCATATCAGAGAGAATTCCTCTGGTCCCCAACCCTTCATTTCCTCTGGGGACTTGTAATCACACGTGGAACAAAAAACCGCCGCCGCTCCATGCCGTCCTGATTATGCCAATTAGCAGCATGTTGGGAGGGGCCCCACAATACCCGGCACCGGCACTTACCCTTGCCCACAACATCGTCTGCCCTCCCCTGCCAGGCATAAAATAGCCCACACAGGAGCGAACACAGAAGGGAAAGGATCTCAAACACTTAAGCACACTCTAACGCTGCTTGTTAGATCACTTATACAATTCATTCATGGCCGTGATATGGGAGCTTTATAGGCGGGTCTCAAATTTCAATCAGAATGTGGAGTGTGTTTGTAATTGAGAATGGGGGATGTGAGGGGGGGCAGTGTGGCTTTAGTCATCACTTAAGTGTTGCCATACATCTAGTCCACAGAATGGATGTTTAGTGGTGCTTTATCCAGCGGGCATCCAACTGTGAGCAAACTGGAGGGCCTTAGGCTTGGGGTGATTTTATGGGGTTTAAGAACTTTGAGTTCTCTATGATGGTTTAAATAGCTGTAAAAGGAGTTTCTATCACTCCTAACTCTGATTTAATGGGTTCAAGACAGTGATTCTCAAAAATTGGAAAGAGGTATTTTCACATCTTTCACTAATTCAGAGTGGGGCAATATTTTTTTCTGAATATTCACCAATAGAATTATACAATATAAATTATAATTATGTACATTATACCCCAGACAAAGTTCCGTGCTAAATTCTGAGCTTCGGTTATCGTTTCGTGAGTCAGATGAGTAACAGAAGGCAAAGAGGAAAGCAGTTGTTGCTAATAACTGTTCTCTTTTGAGGCCTCCACCTCTTTGTGTATTTTTGATTCAACTGATAAACACGCAATGGTGCTTCATTATGTGTTTCCAAACCCAAATTTGACATTCAAAAATATCATCAAAAATATCATCATAACAAATTCGAATAATTAAATTATGCAGTTCTCCACTCTTTTTGGCTCCCACGGCTCTGACGTCTCATTGCCTTGTCCTCAGTGACACCACACAGCAGTCGTGCGAAGCCAAACATGATGAACGAGCTTGCCAGAAGATGACATAAGAAGCACCGCAACCCTGAATAAGCTGTGCGCACATTGTCAAGCTTATCCTTGATAATTTACTCATATTGTCATCATACAACACGCATACACACAAAATCGGTAGAGTTATGAGCGAATCAAAAACCCTGGTATAACTATAGTTGTCGTCTTCCTGTTTGTGTCTTCTCTAAAGAACACACAACATTAATCCCAGAGAAAAAAGGGAAAAAAAAATCAAGAGTGCCACATTAGCAGCTGGTCATAGACTTCTCCCTTTCAACATCTTTCCTCTCGACAGATGTTCTGCTCAGGAGTGGCGTCCCAGCGAGCCACAAGTGAGCGTATTTCTCGACCACAGGATCGGGAGAAAAGCCACCAAACAGCCTGCTCCGACTCAACATAAAACAAAAAACGCCAGACTTGAGGGGGAAAAATGTGCATTTTTTTCTCTCTTACCCCTTCAAAAAAGACGGGGAAGAGGAGAAAAAAAAGGGACTGAAGATTTTCTAATCCAACCTTTATTGAGGTTCCTGCTCTCAGCAACGCAACCTTTTTTTATGTGTGAGAAGGGCTCCCTGTAATTTAGCTACCACCACCACTGGACAAGCTTGTAATAAAAAAAGAGAGAACTCTATTCTGGGATTCTCTGTAATAATGGGCTCTTCTTGCCTTCCTGAATCAGCGGCATTTCTGCTCTTGTCA
This sequence comes from Limnothrissa miodon, assembly GCA_017657215.1. Classification (NCBI taxonomy): domain Eukaryota; kingdom Metazoa; phylum Chordata; class Actinopteri; order Clupeiformes; family Clupeidae; genus Limnothrissa; species Limnothrissa miodon. The sequence continues at coordinate 81,741 of JAGFZM010002314.1, forward strand.
AGACCAGAGCAGGTGGAGATAGGGACAAGATGGCACATGGCTGATGGATATGCGCCTGAAATCACTTCAGAAGAAAGAACAGGAAGAGAGGGAAGACGATAAACACTATCAAGTCAGACGAGTTCTTCTCCAAGATAGAAGTTCACCCATTAATTCACCCATAAATCTCGTAAAGCATCGTGGAAAATGGACAAGGGGACCATTGAACGATTCTCTACTTTTTAATTCCAGTCTATGGCTCCACTCTGGCTCCCACATAACATGAACCCCTTTTTTATTTAAATCATCTCCTGGTTTTGTGGTTTTTGTATGACCAAAGGAAAAAGGGAAAAATGAACATATACCAAGCTCTTTTAGAAACAGGGGAACTGATGAATATTACAAATTTGAACTGGTTTGCAAACATCTTTTAAAGTGGTCAGGGAATTAACAACAAAACCAAACTCCTTCCATGTTTACCATGACTTGAGTGCATACATTCAACAGAATTAGATCAACAAAATGTACTACTGAGAACACAGACGCAAACAGTCCTATCAATTGTGGTTAAATCAATACTTTGAAATCATCATCACTCCTCAATAACAGCCAATTAGGCTGCCAATGGTGTTTCCCAAAAGCCTGACTGTAATAGGCCTTGATCAGAGTGGCAAGCCCCCACCTCAGTCTCACTGGGCCTCCTCTGCCTGCTGAGCCTCTGTGGTTGAGTCTGTATGAGGGAAGGGGTGATTTTGTGGCATCTCGACTTATGCCACTCTGAGTGCCACTCTGCTGGACATACTGACACAGAAAGAGGGTCAGACAGATGGAAAGAAAAGCTGAAGGGGAGAGATGGATAATTCGAGAGGGAAAGAGAGGGAGGCAGAACGAGAGAAAGCGAGAAGGAGGGGGTAGGAAAAGAAGTGAAAAACACACTCTTGTTGCATGACAGAATCCCTCCCAACCAAGACTTGTCCTTTAATACCGGGGACCTTTAGTGTGGCTTCTCCACGATTGCACATGGGAAAGAGCCGACCGCTAAGACGGGAACAGTGCTCATTACACGCCGCGAGTGTGTCTGTGTGTGTGCACTGATGTGTCTGTGTGTGTGTGTGTATTTGCACTGATGTGTGTGCCAACAATGCCGAGCACACAAAGAACGCTACTGCCACCACTGCTGCAGCAGCCACGCAACAAGCATCAAAACGAAACGACACGTCTTAATTTGCTAACAACAGGCCCCATTCCCTTGTTTTGGAGAGCAAACAAATGAGTAGGAAATGCTATGAAAAAGAAGAAGGACAAGGAAAAAGAACAAGGAAAAGCAAAAACACAAAAATGAGGACAAGAATGTAAGGACACTGCTGCGACAAAAAACAATGCAAAAGGAAAAGCTGGACGATGGTGCCATAACAAGTGTGTTTGTATGTGTGTGTGTGGGGGGGAGGGGTGCTTCATTAGATTTTTTTTTGTCTGCCATACACCTGTGTCTGTACCTTCACTACCCTGGGTCACTTCCCACTTCCCTGACCCTTCTCCCATCTCTCTATCTCACTTATTCCCTGACTATGCCGTCACCCACTGCCCAGTCCAAAAAGCCCAACAAATACTTTTTTTTTTAATGGATTAACTTTTAACATGATGAACTTCAAACGTAATTATTATATTAAACTTTAGATATACGTCAATTTTCTACTATTGCTTACTGAGATCAGACTGTGCCTCTGTTCCTCATCGGTGAAGAACCCTTCTTGTTGACTTAATAGGCAGTAAAACCATAGAAATATATAGGGTACTTACTCTCCAAGCTCTCAATCTCCCAGTGGTCAAGATTAATGACAATGAATGACTTAAACTAATAAGAAGCAATTAACCCATAACCCTGATGTTCATAGCTGTGGAGTGCATTTAGCTTTATTTTACTTCTTTTTGCCAGTTTGCAAAATTTGCAGGCATACCAAATGTCATTTTTTCCCTCAATAGCACTTGGCAACCTCAGAGAACAAAGATATTTGACTCCAGATTTGTGTAGTGATAGTTGGGTGCAAAGACCACCTATAAAACTCTACTGTTGCCATGCAACCTTGAACGAAGGGACGTGACGTCCTACAGCTGTGCAGAACTCTTGGCCTGTATTAGCTGCTGGTAAGCAAAAATCAATTAAACACGTGGGCTTCCTTCAACATCCTAAAAATTTAGAAAAAAAAAAAACAAATCTGATAAAAATACAGAAAAGTCTGTACACATTGACACATTGTGAAAAGTCTGTACACATTGAGCCCCCACAGGTTGTCTAAAATGAAATAAAGTGGTTGACACCAAAATCTTGATGATTGCTCCTGTCTCGGCTATTTGGGAAATATAGAATCGCCTCTGCCTGCCTTTAAAATGGCTAGCAATGGGCATGTGTTGTTTCTATCCTTAAAACACTGGTTTTAAAAAAGTGCTACTCATGGAGTGATTAGTGGCATTTGCTGATGTTCAAACCCAAGTATCGTAACAAAATACAGTTTCTGTCATGTTTTATTTGCCATTTTGTAAGTCCCATAGGGATCTATTTGCTCCTTCATATAAACAAAGTGCCAAATAAAACATGACGGAAGCTTTATTTCGCTATGATACATGTTTTGGAACATCATTGAGCACCACTAACCACTTGGTGAGTAGCACTTTTTTAGGATAGAAACAACACATGCCCATTGCTAGCCATTTTGAAGGCAGGCAGAGGCGATTCTATATTTCCCAAATAGCCGAGACAGAAGCAATCGTCAAAATTTCGATGTCAACCACTTTACTGCATTTTAGACAACCTGTGAAAGGGGCTTAATGTGTTAAAAACCTAACTATCCCTTTAAGATAAAAAAATATATAATTGGAGAATGTAAAGCTTTGTGGGGTTTCAAACGAAATGCACATTGCACAAATGCACACAAGCATCTTTGAATATTTGAACTCTGACAAAAAAGAGAGATGCTGGAGAGATAAAAAAAAAAAAAGGCAGGATGTAGTCCCGTGACAGCAGCCAGTTGTTTAATTTTTCACACAATAGGTGACTGGGTTCAACAGGAAAAATCATGAGCCACCCCTTCTGCCCATTTCCCCCCTCAAAACCACAGGCACACACACACCATACATACACACACACACACACACACACACAATGTGTACACATGTGCACACTGTAGCACACGTAATCATGATCTACACAATTTGACCAGTATATAGTCAGTACAAACACTGTCAGTCCTAATCTCAGTCCTAAAATCAAAGCTTAAGATCAATGACAGTATGCCTTTCCAAATTTTAAAATCAACAAATTATATCAGTCTAAAAGGAATACAGCAAAATTACAAAAATTAAGAACATTAGATAAAAGCAGAGTTAACCGAAATTAACCACTAGTGAGTTACAGTGAGGACTGAGTTTCAATGTTATCCTACCTACACGATCCCGATCCCCATGTTAAAAATACTGACCACTGGTCATTGCTAAATGAAAAATGGCTAAGGCACAGCTGCTACAATTACTTAATTATTATTTTGAAAATAACTGCAATTACATGCTTATATTTAGCCATGAGATGTGTTATGGTGATGTAACAAGGCAAGTGAGTTTTGCTTTACTCCACCTGACCTCTGACGATCTGTCAATCAAAGGCCTCCAGTGCTGCCAACTTCTTCCTTCCTGCACCCCCTCCATAAAACCCAATATATCATTCTAATAGAACCATGAACTGATGTATAACTACCACACTACCTTAACTACCACACTTGTTCTTCTCCACACATCACTCTTTCCCTGTCTTTTAATCTCTCTCTCGCTCTCTCTCCTTCTCAGTCTTTTTTTTTTGCGGAGTGGTGCCAATCGTTGCCCATAGTCCTTCCTGGAGCCAGAAGATTGAAGATGGCAGCACTTTGGGCAAGCTAATGGGCACCAGAGTTAAGCAGTGGGTAAGGTGCCACCCCCCCCCCCCCCCCCCCCCCCCCAACCCCCTTTCTTCCACACTGTTCCCATTGCTCTCTCCTTTTCTCTCTCTCTCAGATCCGGTTTGCCACGCATGGCTTGCCAGCCACAGGAAAGTTAAAAAAGAGAGAGGCTAAATTGAGTGCCCTCTCATTCCAGCATTTCATGGTTTGGTTAAAAGCAGCTTGCCAGATGATTCACATTTTATAAGCCCTCTCTTGCGGCCAACTGCGTCAGTCTGCCACTCGGACTCTGACATTCATTCACACCATTTTCTCTCCCTTCTTCCCATTCCCATTCTCTGCCCATTCTGTCAACTCGTTCACCCTTTTATTTCTCTTACATTTAGACCTGTGGGTTCTATCATTCTCTATTTTACAGATGATAACTTCAGCAGGGATAATACTGTCCCAGGTGTTGTGTGTCAGGTACTTTCAAAAACCGATGTGGTGTTAGTAGCAGGGGTGTGTGTGTATGTATTCGTTCGGAGGGAGTGGGGTTCATGGTGGTGATGAGACACTCTCAAACAAATCCAAAACAGATGTATGTGGTGCTCATCTTCAAAAGATGAGAAGACATATGCTCTCACCCAAACACATTGTCCCGTCAACCCCCGTCCATCCATAATTCCCGACAGGAATTGACAGATGAGCCATTGCCGATCGCACACTACAGAAAGAGAGAAAGAAAAAAAAGAAAGAAAAGGAGAGACAGACACAGCATGTCAACGCGAAAAAGAGAGGAAATGTGATAATAACACCAAAATACACGCTCGCCAAAAACACTGCGCTTCCATTACACCCACGGGGCGCACGCAGTGCGCTCAAGTCTCAAATAGGAAACAGACTGAGGAAAGACGGGAAAAAACAAACAGAAGAAATACAGTGTGTGTGAGAGAGAAAAGAAAGAGAGAGAAGGGAAAAAATACTGAAAAAATGGAAGTGCAGGGTTAACGTAGGGAATATTCGCTAAACGAGTCTGACAGCTAGAGCAGTGCTGACCGCTCTCCTTTATCATTTCCTCATCATTGTGACCAAAGGGCCTGGCGCAGAGAGAGACTCTGTGCCAGGAAAAACACGTGGGCGCAGGACGGAGCACTACATCCCAGGAAAACTGCTAACACCAGGGATCCAATCCGGCCTGCCAACAGGTTAGGTCCGGGATTCATTCTGGATCCAGGGATTCAGATGGGATTCACAATCACATTTCAGCTGTCCAGGCAGCTTTATAAAGCCACAAGTGTTGGGTTAGCCTGTCCTCTAGTGGAGCAATCACAGAGTGTAGCCTACAAAGTCCACAAGGCCATGATTAAATCACCAAGTAGAAGGAATGAATTAGTGTTGAAATGAAAAGAAAATGACAAATAAGGAGAAAAAAAATATGGCTGTGTTTATGTTGACAGGAACATTTTTAGTCAACTTTTTTGCCCATGCGAAATGTTTTTCTCTGTTTTAGCTCCCAGGCACTAAATCCTTTTTTGTCAAAACAGATGTTACTCACACATGCATGGGCACAAAGGGGCCGCTTCAATGCGAACAAAAAAGATGAATGAAGCAGTCTCCTTGAAGACAGATATTTAGACAGAACGGCAGACCACAATATTTACAACGCCGAACAGACCATACTGTACACACACACATAGACGCTGCTGTTGTCGCCGCAGCTACACACAGGCACACACTGGACTGCGCGGGCAGTGAGAAGAATTGGCGTGGCCTGCCTGAGGTTTAGCGGAAGAATGGGAACTATGCTGTTACTGTGGTGATGGTCTGACTAGGTTCTAGGTTTGCAGACCGCAGGAGCCCAGACCACATCTCTCTCACTCAATCTCCTCAACCATTTCGGCTATAAAATGCTTCCTTACTAAATACTGCTCCACCCAGGCCTTAAAGTGTGTACATTAAAAGAACACCCCCTGCTTCACCCACATAACAGGAAATAAAACGGTCTCGTTGAGCCATTAAAACTGCCGGAGCAGACCGTTCAACTTTTCATTCACATGTTCTGATGTTGTTTGCGGCTTGCGTTGCCCCCTGTCTGTGCTGCATGGAGAGAAAAAAGCGATAATGAGGGAGAGAGCGAGTTCTTACAAGAAGCTTACGACAGACATCGACGAACAGGCGATTTCAAAAGCTACATTATCCTGTCAAATATGTTACCAACAGTTCACGTAAGGCTACTATTAGGCCTAGCCTACTGGTCCACTGCCCTCAGATTGGTAGGACTTAACACTTAAACTTTGTATTTGTTTTTCATTTACACCACTGGGTACTTAGGCTAAATTACCAAGTGCTTAAACAATTATGGCAAACTAAGCTAACGGGTCGGTGTTGGAACAAGACAGCCGTGGATGGAGGTCAAGTTGAAATGAACTAACCTGTGCATGCACGTGTCCAGCCAATTTTGTTTTCATTGGGACGCATTTGGTATGACGTCTACTGTCATGTGACAGATATCTGTGCTGCTGGAGTATAGTGTTTGTATGACAAAATATAGCCGATTTGCATATTGTTTTCGTTTTTGATATGCCTACCTGACATAATTAAGCATAGGCTTTTTTTGCAACTTGTTGTGTACTAGAATGGACAGAATTCATACATATTGTTACGTTAAGCTAACGTTAGTTTATCGTTTTCTGTGCACTGACTGAGCAAAGGTAGGCTAGATCTACTTAGACAGGTTTCTTATCCAGACCCCGAGTTATCTGCAGCAAGTTGTTCGGCTACTTTATGATCGCATAGTCCTTGGTCATCTACTAAACTTTGCACAAGGTTTCACTGATATATCTCTACACTTCCTTTACTCCTCAGAAGTTGCTGGCTGCAGCAAGTTTGAAGAGCTGCTTTTACGTCGGCTGTAATTGTTTATCTTTTTTAAAGCAAAGAAATGAAAAGACGACTTCTACTGGTGTCAAATTCAACCCTCTATGGGGGTGGATATCTTGAACATTGTCAAACACAGATTCAAGACTTTTTTGGAAAGTAGGTATCTTTAAAATTTTAAAATATTTAGGCTACAAATGTCAGTGTCTAAAGAGTAAAATAATTTAGCCTGTATTACTCAGGCCTAGTTCTTGTTAATGTTTACTAAATCGTTTACAGAAACCTCAGTGAGGTGACTGGTAAACCAGAAAAATGCTAGTAAACCGGAAATATCGGGTGTAGTAGGCTACTTTATTGGCAGTGTAAATATAACTCTTGAATAAAATGATTGGTCCATGGAAAAATGTGGAATTGCTTTTTACCAGACTTTAAAGGTGTAGCTTAGCTATCAAATAAGTTCCCATAAAGGACATAGCAAAGTAAATCCTTGCACAATAGTATATGCACAATTTAACAAGGATAATTGCTCTGTTATCCTTAATAAGTGTTAATAAAAACGTTAAGTAATCAGCATCTGCATATGCAATTATGTTTGATTGATAATTGTTTTATTTATGCAAGATTTCAACTGCAGCTTTAGTTAAGAGAAATCTACTCATGTCCATTGCAACAGGGAAGTGAAACGGGTTCTTTTCGTACCCTATGCCCTACATGACCGAGATGCGTACACCAAGACAGCAAGAGACAAGTTCAAGACCTTAGGTAACAATCTTTCCATATTGGCATAATCTGCACATCAGAGGTCCCCAAATGTGCTGTTACACTGTTAAAAGTGTAAAAATTGTACCTTAATAATTCCCAATTAATGTGCAAAACCATTATTGAACTTACTAACACATATTAATATAATTTATTTTTAATCAAAAGAGGACATGGACTTTTATAGGCGTCATTGGCCTTGTCAGTCTCGTACAGTGTTCAGACTGTGGGTGGGTTGGGCTGGGTATGGTTAATGTGTTGATTTGTCATCAGGTTATGAGGT